>CM021699.1:116431910-116673835 GCA_011074415.1 Stictonetta naevosa
GCACCCACCTACAAGCAAAGCACCCACCTACAAGCAAAGCACCCACCAGCAGCGCCTGCAGAGGAGACTTTTGGATACCTGGCCGCTGGCTCTTGAGGCTACCCCAGCAGCCAAGCTATCGGACCGATCTTACCAATAGTGCCAGCTTCATTTCACCTAGCGGTATTTCTTCCAACACACGGGCTCTCCATAAACCATCTCAAAGCTACACTATTCTCTGTACGTTATACTTTAAACCTCTCCTCCAGTTCTCTTTGTTCACGATGCTCACAAGAAGTGACTTTATCGAAGCAGCTGGGAGGGCAAGGTCAGCCTGTGTTGGAGGGCATAAATCAAGGCATCACCGATCCTTCCTCTCATTCCACACGTGAGGCCCAAGGTGCCTGCCGTATAAACTTTTAATAGCTTGAAACACATTACACTGTCCTTTGTGAGACTAAGAATACTCATTTCACTTCGCCCATTGCTGGTTAGCACTGGCACAGGTGCCAGCTCGTTGAGATATCCACAATGTCAGAACTGCCGGCCTCTAGCCCCCAGACCTAGAACCAAGCAAGGACACAGCAGCGTGCTGGTTCAGAGGACGAGCACTGGTCTTGGCGGCGGTCCTGCGGAGAAGTGGGCAGTGATGGACTGCTCCTTTGGGCAGCATACGTAGAAGAGCTCGCTGCTTTGGGTCCTTCTGCTGTCACTGCCTCCGAGTTTAGCTCGTTCGGACTCTCCCCCGGGACTCTGCACCTTACGCAGCGGTGGAGGCTAGCAGAGCATGCATAAATACTTGAGATATGTAATGGGTTTGAGAACAGGAATCACAAGAGTCCTCTGCACCCAGCATGGATCTGGGAAAGGAGGAGTAAATTCCTCACAACAATACAGGTGTGTCACCACTTCAAAGCCCTGTTACTTTACTCATCCACAGTATTTTTTTCCCCACACAAATGTCAGCGTTAATTCTGAAGCTAAAATACCTTAAATCACCTTAAAGAAGGTATCAGAAGTTTGAGTTTCCAGCCGTAGCATTTTTTTTTGTCTTTTTTTTTTTCCCCCAAACCATATTTAAGTATGAACATCACCCGTCTCTTCTGTTGTGATCAACTCCCTGTCTAAGCGTCTGGCTACTGCTGGACCCAAGATACTGGACTAAACTCTTTGGTGTAATCCAGGAAGGATCCTGTTCTTAGATCTTCCCATCATTTTCCTAAACATGTCAACAAGCTCTCATCAGTTATTGCCAGAACTCTAATTAAATCAAAGATCTTGACTTCCATCATTAATATTTACCCTTTAATTACCTGCGCCTACCTGTAAAAACCTACGAGATCCAGATGTAACTGAAGTTGCTGTCACATCTGTTCTCAATAATCTTGTCTAAAAATGAGAAATAAGAAAAAAATGTTGTGTCAACTGTTTTCCTAAGTAGGAAAATCATTGCACATTCTGAAGGAAAGCCCAATTAAGCCTAGGTCTAATTCTTCGCTCAGACTTGGCTGGTGAAGGTCCAGAACAAACCCAGGACAGTTCTCAGGCCCCAAAAGTCTAAAAGCTCAGTAAATAGAAGCAACCAAGTCCCGAGACTTTTTGCTGTGCTGTACAATCACCTTGCAGAGGGACCTCTAAGAAAAGCAACAATAAACAGAATTTACCAAACCCTAAACACTTCTATCTGAGCTTGCTGATGCAATCAGCACAGTGACATGATATATTTGATTCCATCAGCCCACAGAGACTTGGAAAATGCAAAGCTCAGGAAAAGCAATCTATACTCGAGGGTTAAGGGCTGCCACCGCATCCAATTTAAAAAAAAAAGAAAAGAAAAAAAAAAAAGCTGTATTTCAGACCTGGAACTGATGAATCCGAAGTCAGTGATGGACACCTGGAATTCTGGAAGTAGACATATTTTACTGCCCCTCAGAAAGGACAATTAAATAGGGTCTGAAGGGCCCCAGTGATGTCAAGCAGCACAAGTTCAAAGCGTTATCAGTTAAGCTTCTGGCATGGATACACATTTCCTCCCTTTACCCAATGTTTTGTGTGCCAGAACCAGACAGTATATTGCACATAACAAAAAAAGTCACTTTCAGGTGCACTGATTAGCAGTGTAGTAAACACCAGCGTTTGCTTAATTATCTACTAACGCCTGGAATTAAGTTATTCTTTAAATAGGGATGGAAATAGGGACAACTGCATGATATCTGCCAGTCTTTTCTGTTACTTCTTTTAAATTGCACTTACTGTGTTTACGTACATTGAATTGACCAGACATGAAGTCTTGAATGTATTTGCTAACTTTACAGGTGAGTTTTGCTCTATAAGCCGGGAAGTCCTACGCTATAAAGATGGTAACAGATACTATGAGCCGTTTTGGTACTGCTCAAGAGCCCCGCTCGCAGTGCATCCAGGTCGTGTTGCTTTGTGCAAAGAGAACTACGAAGAACTACAACGAAGACCTGACCAACACCAGAAGGCAGGCACAAGTCAAAGGTATAAATTAGATGTATAAAAACAAAAAATCATACTTATATTAAATCCCACTACACTACAGAGAGCGGCTGACCATACCCTCCGCCTGTGATTGTTCCATTTACAGCCACGCTGACAGAAATTTAAGGAGAGATCTAACAGAAAACTGTCAGTTTTATGGGTATTTACCTACACGTATTTATGTAGGCAAAGGTACGGAGGCTTTTAGCACTTCTAGGTGCAAGGCAGGCTGGCACCACAGCTAGCAGGCACTGTAGTCAAGATCTTTATATTAAAGATTTGCATTAACTTAAAGTTTGTTACAAAGGAGGAGTACTCAAATCCATACGGAATCCTAGTTCAGTTTATTAATTGGGAAACAAACAAACAAACCATCAAGAACAATTGATGAAACACAATTGCATGGAACTAAACATAACGTCCCAACTGACATGATAGTCCGTTTGCTTCCCTCTGATAAGGTGCCAACTGGAAAACACATCAAAGCAAGGTTGATTATTTTCCTGGGCACTTCATTATTTCTGATACTGCAGGTTAGGAAAGAAGAACTCATTATAATTCATCAGAATCGTTTGTTTCGAACAACACATGCAGTATTAACTTTTTTTCCTTAATGTTTCCTACGCTACTTCATACTTCCAGGTAAGAAAGACACAGACTGCAAAATGCAATCCGATTCAATGTAAATCTTGGTCTCTATTGCATGGCATTTCCATGGGAGTAAGGAAATGGCATTTCTTTGCTTAACAACCATGAGAAGTCCTCTGGGAGATTTCCACAAACAACCCTGTGAAAACTAATCTCTTTCTACTGTAACCTATCAGGAAGGATTCAAAGCAGCATAAACACGACCTGCTTTTCTCACACCTTATTCCTGGAAGGACTGTCAACACATTTGGGTAATAGTGCAGTAACGCACCTCCCCTCTTACCTTTGTTCCTTGGGAGAGACCAAAGGGAATTGCCCCAAAGAACAGTCACGGCCGAGGTTACCTGAGGTAACGCACAGTCCCCGTCTGCAGGCAGTGCCACCTGCTTTCTCCCATACAGACAAATGCTGCGATGGTTTAAATCAAGGTTATGCCCCCAGACACACGTTCCTTCTTTTCCATAACAGCAGCCTTTGCTTTCCTTACATGCTTTAGCAATCTGTGCGTCGCTGCACTCCAACCACTTGTCCTGACACTTGCTCCAGGACTGCTGTTGGGTTTGGCATGGGAAGACACACCAAACTCTCCAGATCTGAGGCCACATTGCTGAGGGTGCCGTGCCAGCTCATCGTGCTAACAAGAGGGCAGGCCCAATTCCAGTAACTCCAAGTTTCCTTACCTACTACTACCACCATCTCCTTCCTTCACAACAACCGAAAAGCTCTGGGGACGAGCACAGTGCAGTATACTCCCTCCAGGACTGTGTGCACGTGAAGTCATTATTTTCCCATTAAAAGCACTCGGTGATGCGATGATCAGCACTGCAGCCGCAATAGCTGGTCACGGGTAGGCTGAGATGGCTCCCAGACAGGGGCTCAGAGGGTAGAGACACACATCTGCAGTTACACCGGGTTTGGTGGGAGGACCAGCAGTTCTGGTACAGGACAGCTAGCTAGCAGAGCAACGTGGAGGAACTCCACCATTACATCCACCTGGCAGAGGCAGTGGTGATTCTGGTACCTCCAGGGGAGGAGAGAGAGTTTTACAGAGGTGTCTGAGTAGCTTACCTGGCCCCTGCAGCGTCTGGATGCAAATGAGGAGGTAATGCTGCTCCTGAAGCAAACTGATCTAACCGCCCAGAGCAGGTGACATCTTGCTGCTACATTCTGGCACAGCAGTGTGGTCTGGTGGTCGCATGTCAGTTGATGCTGGGATAGTACTGGTTTATGAGAAAACTTTTTTTTTTAAGCAAAACTGATGTGTTTTTGACACTCAGAAACTTGCTGCTTTCCTTGCCAAAAGGAGCATGCAAAGACTTCATTGAGAAAGGCTGTTGTTCTGTTGTTCTGCGTGCACCAATAGGTTCATGAACACCAGCAGGGAGCGAACTAGAAGGGTAAGACTACGCTTGGTGCTAGGTTGATATGGCATTTATTTTGCTGGGACAACATGGACGTTATTCACACCAAAGACGACTGTTAGTGGATTGCCTGTGCTTCCTGTTATTCTAGCAGCTCTTGTGTATCCTTACAATGATGACATGCAGGACCTATTGCTACTGTTTTTAAGCTTCCTCTCCAGACAATAATAATCCAAAAGCCAAAGGAGGACCCGTTCTTGCAGGCTACTGTATAAAGGAGGTTGATGGCTGGTTTTGCTAGTTGACTGGAGACCCTACCAAACAGTGGGAAGGGAAGTAAGATACAGAGGAAAGCACCTGGACTGCACTTTGTGAACCTTGCATCTACATGGACCTTCTGTCCAAAAGGATCCTGTCTGTCTCAGGACGAGACCAGGTGCACGTCCAATGCAGTACAAGGGCACTGCGTTGCTAGAAGGAGAACAGGATCTCTCCCCAGCAGGCACGATGCCAGTCCCTGCAACAGGACACAAAGGCTCTGCTGTAACTATGGAAAGAAAGCACATCCAGGCCAAGTAGCCTGCTGCAGCTACACCAGTCGACTGCCTCCTGCAAAGGGATCCTTGGATCTCAGCGACTAAAAGAGCGGAGAGGGGGGAGCAGGCTAGGGGGAGCAAGAGAATGCTTATATTCCTCCCTCACAGGAAGAGGATAAAGCCATTTTTCTGTATGCAAAATGCTCTATAAGGATGACGTCAGTCATACAATTGAAATCTTCCCCCCCTCACATTACAAATTCTCCAAAAATTGTAATGAAAATTTTGAGATGTCATTTGCTGACTTGAGGATGAAGAGCTCCAGCACGTCTCATTTTCAAACTGCTCCTACTGTTTATATCTGACAAGTCTTCAGAGTGCAGTTTGATGGCCTGATCCCAAGCCAGTTTGGCCCCACTTATATTTAGTAAGCGAAACCATGCCAGGCAGTCTTCCAAAATCCAGGAACGTGATCATCTACACGTGTAAATTGTTAGTAGACCCTAGCACAGTTCTGGCCTGAGTCAAGCAGCAATTCCCAACAATTCCAGGGAGAAGAACGAGCCAGGAACTACTCTCAGGAAGCCGTTCAGATGTGGCCCAGCTCTTGTGGAAGGTAAGAAAGATTAATAGCACGGATGGGGCAGTTCTGAGCCAGCTGGCGTCACTGGCGAGGAACGGTCCCAAGCACACTCAATTAACAGTATATGCAGGACTACAACTTGATCTTGAGCTTATTCCTTTGACTTTGCATCTTTGTTTTTTCCTCTGATGTAACAGCCACCAGCATACTTCATCAGGAATCAGCCAGAGGAAGGCGCTTGGCCAGCAGCAAGGACCCAGGCAAAGCCTGAGCATTGGTGGGAGCAGATGGCAAGGGGCAGGCAGACCGCCTCCAGCTAACGGAGAGTTTCTGGCACTGCCAGAAGCCTGCTCGGTCACCCCTGGCATCCCAAAGGTGCTTCCTGCAGCTGGCTGGTCCAGGTCACAGACCCGCTGGGGTTGGAGGGGACCTCTCGACACCACCCAGTCCCAGCTCCGTGCCCAAGCTGGACCAGCCACAGCAAGCTGCCCAGTCACGTTTTTAATAGCCCCGAGGGCAGAGACTCCACAGCCTCTCTGAGCATCCCATGCCCATGTTCACACTTCATCCCAAATCAGGCTGCCTTTTGGTTTTACACCGCGGGCTCTGCTCAGTCTGATCGGGAGCAGCATGCACCGAGTCCACCGCGAGCAGCAAGTCACTACAAACCCACGCGAGCTCATGGCCCAAGCGGTGAGAAAGCAGCTGGGAAGAGCAGAACACTCAGGGTTCGTGTACTTCGTGATGGCTTTCAGGCTGCCTTTGCACAAGCACTGGTTATTCTCTTCCCTTTAGACAGTAAAGACTGTCTAAAAGCGAGATGCAAGCTTTAACCCGTAACTCGTGCTAGGCAAGAGAATGGAGTTTCTAAGAACACACCGGCAGGTATTTCAGAGCTTCACGTGCAAATGGCAAGGACTCCGCAGAGGACAACGAACATAATGTGTGCTAAATGTGAGATTCAGGCACATGTTAAATTAAAAGAGGAGGGCTGGTGTCAGCAGGCAGGGATATTGTGGAATGCTGCAGATACCAAAGCTTCAGATAACTGCAGCAGAAGCAGTCTGCAGAGCTACTTTTAAATAAGATTAGGTGAAAATGGTTTCAGACTTCTTCCTAAACATTGCTTTTACTATTCCACTCTTAAGAATTCAACAATTGCTCAGAATCATAGAATCAGATTCACGAAGGTTGGAAAATCCCTCCAAGATCACCTGGTCTAACCACCCCCTACCACCAATGTCACCCACCAAACCATGTCCCCAAGCACCACGTCCAACCTTTCCTTGAGCACCCCCAGGGACGGTGACACCACCACCTCCCTGGGCAACCCGTCCCAAGGCCTGACCGCTCCTTCTGAGTGCATGAGACACTTCTGGAAACTGTGTCAGATATATACGTGTTTTGAAGTTCATCAGCCAGGACTTTAGTAGGTCACACCATACATCTAACAGTGAGTACAAGATGGGTGAATTTTCTCTCCAGAGTTCTCTCTACTGAACAAATTTGTTCTACTACTTAAGAGGCTAATTCCTTTACTATTATTTGCTGTATAAACTCTTATCCTCTAATTACTCAGTATCTATCACCAAGTAGGAAGAAATGAATTACTTCTTTTGTACTATGCATTATATATAACTAAGACCATAAAAAGCCCCATTATTTATTATTCAAATCTAAATAATGACCTCCTGCTGCCTTCTCCCTCTGACTACATGCTTGAGTAAGTAGAATATAAGATCGATACATCTGTTCAATAGGAGGCACTGAAGACAGGCCAATGAAGAAAAGAAAAACCTATTTAAAAATGCAATAGCTCATAACGACAACTAAAACTTCACAACAGAAAGCAAAGGGGTGTTAGAATTGCCCTTTTCACTGAATTAACAGACTGGAGACGCAAACAGACTTCATCTTGGGAAAATAATTGTAAAGAGCGTGAGGGTTTGTGGCAGTCAGCTAAACAGCATCCCTGGTGTGACGCTGGAGCAGAACAGCCAGATGCAATAACCACGCGCAGAAGTAGGAGAGCAATTTCTGGGAACTGAGGGGGGCTCTGCTGCATTTGGCACTGTAAGAACATGAACAGAACTGCATTCAATTTTTGGAACTGCAGTTCAGGAGGGAGGTTGAAAATCAGAGATGGTTCACTGAAGAAACACAGGAACAACTGAAAGCTGGAAAACACGCATTTCACAGAGATAATCCTAACTCCAAACCTCCTACTTAGCAGACAAAATAAGCGGTGATTTGATGGCAACCTACACGCACATTAAGCTTATTTGTAATAAAACCAAACAGCAGTGCACAGCACGGATATAACAAAATCCAAGGAACAGAAACCAAAACGAACAAATTCTACTCAGAAATATCCTTGCAGATTTTGAATAACGAGGCCAATAAAGCACAGGAACTACATTCATGAATGTGGCAAATTCCATCTGTTATAAATGTTATTGATTTGTATAAAATACTTTTTTTTAATATATTTTCTGCTTTGCACAGGGAATAATTCAAAGAAATCTCCTGATCTCTGTTGCATTTGTGGTTCTAGTTAAATGACATTGATGACTCATTTAGACATCATGAACTCTGGTTAAGGAAATAACTGTAGTAGCAGCTCTGTATGTGTTCTGAGCTCTTGCACAAAAATGTAAGGGAAGAACTTCACAGCAGGACAAGTTTGTTTGTCATACACATGCAATGATTGAAGGTAAGCCTGTGATACACAAAACATTAGACTCAGAAGTTAGAATTACCAGCCAAATTCAAGAGGTGCAAAGAAAAGATGCAAATTCAGAGTTACACTTTGGCAGGCAACCAAGGCCAATGTTCTCCAACAGCTAACAACCAACCATGAGAAGCTGCAAGGTAGCAGCTTCTGTCAGAATGACTTAGTGCAACGCACATTTCCTGCTTTTCCTGCTGCATGTATTTTGAAAAACTATCCTATAAAAGTAGGAATACACTACACTATACCGAGAATACATTATAACTTACTATAGAGGGTGATTGCTTCTTTTGCTTATTTTTCTAATCTTGAGTGGGAATTGGGATTAAGAAACAAGAAACTAACTCCCTCTCCGTAATAAAAAGTTTAAAAGTGTCGCTCTGCTTTAAATCAGGAAACTGCAATATTTAAAATATGCTGTTACAATAAGAAAACTTTAAAAAGAGTTAAATTGTTAAAATTCTATTCTGCAACTATCTAGATTTCTTCAGTTTCAAAAAAAAAAAGGGCATTCTGTCACACAAGCAGATATTGCTTGGACCTGAATATCTCAGTTTTGTCTGATTTGTGCTTTTGCACAAAGTCACTGAAGACCAATTCTACTTTCAGTGCAGCGTGACCTTCATGCAAATGTGAAAAGCAAAAAGTGGGAAAACATTACCTGCTATTTCTATTGTTAAATAGCAAAGAAAGTTTATTGTAAAAATGCATGTTACCTTCAGTAACATGGAGACAGTAACAAGGAGACAGATCTAAGTTTCTACTACTTGTGCAATTTGTTCTCTTTGTTTTCTGCACATGCAACAAAAGAAAACAGAAGAAAGCTGTATTTGTGGGACAAACCAGTTCAATGCTCTGCTGAAACAAACCTGAGAATGGAAACGTACTTACGGTTATCCCTAGGTGGCAAAGAACCAGACACAAAATTCTCTGTAATCCTTTACTTACCAGTCCCCTAAAATATCCAGATCACAGTATTGTTTAAATGTTTCTGAAGAATCATGATATCTTAATTCAAATAATGGATATGACTGCAGTTGCAGGAAGGCACTGAACACTGACTTTGCAGACTTCTGTAAAATTCCAAGTGCCAGATGACTGTCAGCAGTTCCTCACTGTAATGTACTACTTTCTGACACTGTGTTTGTAAGAAAAAATTAGGAATTGTTTAAAAATAGCTGCTAACACTCCTCCAATGAGAGCACCAAGGGCAAATACATCCCCAGATATGCTGAGCCAACATTTTCCTCCTATAGAAAGGGAACATAACTGTAGTAGTAAATTGGATCTCACCACTCCATTCCGGTGCAAATCACGTGAGCAACTTCCCAACAAAAATTACATGTATATATTACAGATGGATTACTGTTTTGTTCTCTTTGTTATTTTAATCAGCAGAAAATGGCCAATTTCTGTTCTTATACTACTCAAAAGTGTTGGGTTTATGTTTGTGGTTAGGAATGAGAAATGTGGTCTTGGCTTCCCTGAAATATTTTGAGTTAAGTTTTCTACAAGCCCTTATGGAGCTTTTATATCTGTTTAACTATGACTAATTTTCCTACTAGCACTGAGTAGTAATCCAGCCAAAAGCTATCTTGATGGAAAGGAAGGCATAAAACATAACCCAACCAAGTATAACCCGTCAACAATTTAAATAAAAAATCTATAATCCAAAAATAGCAGGGTAAATATTTGCCAAAAGAAAACATTTTAAGTGTGTTTGGATACAATAATGGTTCAGACCTGACTGGGTACCAAAAATGAGATTAGCAGCTCCTGTCAGCCAGCCTGGCTTTGCCTGGGCGAGGGGACAAAAGGCTTCACCTTTTTGCTCCATCCTCTGGAGATTTACATTATTTGAGCTGCCAAAACGATGCACAGACGATTTTAATTTTTGACGTAATTTACAAAACAGTTTACAGTGTATGCTTCTGTTAAAATGATGAGGATCAAAGAAAACAGACCCGATAAAAAGTTAAGAACTAACCACAAATCTGAGAACAAATACAAATACCCAAGATTTGACAAAGAGGTGTGTACCGCGGGGAACAAATCTCCGAGCTCTGTGACAAAAGGCAATGACAGCAGAGGCAGCGTGCTGCTCGCAGCCACTAATGCCCAGCCACGGCCAGGTTTTCACATCTCAAGGTGGCTGCCCAGGCTCCACCATGACACACCTCTGCTCCCAGTAACCGTGAACACACAAGTTACTCACCAGGACAAAACGTCACTAAGTTCTGCTGCATCTTTATGAAAGGCCCATTAATACTGGCTCGTGTTGTGAACGCGGCGTTCAGTGCAGTATCACTGGTATTAGGTTTAGGCTGGATATTAGGAAAAGCTTCTTTACCGAAAGGGTTGTTAGGCATCGGAATGGGCTGCCCAGGGAAGTGGTTGAGTCACCATCCCTGGAGGTCTTTAAAAGACATTCAGATGTAGAGCTTAGGGATATGGTTGAGTGGAGGACTTGTTAGTGCTGGGTCACAGAGCGACCGGGGGGCTCCTGAGGGACAGCACCGAGCCACAGGCATGGGCAGTGCAGGGAGCGAGCAGGCTTGGTTTTAAAAAAGAATGATAATGAAACCAACAACAACCAACCAAACTACCAGCCCTACATTTCACTCCTTCCCCCCCTTGAATTAAAGGGCAAAGCACAGTGTTCACTCGAGGAAGCCAGGGCCCGGCAGCAGGGCCGCCCCAGGCCCCACAGATCCCATGCCCAGCCACCCGCAGCACGGGCCTGGGGCACCTCCGAGCCCTGCTGGGCCCGACCCGGTCCTCTCCAGTCACGGCAGGATGCCGAGCTCCAGCAAGGGCAGCAGATGTACGACTGGTGTATCGCACCAGAAAGCATCTCCTGCTGACCAGAAGGGAGAAGGGGACCCGCCGGCAGCCCCCTCACAGCCGCGTGAGGGAAGCAAGAAAGCTGCGTGCAGGAGACCAAAGAGGCAGAGGCTGAAATACAAGCACAGGCACCCAATTCACTCAAGTAAAATGCAACCTCCTGTACATTTTGAACTAAAAAAGAACATTAATATACAATTCATAAATTTTAAGTATCGGAGATAGACGAGTGCATCACAGAGCCTGACCCGTAGATAGAAATATTACGTTCCACCCACTTACTCCAGCACTGAGACGAGGGATTTAGGTTTGCCTAAAGCCGAACTCCAGCAGGTTTGGATCTAGGGCACCGAAGAGAAAAGGCCACCGCTGCTTCCCTTGGCTGTTACGTTACTACCTTGGCCATAACGTGCTAACCTGACACTACTGCAGTGCCGAGCCCCAGGCAAAAGCAAACACTTCTGTATTAACACTGTGCAGCAATCATTGTAAGATCGATATGCTGTATGAATAAACAAGAAGTAAATATTTTTATATATGCAGAATTATAATTAAACTACTTGGAGGTGTCTTACTCCTTTTGCTGGATTAACAACCTTCTTAAAAACCACTAACAACCTTCTACCAGCCTGAAACCCAGCGGAGATTTATCTCCACTCACAAAAAATGTGTGTACTCACAGAATGGCACATGAAAATTAAATTAACAATAAACTCATAAACACATAAAATTTAACATAAACTATGTTCACGAAAACCTTTCTAGATCAGGAATAAGGCAATACATCAGCACACAGGCTGTGGGGCAATGGATCACCTAACACCAGCTGCATAACCACGGAAGGATACCTGAAGCCTCCAGTGGCACTCATAAGCTGCTCTATGAGGCTCTTCCTTCCCCATGCAGTGCAAGAAAGCATTTGGGGTAGTTAAATACGTTAACATTTGAAGGACATATTAAAGCTAGCGTAAGGTGCAAATTTTTGCCATTGCTTGTAAAGAATGTTCAGCGTTTCAATAAAATGCAGTTCATCACCAAACAAACTCGAGGATGCAAAGACCTTTTGTGCAGTTGTGCTAAAGAATTGCCAGCTCTGCATCACACAGGAGGCAGTCGTGACTTGAGATGTACGCTTCTGACAAACACAAAGTAAAATTTCCTTGCTGAAAGTTAGCTGAAATTCATTAACACAATAACAACCTTCATCATGAAACTAGTCTGAGTAATAGGACTCAGATCTGGCCCACGTTAATGAAAACAGAGGTTAGCTGTGTGGAATGCCTACTGGGGGAGGATTTTTAAGTTTCCTCATGTCCACAGTGACACTTGGCAACACTGAAATGCAGAGAAGCAGCCACAGCACAGCTTCCCAGGGCAAATATTAGCCCACTGCATTACTCAGGGAGGCCAAGTCCTGCACCTCAGACAAGACAACCCTGTACAACCGTACAGGGTGAGCATCTGCTGGCTAGAAAACAGATTTGCACAGGAGGATGTGGGGGTCCTGAGGAGCACAAACTCACCAGCTACAGCAGCACGGCTGACCCCATGCTGGGTTTTGCCAGCAGGAGCAGAGCCAGCAGGTGAAGGGAAGCAATTCTTCCTCTCTGGCCCTGTGAGACAGGGCCTGGAGCACCCTGTCCTCCTCTAGGCTCCTCAGGACATGGAAGAGCCAAGTGCAGCAGAGGCCACCAAGATGGTCAAGGTCTGAAGCGAGCAGCGTATGAGGAGAGCGGGTGATGGAGCCAGTTTGTTTGGAGAGCAGCAGGTTCAGGGAGGCCTCATGGCCGCCTGCAACCACCCACCCTCCATGCCTGAAGGTAGCCTACGCTCCACTTGAGGTGACCCTGAGCAACGTAATCGAACCTCAGAGGTGGACTGAACTTCTCAGCTGGACCAGAAGACCCCCAGCAAGCTCTCCCAACTAAGTTATTCCAGAATTTTTGAATATCAGCTTGGCAGAGCAGATATCATAAGCAATTTATACAATGTAAATACCAGCCTACCATGGAAACAAACAAACAAAAAAATTCAAAATACAGAAAAACTTTGCTCTGTCACGGAGAATAAGGACAGCCACAATCAAGATGTGTATCATCCAAACCTTCCTACTCCGAACACTTTAATTGTAAGCGTGGCCAAAAGGCTTCACAACCAAAAATAAAATAAAATCCCATTTACAGGCCCATTAGGCTGAGACAGATGCCAGTCCCACAGATTAAAGGCTGTTACAAAGTCTGGTGAAGAGCTGCTATGTGTTAATCCAGATAAACTCTTAGTCTGGGCAAAGCAGGAAAATTATTTAGAATCAAAGGTTAGGAAGTTGTCCCATCCTCCAAGAACAGCTCAAGGAAGGCATGTAAATCTAGTAAGAACCATTCTCCCAGTGTGCGATAAAGATCTCTCACACATTAGTTCCTCAGTAGTCTGGAGCCCAATCTGCTACACACACAGGGAATTAATTTCAGTCTAAGGCAATTAAGGAAATGAGCATGGGGTATCCACCAAATGAAACCACTACTGTGGAGATATCTAAAACCAATTCTGTTCTGAATAAACAGCGATCACAACCACTGTAGGAAATACTGAAACATGCCTCCTTCACTGGGAATTGAAGGAAAATTCAGTGTACCAGGTGTTGTATTCAAAGAATATGAAAATCTGGGAAAATCTCTATCTTAAACATGTTCAACTTCATAACCTTTTTATACAATGCAATGTCATCTGTCTTCTGTTAAAAATCTTTACATTTTTAAAATGCATATTTATGCAATTTTGGTTAAAAATGCCTATACCATTCCTCAGCAGTGACAGAATGAGCATGAAAGTTAAAAATAAGCGATCATATTCCCGAAAAATAAATTTAGCAAAACACAGCAAGTTTCAAAAAATGCAAAAAGATACAAATGACAGGTTGCCAACATTTCACAACTGTGTGCAAGCACCTAACCAACGACAATAATTAAGACATGCTCGTCAGTGTGTTTCACATCACCTTCTGCAACTTCATCCGCCTTCAAATCATCTCAGCACCTGTGCACGTACGCAGAGGCACGCGCCGAGCCAAGCGCGCACAAACCAAGTGGTGCTGTGCCTGCGCTCGTGCTGCTGGCTTCGGGAGGGTGCTTGCCCACGACAGGGGGATGCTGAGCTCCGCAGCCCGATGGGCAAAAACTTTCAACGTTGTGCTTTGTGGGAGACGGGCCGTCCGGCTATTAATTATGCATGCCAACAAAAACCACGGCCATGACGGATGGGAACTTCAATATCCGTGGGAATCGCTTCCAGTACAAAAGTTCAGAGAAAAAAAATAAAAAGAGGAGGCAACAGACGCTTGTAAATCTTTAAACGCCCCACAGACTCACCTGTGCATGTGTGTGGGCCCCATGGGCACAGCGGTGTGAGGAGAAACCTCGGAGCTCCCAATGCAGAAAGCAAGTTTCTCTTGGCTGCTTTTGGCTGCGGCCCGCACCAGTGGAGGAGGAAGCACTCACACACTGAGAGGTCGTGTGCTCTCCTTTCCCACCACTCCCAACTCGGATAACAGCAATTCTCTCCATCATCTCCTTTATCTTTTCCTCCCCCCTTAAGCCTGGAAGGACACCGGGCTGTTCTCCCTCCTGTTCCCGGCAGTCAAAGGGAGGCACCAGGCAGTGATGCAAGGGCTGCAGTCTGAGGGCACCGGCTCCCTGCTGCCCGGGATGGAGCTGAAGCCCGAGCCCTCCCGCCTCGCTGCTGGCCCTGTCCCCGCCGTGCTCCCATGGGAGCCCCCCGGCCGCTCCGGCACAGCACGGACCCACCTGTGCCTCCTGCGGCTGGCATGGAGCAGCGTCACCGCGACCTCACCGGGGCTCCGGCATTACAGGGAACGCACGCACGCTTTTGGCTTCCTTTTCTATGGAAAAACGTCCTGAACTCGGAAAACGCGCTGACGGATTATCCTATAGCAGCGGCAGCTCCCACGGCAGCAGCGAACGCAGGCGCGGGCTGGCAGAAGGCAGCAGGGACGCGAGGCGCGCAGAGGCGGCTCTCCGGCGGCTGCTGGAAATCAGAGCAAGCCCCAGCGGCTTCGCTCAGCGCTGCAGGCTTCGGCAGCTCCTCCAGGCAACTTCAGCATTCGGATGCCACAACAATGGCTTAAGCTACTCGGCTCCTGCCCTGCGCCTCCTGCTCCTTAATCGCGTTCCATCCCCGCTCCGCTGCCTGGCCGAGGTGCCGCACATGGATGCAGGAATTTGACGTAAAGTTTGTGGCTTACTGCTATGAAAGGGTCTGATTGAAAACGAGCTATATAATATAAGCAAGGGCTTTCTGAATGCAGTAAGGTCTGCTAGATGTCAAAACCATCAGTGCTTTATCTCTGAAATCAAATCAGCTCAGTGGATTTTTACAGCTACTGCACAAGATTTGAGACGTTTAACTACGGATTGGAAGTACACAGATAATCAGCCCTGATAAACTTTGCAGATGAGATAGGTTCATAAAGTAGTAAGTAACGATGAAATGCCAATCACAAAGACTAATTCAGATCACTTGCTAAGCTAGGCTTGTTAAAACAAACTATTTTAATAAGGCCAAATATTACGTTAGACGTCTGTGGCATAAACACGCAGACTTCGATTCAGAGAATAGAGCTGCGTCTCTGAAAGCAGTGAGCACAAAAAGCATCACGGACCACAGCTGACAGGTAAGGCAACCTGCTGGCAGCAGAGCTGATCTGCTCCTGGAGCACACATACACGGATGTACGACTGCACAGATCAGCAGAGAAAGAAAAACAGAACAAGGGCTGGAAACGGACTGTAGTTTAAGGGAAAATTTTGAAATATTTAATGTTAAAATAATTTAACAGGAAGGATGACTACTCAATCAAACTGCTATTGAAGAAATGTTGCCTTTATAACCTCTCAAAATCGAGTTCTTTTACGTTAGATTGCCTTTCCCAAATACAAATTACTTGGCTCAGTACAGAAGGAAGGTGGTGACATTTAATGATCAATGAGAGAGAGGCAGTAAGAGTGGCTGATTTAATGTTGTCTGACCTTAACTTCTATAAAAAGTCATCTTTGATGTATGTTTGCAATAAATACTGGCAACCTAAGCATATTTCTTGTTCCTTTGTGTTCACTGAAATTTTATTTAATATATTTAAGAAGATGATTTGGATCAGCAACCCCTGGTTCTAGGAGAACGGGCCTATATTTTTGTGGAGTTTTTGGAGGCCACAAAGCTCTTACAGGAAGGTTTTCCAGAAAACTTCCCCAGCTGCGAGGAAACCTGTGATTTGTTTGCAGTTTTCACTGCCCTGCACCAGCCTGATAAACAAGCCTCAGATCAAGGATGAAGGAGCATACAGATGCTGCTAATCAGATCTGCTGCTGCTCCCACCCAGAGCAAGGCAGGTTCAGCAGCAAAGTGCTCTGTAATACTTCACTAAAATGTTCTCTTGAGAACATCACTGCTGCTGTGCCAGCAGTATGAGAGGGGCCATCCCTGCCTAGTCCTGTGAAGGTCTGCTCATGGACCCCAACCACCGACCCTCCTCCACCCTAAAAAACATCCACTAACCCCCACCTTTTGCTTCCCTAACCTTCAACACTTTTCAGTACATCTAAAGACCTTTATTCCAATTGCACAGTAGTTTCATTAACATGCTCTGACAAATTAACCTTTGAAAGGCTTTTTGAAAATCCAATACCCGAAATCCGCTGGATTCCCTTTATCCACAGCCCTCCAGAGAGGACTGGCCCCTGAGCAAGGCTGGGTGGGCTTCTCTGAGAGGGGCTGGAAACCCAACGTAGCCCTGACTCCTGCATACCAAGTTGGTTGTGAACTCGGGTGGATTTGGGCTCCTGAGGGTTTCCATGTAGACAACAACAGTGAAGCATTTTGCCTCTGCTCAGCACCACATCGCGCACCTTCCTTCTGCCTGCTGACACGAGGGAAGTGTGTTCTTCCTTCTCTAGCCCTCAGAGCTTTCTGCCGACTGCAAGATGAAGGAAAGATTTCCACCTAAAGTAGACTCACTGAATTAGCTGAGGATGTTTTAGCCCCACTGTTTGCGCTGCAGAGGGGGGTCCAGGCCAAGAAACAGCTTTGTAAGCATATCTGTTTTTGGCTTCCACCTATTTTTCAAGTTTTTCAGTAGAGCTGCTCACAGCAGTAGCAACAAGTAAAGGAATATGGTTTTGAGAGATCATTGCTCCCCCTGGGGTTTTGGGTTGAAGCAATGAAAGCCCCAGGTTGTTGCTGCCCGAGGAGGGGGTGCTGGGGAAAACAAGGGAACAGTCAATAAATAGTTTTTGAATTATCACACAGGGAAAAACTCCTGGCAACACACATCTGATGGCCTGAAGCATCAGTAACCCACAAATCGTTATGCTTACCGTAACTCTTCCCCCAGAACTTACAAAGGTTATTTTAATGTCCAAAGTTAAGCCCTTCATAGGTTATTGCAAAACTTCTGGGAGGAAACACATCCAGTGTCAAACCCACGTTGGTTCTACCACTACTGAAAGAACCACTCTGATTTCTTACTGTAAGCAGGCTATGCAGAACCACGCTGTGTTCTAAACCCCTTGATTTCCTCCTTTTTCAGAGTTAAACCTTCTTTTGAACTCAGGTAAACCTATAAAGAGTCATTTTGCTAGAAACAGAATCCAATAATAATTCGACCTTAATATGACATGTAAATAAAATAACCTAACAGGAAGAATTAGAAGTTAGTCCGTAGGCAGCTTTCCCATTTTAGACGGCACTTCTGCACCGCTCTTCCACTGCAAGAAATGAGAAGTGGTACTTCCTTAACAGCCAGGGCTATGCCGCATGGTGCACACCTGTCCTGGGGGGCATGTGTCAGCCACAGCACCTTCCACAGAGCAGAATATTCCCTTCCCGCCTCACTGTACCGAAGGTAAATATTTGCAATACGAGTAAATATTACCAATACAATTACCTGTTCCCCTCTTCCAGGCAGCCTCTGAAAGGCTGAGTTCAGACCCGACTGCAGCATCCAGGCCCTGCCCTTGCCTGGAGGAGCCCCAGCATCCCGAGGAGAGCGGCACCGTGCCCTGGCAGCCGCGGGTCGGTGAGGACCGGTTAATGCCCGTGCATCGGCTGCGGGTGCCGAAGGCTTACACGGAGGAGCGAGCTATGGACCGTGTCCTGGGGTACATCAAGCACGGCATCGCTAGTAGGTCAAGGGAGGTGATTGTCCCGCTCTACTCTGCGCTGGTGCGGCCTCACCTCGAGTACTGTGTGCAGTTCTGGGCACCACAGTATAAAAAGGACATGAAACTGTTGGAGAGTGTCCAGAGGAGGGCTACGAAGATGGTGAAAGGCCTGGAGGGGAAGACGTACGAAGAACGGCTGAGGTCACTGGGCCTGTTCAGCCTGGAGAAGAGGAGACTGAGAGGAGACCTCATCACAGTCTACAACTTCCTCGTAAGGGGGTGTCGAGAGGCAGGAGACCTTTTCTCCATTAACACCAGTGACAGGACCCGCGGGAACGGGGTTAAGCTGAGGCAGGGGAAGTTTAGGCTGGACATCAGGAGGGGGTTCTTCACAGAGAGGGTGGTTGCACACTGGAACAGGCTCCCCAGGGAAGTGGTCACTGCACCGAGCCTGACTGAATTTAAGAAGAGATTGGACTGTGCACTTAGTCACATGGTCTGAACTTTTGGGTAGACCTGTGCGGTGTCAAGAGTTGGACTTGATGATCCTTAAGGGTCCCTTCCAACTCAGGATATTCTATGATTCTATGACAGCCTCAGCCTGAGGTTTGCAGCAGGTCGCGGTGGACGTGGCTTCCAGCAGAGCTGGGGCTATCGGCAGGACTCGGTGCCCCCAGCCCGGGTACCCCCAAGCTCTCTGCCCCCGTACGCTGCTGGCCCCGGTGACCACAGGGCACAGCCACCAACACGCACATGACAGGCCCGACTTTCTGTAGACCTGCCAGCAATAGCACATATTCTCCTTGAACACTTCGTGGCCCCCTGCAAACGCTTTCTCATCACATTTTTACTTAGCTGCTGAAAGCTCAAAGCAGCACCCCCAGTCTTCCACCACAAGAAACGTGAAGTAATCCTTCATCTTTTATCCCTCCATGGCTTTATACGTTTGTCAGCTGGAGGGACCCGTGGGAGACAGCCATCAGGGTGGGACACACATTTCCTCTCCAGCTGTCACAGCCCGTGGCATCATGCCTCAGCACAGAGCCACCTTCACCAGCGGCCGAGGAGGTGACGCATGCCACCTCTCTGGTGAAAATGCTGATTTTTGGAAGAAAGGGAAGAGGAGCAGCTCAGGGCAGCAGCTGCATCTGACACAGCCCATCTGTCACAAGAGCAGCATCCAAGCTACAGAGCATCGCCGCATTCAGCAACGGCACCAGGACACCTCTGCTCTATGCGATGGAGTCGTGTCACAGAACGGCCAGGACCTCTAGAGATGATCTGGTCCAACCCCCTGCCGAGCAGGGTCACCCCAAGCACATTGCGCACGTTGTGCCACCGAAGGGATCCACCCCGGACGACATTCTGAAACACAGGCTTTAATGTAGAGCTTTACACGTTGATGGGTCCAGAGCCGGGGAAGCGCGCCAGCTGTAATCTGAGATAACACCATGGTGAAGGAAAACTTTAACGGATTTCTCCCATGAAAACTGATTCATGTCAAATACAACCTCTGCTTTATCAAATATAAACTGACAAGGGTTTTTCGATGCCTATTAATTTTTTCCTGTCATTTAGATGGGGAAGAAACTTTGGAGCCTGTGGATTCCAGCAACCATACTCAGGAAACCGAGTATGCCAAAAGCCAAAAAAGAACATGATTCAAGCAGAATCACTCTACAGCAGCCTGAAATCTCACACCTAGGCACAGCTCACAGCCTGGAGGAGGAGGCAGGGAGAGAGATCAGGGCACAGAATGCACTGACCTAGCAGGAGGAATGAATTTCCATTTTAACAGTGCTGACCCAGCACAGCTGCGGGAATTCAGGTAAAAAGAGGCAGAGGTACATTCAGAAGCATTCACTTATTTTGGGAAATATCTGTAAAGCAAATCCGTGATTGCCTGATGGAGCATACGTATGATGCTCTTTCAGAGGATTCTGTCAAGTTCCTGATAGGCTACATTAAAATTTTTGCATGCATTTTTCGTAGATCATAAAATGATAGGGAAATACTGGAGTAGGGGGGTGTCTGTCAAACACAGAACATAAGAGACTGGCATTTTTAGAGAATTAAAAAATGCTCTCCGTTTGGTTTTATATTTTCAGTGGCAGGCAATTCTGCCACTCTTGATTTTGCTAACCTGTTCTAATGATTACTTACATTCACTATTGAAAACACATTTCTTATTTTTATTCTGAATTTGTCTAGCTTCATCTTCTGGTCAGTATCATTTGGATAAGCTTATCTGCTAAAGCTCCCTGGGATTATATTCCATTTCCCTAGGATAGACATTTTTAGAAATACCAAATCATTCCTCGGTGTGTTATACTACCGTTACTTGAGGTACTTGAGTGTTTGAATGTAAGGCTGTGCATCTTCCAATATTTACTCCCAGTCCTCTTATCATTTTCCTTGACCTTTTCCAACCCCTCGGTCTCCCAGCACCCACCCTGCCTGTGGGTACTGTGTCACTGCCACGTTTTCTGACACGGATCATGCCACCACCAAACAGCAAGGTGGAAGTCTCCTCCTCGTACTCATATCACAGTAGCCTCCTTAGCTATAAAACTGCCCTGAACATGCATATTCAGGCAATTATATGCCACGACCTACAAAATTTTTGGAGTCATTCTTCCCTGTACACTGTCCTTTTAATCCTCCTGGCCATTCCAACAACTGCTACCGGCACAGAGGCCACGTCTCTGCAGAACTCCACTGGAAAGCCCGCCCTGTGCAGCAGTTTCTTTTCCAGTTATCTTGAGGACACCTAGCTGAACGTTGCTTTCAATCTGCTGGATACCTGCTATATCGAGGATCCTTTCTAAATTATGCAGTGCTCATAACAAATGCATTATTTCAACAGTATCACTTTATTAATCAAAATTAATCTAATCAGAAAATAGAAGCCGAGTCTGACTACACTGAATTGACAAAAGCCTGTGTGTGCTGATGGGCATGAGTTACCTTCTTACTTACTGATCAACAAAATAGCTTATCTACTGCTCAATTATTGTATTCACCATCAAAGTCAGGTTGGTAAACTGAACGTGTCAGAGATTGCCCTGCTTGACTTCATCAAGAAATGAGATAACGCGCGTTTTCCTCCAGCGCTCTGGGAACTTTCCAACTGCTCCAAGACATGGCAACAACCAGCAGCAAGCAGCCAGATTAAGAAATTTTGCACCTCTTTCAGAATGCAGTTTGGACTGAAAATGTAGAGGGTGCAGTTCCACATCCTTTTGAATTACCTCTGACAGATCTCAGAGACATCAGCTTATTGCACAATTGCTGCCTTCTCACCAGCCAAACCACAGCCTGAAAACTATTTCCCAGCAACTTCAACCATTACGACTGAACAATTCATTATTTTAATGCAACAACAGGCCAGTATCATTCTTACTGGTTTTTATTATTTATACTAATAATATATGCCCATTTCTCTTTCCCCCTTGTAATCCTTTTTTTCAAATCCACCTTCTACACAGCGTAACTCCCAGTTCCCATTCTTTACTAGCAATCTTTGCCTTTTCTAATCCCCTTGAGCAGCACAGCTGTTTATTGCTCCCCTTCCAAGTCTTTTTCCCTGGGGTCACTTGGCCAAGTATTCTTAAACAGCTCCTAGTTATTAATATTTTTATGTTCACATTATGTACTCAGCTGACATTGATTTCAGCTTTGCAAGACAGACTCCTCTAAAGCACTGCTAGGCGCCCATGTGTACCTCATTTACATGCAACAAATGTAATCAGGTCATGATCGCTTACACCTAAATAATGACTCATTGTAGCCCTGAGCAATTCCTCTTTTGAAGTTGAATTCTCTCGGACAGGATCTCCACCAGATATGTCCTTTTCCATGCTTAAAAACTGTTACATCTACTTTTAAGAAATTCCAGTGGTATCGCTTACATAGAAAACCTCAAAGGTGGTACTCTTAGAACAATATTTTATTTTTATGTTCATTTTAATTAGTGAAGCATTTTGTTTTCCCGTGATTTAGCGGTTGACACAAATACCACATGCCTTCTACTTACACCGCTCTCACATCAGACCATTTCTGTGCTCTCGCCGTGCCTGCATCAGGCAGCGGTCCCCAGTGCTCGGTCCTTCGGGCCCCCTCCCATGTTAAAGCTGGCAGCGGGCAGCAGACGTCCCCAAGCTGGGACACGGTCCCAGCCCCTGCAGAAGGTGTCACACACTGTGCCTGCCCAGCTCCAAGCCCCTGCTGCACTCCCCAGCAGCTTTCTCCATCACAAATATATATTACATTAAAAAGTTGTAAAAGTATTGCATTGCACACTCCTTGTCTCTTGTGAATGCTAGTCATCATCAGCTTGGAAGCAGCACAGAAAACCTAAACAGAAAAACGTGAATGGATTCACGATGATTCCTGATTTAGGAAAATTTTAAGCACAAAATGACCTGCCTATGAGGCTGAGCACCTCACTACAGAAAATCCAGATTTTCAAGCTAAGTGGCTCAAACTCCACAACACCTCCCCCACCAAGGTGCGGAGCTTGCCCTGGTACAGCCTTGTCCCTGGGGATCCACCAAGCCCTGCATTTAGAAGAACACAGCACTGCAGCTCGGAACTGAACAGCTGCAAAATGGACCTTCCTTTTTTTTTTTAATATATGATTGCAAGTTCACAGAGAAAATCAGAACAGCTGTATTCTGTTACATCAAATCCAGCTCAAATCCAGCTCCACTCACTGCACAGGACTAAAAATAAGTATAAAAGTTGGGAACTATTCAGTGATGCAAGAACAGGAGAAAACAATCCCACATCTAAGCAGAAACTGATAAATGCTGTTTTTTAAGGAGCTTAACGTTTTAACAACTTGTTCGTATCAAGTTATGGGTCTTCTATACTTGCTACAAAAGAAAGCCACATGAGTTTTACCACACTACAATAAGCTTTACCACTCTCACCTTTCCTGTATTTTTGGCAACCTAGCCTCCATTTTTTCCTTGCTGTCTCAACTGTTAAAAGGAGTGTTTGAAACAGCCAAAATCATAAGGCATTAAGAAAGGTCGAAGTAGCACATCCTAATACTGAACTTTCAGTGGTTATAAGATTCAGATTTTGAGTAGTTGGTTTGAATACTAGTCTAAGCATAGATAGTATCTAAGTATCTAGTATCTAAGTATATAGATACTTAGATGGTATCTAAGCATACAGATACTATCTAAGTACAGATAGTCTAGTACTGATTTGAGTACTTGTCTAAGTATACATAAACTTATTCTGTATCAATTTTAGTTAACAAGATACTCTTAACAAAACAGTATGTTTGAAATATTTTTTTCAGAGAAACATGTAAACATTTATAGCATTGCAACTTTGTAATACTAACCTAAGGGCCCTTTCCTGCTAGTCAATTCCAAAGCCAAACACAACCACAAGGACCTTGTTTCATGTCGCTGATTAAGTGGAAGATAAAGTGGATACTCACACTATATGTGCAAGATCTAGTGGCTTTTCTGGCTGCTCGGGAAATACAGGACGAGGCGGTTCTCTGCTTGGTACACAACCAAGTGATTTACTAATTGCATGGCTCAGCTTCTTTGCAGGCGATTTCTGTTTTTGAAAAGAATGACAAAAGTGAGTTGACTATTACAAAGAGCAGCGAAATCTGTGCAATCAGATGGCAAAGAAATGTTAAAAAAAAGCATAGAGTTCAAAACATTTGTTTACATGATACCATACTAAGAAATTAGTAAAGAAACTACACAGATTAGCAAGTTGGTTTTCTTAGCTGGTGTTTTTTTTTTTTTTTTTTTTTTTGGTGTTATAATACTGGAAAATGAAAGTAGTTTAACAAAAGTATGTAACTTTAAGAAATAAACCAATTGTCTGGTGTTTCTGTCAGGAACTGACATCCAGTGAAGCAATTTCTTACACTCTCTGATAAGGTCTTCTGAACATAGGTGTTGTATTTTGAGGGGAGGGCAAGGGAAGAAAAAAAGGTGGTGCAGAAGCAGGTAGATAACCTGCATGCACAGACTCACCAATTGTCAGCACCACATTCATTTCCAATCTATTAGAATCAATTGAAATTTGGAGCTATGCCTCCTCCTTCCTGTCCTTCGCTAAGGTAATTGTTTTTGAAAGACAACTTCCAATTTTTTGTTTGTTATGGGCAAAGCCAAAGTGAAACACAGAGAGATGAACAATCAGATTGTTTTCTTTTACAAGTCATTTGATGTGTTAACTAATGTCACAAGAGGAGCCACTATTCTGGGACCAGCTGAGGAAGACAAAGACTGGCAGCAACTATTGCCAAACACACAGAAGAATGGCCTGGGTCACGCGCTTAAAATGGTAAGTCCAATGTTGACTTAAAAAATTAAGTCTTAGAACGTTATTACTTCCACCAAGCGCACTGTGATGTGGGAGGCCAGAAAATGCTTTTACCGGAGCTCAGAAGTAACCTGGCAGTACCGTGTTTCTGATCAGGCTCACGTACGTGCAACATGGTGGCTGATGGCTCCTCCCTGCCATTGCCCACTGGTCCTGTAAGATGTTCCAACGTGGAATTTGGACCAATTCTGAAGGCACATTTAAATTACAATTCAATTTAACACTAATTTAAATAGGAGGCAAGGCTACCCAGAACAAGAGTAACGTGTTCTTTTGCAGTTATTATCAAAGAGTAACTGACAATTACTAGCAATTACTAATAATGAATTAAACGATTAGTAATTACCAACCAGTGAGCCTCTTCAACTCTGGGCCTCCTGGCTTTGCAAAATCAAACAGGCAGTAAAGGCTTTTTTGAGTAGAGAACCTATGTGTGGGGAAGTTGTTCCCTCTCTGGACTTACACTTTGTAGTAGATTGAGATGTGTTTTAAGTAGAATAGTAATATCTATCAGGAAACAATAAAAAGATAAAAAAACTTCTTTCAAATCAGAAGACATGACCTAGATGCCTCTGAGAATACATTACGATACCGAGTTGTTTATTGGAGGTTTATTACCTCCTTCAATTATTTTACAATTCAGTCAGTGCTAACCGAGAACTCTAACTCCAAGCTGCCTCCTGGAATTCATGATGAATGCTTTCTTGGAAAAAAAAACCCACTCATGATAGTATTGTTCCTTGGAGTACGTCTTGGTGAAGACTCGACTGGTAGCTGCAGCGGGCTTCTAGTCACGTGCATCTATCGGCACCTCACACTGCTTCACAACACACACTCCGGTCTGCTTCTCATACTAAGAGCGTACTGTTTCAAAATTGAACCCAGTTATTCAATCTATTGCAGCCTAATTCCTTTCCGATTCTGGAATTTTTGTTCACCGGCCCACAGACCCAGCCCATGAAGCAGCAGGATGCACGCTGAAGGCCATGGAGTGCAAGCCACCCAACAACCTTCAGACACCGGGGGACAGGGGTAATTCAATCGTCCCGATACGTCTCTGCCTCTTGCAGGCAGTCTCTCCCTGTCCAAATCTCCTGGTGTGCACACAAATTCTTACCGCCTCTCATCAGGAAGGGCTTCAGTGAGAAGGATGCCGAACTAATTAACTGCTTCAGGTGAAAGTCTCCTGTAGGGAGCTCTGTAAAACTGTTCAGAAGCACTTCAGCTTGCTAATTCACTAAGTAGACAGTGCTAAAAAAGACTTGCTAATAGGGTTTCATGTGTTGAGAAAACCTGGTAGATAGCAATCAACAGATTGCAAACACAGTTGAAGTGCACGGTGCTCTCACCACGGAAGGTACAGATGATCATCAGCCTTTAATTATTTTGAAAGCTGACAAAAAAAATCACAATCCAATCTTTATATTACTTCCTCTTAAGCCCACAGCAAAATTCAAATTATGCAGTATTAATTTTGTTATCAAATAAATGTGATGATACCAAAAGTAAAATTCTGTTTTCCCTAAATGTCAACATTCTTCATGTTAAAATTCTCCACATACATTTATCTCTGAATTTGTTCTCCACTTCTCGTTTATTTCCTACTTCACTCGTTACTGTGTTTATCTTTTGGTTTCTGCACAGACCATCCATTATCACAGTGCCTTTTCTGTGACCTCTTTGCAGTATTTTAGGCTATTTTAAAAGTGTTTTTCCATTGTGGTAACAAACACCATATCCTATTGTGCTAGCCCACCATTTATATTGTCAAACAAACACAATGCTCTCTAGAATGCAGTAATACCGAGCCACTGCTGCAGCTTCACTATCTGAAAATTATAGAGGGAAGATAATTTCTATTGATCCCAACTTTTGGATAATGTTTCATTGTGCAGCTGAGAGCGAAAAGAGCACGGCATGCTGAATGAGCTGGATGAGCACGCTGCTTCCTGGGCAAGTGTGCCTCTCATGGATACTTGGCTGCCCTGAAAAATAACACACGCCTCAGTTCGCTGAGTCCTACTTTAGAAATACCTAATAAAAACTACCCCTCACATCACTGTCACCAGTCTTCACCTTCTGTCTGATGTCTTCCACAGGCATCTTGCACCCTGCAGGGGGGATGCCCTACCCTTCAAACAACAGCCCTGCAGAAACAGAATCCTCTCAGCCACCACTAGCACCACCACTGCAAACTTCCCCAAATAATACCATCTACTTGCCCAGCCCTAGGACCACTATTTTTTAAAAATTATTTTTATTTTTTACCAACTTCTTCCCCAGCTGTTTACCTTGTTTCTTCTTGGCTTTAGTCTCTATTTGTAAATAGCTGAGGGCAAACTATGTTTTATGAATTATCTGTAACTTCCCATTGCATCAGGATCACAGTCAGCCAGGAACTTGAACATGCTACTACTAAATCACTCGTACTATCTAGGTTTTACACATCCTAGAATCCAATTTATGGTCTTAATTTATCTTCAGATTTAGATGGAAAAACAGTCTGGTGTGCCGTTAGTTTCTAATGCTTTCAACCACTTAACATTTCCTTCTAGTACAGAAGTGTATCCGCAGTCAGCAGCCAACGTCCTGCTCCACGTTCAGCTCCATCCACACCTCTCCTGGGAACTGCCAGCACCGCAATCCATTTTGTTTTATCTTCTAAAGGGGCACGGCGCATGACTCACCAGCATCTGCACTGCTGTGGACATTGTCTGATGGTAAGTGCAGCTGATGATCCAAAAAAAGGCAGGCACGTAAATGGAATAAGTGCTCTTCATCTGGACAGAACATCCCAGTAGATGAGTCACCTCAGCAACCTTCCTGGCCCCCAGTATTCATGGGTTTGGTTTTCTTCCAAGCTGTTAAGTCATACAGCAACTTTCCTTCCCTTCTCACTGATCACCTAATTGCCGAGGCATCCAAGACATGTTTCTTCTCTGCATTATTCCAAAAGGTTTATGAGAGAAGCTACCAGTTTGATCCCAGCAATATGCCAGAAGTGCTTCGCTGCTTTGAGTGCATCTGCAAAGAGTAACTGCGACACTTCCTCGTGCAGAACTCCTGCCTTCCCGCACAACAAATCTTCTTGATATTTTTTTTCAACACTGCTTCCTTACTAAACCCTCAGCTTTTACATCTGTAGACTTACCAGTGGAGGATACTTACCTTGTTCCCCAAGTCTACCAGTAAATATTTTAAACAGTTTTTTCTGCTTCGTGATGCACAGAATGATTAAATTTGTTAAAATAATTGCCACCAGTTACCATAAATATTTAAGGAATCTATGAAGCTTTTAAACAGTTATAATTCAGCGTCTGGTTACATGACATCCCAGTGGATCCCTTTCTTTTTGAAATGGTAAAGATTTACATTTTGGGGTTTCCTGTCCTCTGAACACCTATAAAGTTCGCTTCAAAGGTGGACTACTGAACTACGTAAAAATCAGTTATCAGTTCCAGAATTGTTTCTGTAACACCACCTCCACCACAACTTTCTAGATGATAGATGTTAATAAATTTTGCAACTCAAAAAGAAAGCAAGAGCTGGATAGATCAGGTGAATATTATGGAAGTCTCCTTTCTCTAGGCACAGCACTAGCTGGTATGCATGTTTTCTGCAGCTACTGCAGTGGTAACTCCAAAACTACATTCCTCAGTGGTGCTAAGTTTATTATTAGCAGCCACTAAATAACAGTTTGCATGACCAAAATAGCATTTACCTACCAGCAAGCACACCTGGTTTCTCCAGCTTCCAGAGAAAGTTCAAAAAAACACAAAAACAAAACAAAAATCAATATTCTCAGAGGCTGGAATGCTTGCTCTCTATTGTAACACACAAGGTTGAAGGAGACCCTGCTCTGTGCTGTACACTCCTCAGTTGATTTGACATTCCGCTTCTATAGCTGCAGGGTAGGGTTAAAATACTTTTCCTCTGACCCACTGAACCACTCTTCCCCTGACACTCACCCTCAGTTAGAACCAAATGCACACCACACACCCAAGGTTTGGCTATTTGTATATGACACATCAGTTGAGGAGGACTGACCTGGATCCTACATTTTTAAGAAGCAATCACGTTCCTGTCCAACTGAATTATAAATAGATTGTATGAACAAAACCTAACGTACGCAGCAATGCCTGCAGAAGTATGCACAGCCTTGAAGTACAAGCCGTTCTCAGCACTCGAACTCAGCTGCCTGTTCCCTGGGATCCAGAAGGCAGTGTCAGCACGGCACTGCTCTGCGCAGGCTCGGGCACAGCTCTGCAGCTGCTCGCTGCTGCCGGGGATTCAGCTCCATGCCCTGGGAGGTTGCAGAAATGCTGGGAAGGGACCTCCCGCAAAAGCACAGCAAGTGCTGAGCATCGATGTTCTTACCCAGGCTTAGCCACAACTGCCCTGCATCCTCTGGGTCACCTCGAACAAGACAAGCAGGTTTGAGGCACGCACATCAAATGCAAATGGGCTGGCCACTTTCTGCTGGGAAACTGTTATTGATGATAACACTGAAAAAATGTGTTAAATGTGCCGAAGATGGCAAAGTTAGCAGTAGATGCAACTGCACGTTTCAAATGTTTAAACCCACTGCATCTCTACTGTGCATTGCCAGATCCTTTTTGTTCCACAACAGGCTGCAGATCCTGTCTTTGTCCACCTGCCTGCTAAAGGCTACACCCATTAAAAAATAAGTCTTCTGTTGTGAAATCAACAAGCTGGAAAGTATAAAATACGCCACCAAAAGTTGTCTGTTTACCGTGTTCTCATTACCTATATGCCCTTTCTTTATAAATCACATCCACCTCTAACACAAGGGTCTAGTAAATGACTGTTACAAAGGGCTCAGGAATCTGTAGGCAATTAGCATTGAATTTGAAACTTGGTTAGCAAGAACTCTTGCTTGAAGACAAAGATTCCAAAAGAATGCTTTGGGTTTTATCCTCTCTCCTCCTCTGCCCCCCAGCACAGGCTGGGCAACCCAAGCACCCCCTGACCCGGCGAGTCTCAGCACCGTGTCCCTGCTCAGCTTGTGTCCAGGGGAATGAATAAAAATGTGCTTGAGATGTTTTATGACTTTAAGATAGTCTAAGTGGGAAATTAAATGAATCAGAAATGTAAGAGAGCAATTTTGAGAGCAAAATCTTATTAACAGCTACTTACAGGATTGCTTGACTGTAGCTCGGTAGATAAAAGGGCCTGTCTTTTGTCTTACATTTGATTAGTGCCCACTGTAATGCCTTCCCAACGGAAGTCAGATGTTATCACTATAGAAACATCTGAGCCTTTCTTGCTTTATTGATAGCTCTTCCAAAACCACTCAGTGAAGGGTGTTTATAACTAAGAAATACACCATTATTTATAGGAAGAAGACCGCTTTATTTCAACTATCATTGAAACTACAGCCACCAAGCCTTACACCCTGCTGTAACTTGGCCATTTCAACACTTACCTGAAATTTATGGATGACAGAGACTACTTATATTTAGCAGCCTAAACAAGATGCAAACAGAATGAACACTGGCCAACCGAACAACTTGATTTCCAGATCTGCTGCACATACATAACTTTAAGTGACCCATGCTTTGGACAGTGTTGGAAGTATTTTTCCTCCCAAAACAGGCCCTAACTAGCAGTGTGTTCCTTCAGCAAAACCCCTCTGTTAAACAAATGGTTTCTAGTAGAATTTCTGTTTAAATGCTACGTAATTTAGCATATCCTAAATTTAAAGTCATTTTAGAGTTTCAGGAAAAAGGACCTCATGAAAATACTTGTTATTAATGCTTATCCTGGGTTTCAGAGCTCTAAAGCTCTGAAAATGTACCACGCAAGCCTGAACTAGATCTTGCTGGGTTGAGAACCTACAGAAAAAAAGTATGTAAATATGTATGTACATACTTATACGTATTATTGTATCAGCAAACAAGGTAATTCCTTCCAATCTGGTCAGCAGGTCACTCAAAATACTGTTGTTGAGCAAATGCATATATAGATATGTATTAAAAAAAAAAAGACTGGATTTATATACTTCAGGCAATGGCAGCCTACCAGCAGTTCAGATAAGATGTTCCAGAAGATATAAAGTTCTGGAACCTATACCATTTTAAAAAAGAACGATATTTAAGTATGAATTTTCCTGTCTTCTTGTTCCAACTACTGACCGGTACTTAGCCCCCTTTTCTAAATTAATCAGTCATATTATAATGATTCTTGCTCATGGAGATAATTACTAATTATAATCCAACCATCATTTGCACTTCTCTTTGAAGAAGTAGAAAACCCTGGACTTTTGCAACAAAACATTTTTTTTTAATTTACTTTATCTAGAATTGTCATTTATTTCTTCAGATGTGATTAACAAATAGTCCTCTATCTAAATGTTATTTCTCATATAATTTTCTTAAGATTTTTTAGTTAAGAGTTTTTAATGCATATATTCACAATTATCAGAACAATGACAGCAACAAACATCTCTTTTCAAGAAATACCGTGTTTAAAGATGGCACTTGGGTAAAGGTCCTTCCTAAGCACAAGATTTCTGCTACTTATTTAGCCTTTCTGGAGAGGAAAGGTATTGCAGCCTTTTTGTATTGTTAAGCTAGAAGAGAGGAAAATTTAATGAAAGTAGGACTGTGATGAAGAGGGGAAGAAAATGTGTTAGGGCCTTGAAAAGAACTTATCTTGTATGCTTTAAACACCGCTGAATACAATGACCACCATCTATAAATGAGTAACATTATTTATAACAAAAATAATGCAATTTACTTACTCACACCTTTTGACTATTTGAAAACCTTTAAAAGTCCAGCTGTGCAGTTCTATTATAAGAACAACTTTAACTTCCAGAATATATTAGTACAGCAGTGGTTATGTCAGCACGACAAGTAAACGTGAATTACCCAGGAGGAATGCTCCTTCATCTGATGCTGGTTGCTGTGAGGACCATTGGCATGGCCACGCCAAAAACAGTTTTGACAGAGCTGGTAGTTGTGGCACTGCTGGCATCGGTACCGGAAACCCATCATGCTCTCGCACCGGCAATATGAACACTCCACGGGATGGAAGACTTGGTGGAGATGAGGAAGGAAGAAGAAAAAAAAAAAGAAGTAAACCTTAAGAAAACCTCAACCATCAGATTTCACTGGAAATCAAAAACAAAAACAACAACAAAAAAAACCAGCACCCAGGTTCAGGTTCTTAATCATTAAAACAATTTCTTACACTGATCAGGTCATGGATTCTGAGACCAGAGAAGGTTATTTTGGCACAATTAACGATAAATCTAAGTTAATTATAACATATCAGTACCATCTGATAAATTCAGTATTTATTCTCCAGCTTTCTCCCTCTTTGGATATACTTAGACCCAGAAAACTTCAATGGTGAGTAGAAAGGGAAAGCAAAAAAATCATATTCACATAGGTTTGTTTCTATCTAAGGGATCACTTTGCCCTCAAGCTGAGAGCATTTTCCACACAAAAGGCAAATTCAGGCCACCACAAGCTTCTGCTCTGAACCCCCTCTCACTGAGGAAATTCCCTCACTCTTGACTGACTGTGAGCTCCATCTCCTGTACCACCATAGCCTAAACTGAAGAAACCCCCAACATGCCTCTAGATCATAACATCTACAGAACGTAAAAAATCAATTAGGAATGATATGCTGAGTCACCAACACAAGCAGACTGAACAAAAAAAAGAAGAGATGGCTTCTTTCTCTCCCTTTTTTTAACCCACAAATGATCACAGACTTCCTCCATTTACTAGAGGAGTCTTGGGTCAGAATAAACAAAAGAGGAATGTAAGGATGAGGTAAGGGAGATAATATGTCAAGCACAACTTAAAAGTTGAGGCACAGAAAACAGAATGGAAGAATGAAGGTGAGGGTGAATCACAGAAGCAAGAAGTTCAGCATCGCCATGGGGCAAGAGCATAAGTAGTTACAGATGGGTATAAATAACTGCTATGGAGAAGATGATAGGAAAAAAGAGCAGCCTACTAGCCAGTCAGCTGAAATTCTTGGGTGTGTCTCTTGAAAACTACTTCAAGATGTAAGATGAATAACTGAGAAGAGTCTGAAGGTTTGATCTACAATAATTTGATCTACGATAACAGTTCCGACTAGCTGTTCCAACTGAGACTTGGTGCAATACTGCACAGGGCAATCAAGTTAATGGAGAGAGGTACAGCTTCTACAGAAACCACAGAATCAGAGAATGGTTTGGGTTGGGAGGGAGCTTTAAAGATCATCTGTTTCCAATCCCCTGCCATGAGCAGGGATCCACTACATCAGGGAAGTCAGGACAGCTGAACATTGCAGAAGTGCCTGCTACATCAAGAGTGGATGTGTATGCCCAAATTGCTGAAAACCCTTGGGTAACAACTAAAGGAAAGACAACTCGAGCATTAACCTGGTCAGCAATGGCACAAGCCAAGACGATCAGGTGGATGATGCTTTATTGCAGCACATGGAAGCACTGTAAAAAGAAAACGACGGGATCATGATAGGCGATTTCGATGATACAAATGGAAGTTCAGGTAGAGGAACTGATGACCATGTTTTTAATCAAAAGGTAGAGAAACCAATGAAAAGGAAGAGCTATAGATTTATTTCAAACAACAGAAACAGAGCAATTTCCTGAATTTTAGGAAGTGGAGAAGACAGAACATGACTTCAGTGCAGTAGTTTTCAGTAAATTCATAAGAGAATTAGTAGGCACACTACAAGATGAAGCAATTCAATGAGAAAATAGAGTTAAACTTGTCAGTTCCTTAAAGACATGATGCTAAATTAACAAGCGTAAATTATCTTTGGGCAGAGGAAAGAGTAGACTGTAGTAAAAGAACAACTTCACTAAAATATGGTCTCCTCAATAACCTAAAATTCAAAAGGAAGCCTACAGAAGTGCTAACTGGGACAAATTGTTAACGAGGGTTAAAAGAATAATACAAATATTCAGAGACAAAACCAGGAAAAAAAAGAATGAGGAAAAGCTAACAAGGGTTTTGAAATGGACATAATAAGAATTGCAATTATCATCCTTAAGAGGAGCTGAAATTATACATATGTAACCGCTGACCTCCCATGTTATTTTAACTCATAGAATACATAGTGGTACAAATACTAAAGCAAATTACTGTAAGCACCTGAAGAACAACAGAGAAATGAACAACATTTGCCACATCAACTTAGTGTCTTTCTATGACAGAGTAATTGACCTTGAAAATAGGAAACAAGCACCAAATGTCACCAATTTCTCGTTTTATTTCAGTAATTTACTTACAACATTGGTCTCCCTATTTGCGTAACAGAAGGAAACAGATGAAAGGACTTAAACTGGGATGTGAATTTCACTGGAAAAGACCAGAGAGCTGTTAATTGCCAAATGGTAAAATCTAATGAGCAGGATTCTAAAGGTCCAGGTCAAGTTATTCCAGGTCAAGTACCGGTCAATTTTTATAAACATGCTGAATGACTGTCAAAAGCGCTCAATTTGGGGCATCACATTTCAATGATGATGTGGGTTAACTGGATGTACAAGAGAAAGCAATAAAATGGCCTGAACAAGATCTAGGAGACAGCTTAGCTAGGAGTAGGCTGTGAGAAGGCATCAAACATGCAAGAGGTACTTACAAAATAGCAATACATTCTCCAGAGCCAGCGGCCAAAACCCAGGTAGTTAAGGGTTTAAACTGCAATCAGAAAAAAATCATGCTAGAATATTAGGAAAAACTTTCTCACCCTAAGAATATTTAACACTGATCTCAAACCAGCTTCTGGTCCACACAGGTGGTGACACTTGAAAGACTTTAAGAAGCAAAAATGCAAATCTTTCAAGAATGTTTGCATACATTTGAGTTTGCCTTTGGAAGGGAGATGGATAAAGCCACCGGTTCCCAAAGCTGTTTTTGTACCCACTCGGTGCTCATGCCCCAAAACCCCTCTGCCTGTGGCAGGGTTTCTGTCTCCTGCGAGCTGAGAGCACTGGCTCACTGCCTGAACGAAGGCCAATACACTGCCTGATCGCAGCAAGTTCTGCCCACCTCTCTGCTCCACTTCATCTTCCCTTCCTATTCAAAAAGGTCTGTCTTACCTTCTCTGGCACGATGCACGTAGAAGAAATTACTCTTGATGAAGAAGGGACAGAAGTACTAGAGAGTCCCGAACCAAAGAATCAAAAACTTGAAACTGGTATGCTTAAGGAAAGCCATAAGAGCATTCTGATGAAATAAACACGAGGCAAAGTAACAGCGGTGACAGCAATTATGTGTACTGCAAGAAGCAAGCCCCCAAAAACCATGAGCAAAGAGCAAATTGGAACAGTCGGTATCAGAGATTATTAGATCATGGACAAGGTGCCTGGCCACTGGGATAGAAAGTAAAGAAGTGCACTTTGTGTTGTTTTTTCCTCCTGAAAGTGACATGCTGTAGCCATGGATAGGAACTAAATTAACAAAGTGGAACTGCACGCTTCTTCCCAGCTGTCTTCCTGCTGTCCTCCCTTCCTAGGTTACTGCCAGACGGTATGTCATGATCAGATGTGGATGCTGCTCTTCTTTTCTGTCTTTTGTTCATTTCTGAATGCCAATAACATACGATGTTGCAAACACTATTTCTCTTCTCTCCTTTTCAGATCGCTTCCCGTGCACTGAAGTCGCTATGCAGAGGCCCACTGACAATGTTTTTCACACCACCGACCTGCCTAACTCCAGGCTGTACGAACCACCGTGACCCCCCTGCCTATGGACTGCAAGACCTCATGTCCAAACCCATTTTTCCTCTCTCCTTCCTGCTTGTTCTTATCATAAACTGCTCGTGCTTTACTTTCTCTGTCTCAGTGATCTGAACGTTTCTGCTGTTGATACCTTGTCTTATGAAGGTGTGCCTCTACTCGAAGCTCCCTGCCACATATGGGAGTGGGAGTTGTAAGCTTCTTTCCACTCTTCACAGCTTCCAAGACTTCAGTCATTCCCTTTCCTGGTTGCCAGTACTCCAGATTCAAACTTGCTACCAGGTCTTTCTTGACAGAGACAACCTGCTCCTTCCCTCCTCCTCCTCCAGCAGACCAGTTCCCCACGGACAGGGCAGGAAGGATGGGGGAGGCCAACAGCTAGAGAGGCAGGACCATGAACCCCATTCTCCTGTGTGGCTTTTCCTCCCTTCCCTGACACCTGATCATGTCTGTATTCAGCAAGTTTTTGATTTCCCTCGTTTTTCTTCAGCCAGTACAGTCGGTGACTGTCCTCTGCCTGCAGGACACGTCCTGGTACTTCCCATGCCCCCTGACCCACCTCAGCACCACCGGCTCTGCTCAGGCTCCTACACTGCCGAGTGCCCCTGAAAGAAATCTTGTCACCAAACTCACCCACCACAGCTGGGTCCTCTTCTCCTTCCAACTCTGCCAGCCTCCAAAATTCTTCTCCTGTAAGCAATCTCTGACTCTCAGCTGCAGCCTATTTTTGCCATCAATATTCAATCCTGCAGTCATCAATTCTCAAGTTGGTATTCAAATCTCTTCTCATTCCCATTTCTTCTCTGATCAGGACATGTTAAATTCTTCCAAACTGAAATCTGGAAGAACCCAGTGTGACCTTTCTTCTCCTCCTCTTCTTCCCTCCTTTATCTCAGATATTTCCCATTTGCTCTCTTCTACAAATCTCTATTTAAAGTTCTTCTTGTGCCATCTTGTGAGTTACCTGACACTCCTCAGAGACATTCCTTTCTTTTTTTCCTCCCTTCTCTGTCTGGGGTCAGTTCCCCTTACACTCCAACATCAAAATATACGCAACATTTAGGTTTTCAGATTCTAAGGACACAAAGATTTGTCCATGTTTTCTTCTCTAACTCCAAGTTCCTTTCATCACTAAGCTTCCTGCAGGCACTCACTGTGATGTCCTCCCCCTGCCTCTCTCATTTCCACAGAAGCCACTCCAGGCAAAATCCCTCTTACTGCTTCCCACCCAAATGGGAGCTGTTACTCCACCATTTATCTTTGAGCTGCAATCCCCAGATCCTTGTCTTGAAATCTCCATATACCACCCTGTGGTATACACTCTGTGTATTCGTCTTTCTTCTTCGGTTTTCATTGCTTACCCCAAAACCAGTCTTGCTCTTTCTGAACAATGCCTTTCCCATAGGGACATACGATAAGGGCTTCCAAAATACAATAGTCATATACATGTTAAATTACTAAAATGAAATAATGAAGAAGAGTTTCAGATAAAAAAAAAAAAAAAAAGAGATCCATATTTTGGATATGTTATTTTAAATTACCATAATTTTAATGACACGTGAGACAAGTACGATAGATGCAGGACTGACCGAAGACTGGTCTGGAAATGGGAAGCACAGCAAAGTTGTCTGCATACATGAGCGTATTTCCAGAGCAAGAAGGGTATCAAGAACAAAACGTAGATTGAAATGAGGAGAAAAGAACAGAGCCTTTATTAAATTGTGTAGGAGTAATTTCCAAAGACTAGCAGTTAAAGGAAAATGAAAATACGACAATTGTAAAATACGAGAAAAAAATCAAAGAGGAGATAATAAAAGTAGAAAGCTAAAGCAGGATGCAGATGAAATAATTCAATATTTTCGTATTAAAATGTTTCAGAGAAGACCTGGAAAAACGCGTTGTTCAAAAACCTCTGGCTAAGACAGAATTAATGTTGAAGGAGAAATGCTTTGAAGAACTTGCCACGACTATAAATACAAACTTTTATTTAAACATCTGTCTTTATACTACTCTTTTTCATGTGGTACTAATAGTTACATCTGTAAACAAGACATACCGCTACAAGATTTTGCTTTGTCCTAGTGGACGCAGGCCAGGAACATTGATGTGTGCATCCAGAACTTCTAATAGCTATTGCTCCCATGTAGAACACCACTGATACTGTTAGCCACGCGATAAAAATGCAATTGTCTAATTAATTCAGCCATATATACCCCCAAAAGCCTATTACTCCAAACTCTGCGCTCCTTGTAAAGCTGTACGTAGTATCAGCACTAAAATCATGTCTAATGTATGATGTGCAAGCCAAGCTCCAAGTTCCGACTCTGGGTTTTATATTTCTCCATGGAAACGATTAAGATGAGCGGGAAGAGAAGTCTTCCAGCAGATTAACATCCTTGTCTAACTCCACGGAGAGGCCTGCTTATGGGGCAGTTTAGAGCACGAATCTTTACCTTGCTACTGACAGAACAAGGAATCTGACCTCCTTGGTCTAAATTAACAGTTGTGAATACCCCCAAATCCCTTGGCCCTGCTGTGACTCAGTTTTCCTGTGCGATGACGAATTCCCACGATACAGTAGGTGCATAAACATCAAAATCAATGCAAAGCATCTTCCAAGACACCTTCTGACAAGTAACCCGCTACGCACAAACGTATCCTCCACAGAATGGGTGCAAGAGGGGGAAAGGCACGTAAAGAGAGGACAAGGCACTGTAAGGTTTGGGGAGGATGGGGAGGCTGTTGGGTTGTGTGGGCTTTTTTTGGTTTGTTTGTTCTCCTCTCCTCTTGAGCCTTATAAAACTTTAGCAAAATTAGCTGGGAAATTCTAGTTTGAATGTGAGTTATAAGAGGAATGATAAAAAAAAAATATCTCAAGCTTTGCCAAGTCTTTAAATAAAACCTAAACTCTGGGACTAAACACATCCTGCTCCACTCACTGCTGCAGAACCCTGCTTTTCAACCTGGGACCCATGGACCCTGCAGATCGGAGAGGCTCCTTGCCTGGGCTCAGCAGCTCACGATGAACAGCAGCAGTTTAGCACGTGCCATGCAGCAGCCTAGGTCGGAGAACATTTTGAAGCAATCTGCATTCCACAGGAAAGACTAGGGACCAGCAAAAGAGAGGAGACTGAAAAGTATTAGGGAATTTTTATCCAGAAAAGAAATGACGGGCTTTCAAAGTCCCAGACTGCTCCCGGCGGGACACAATCCAGGTGTGCAGTGAGATGTGAGCCCTGACCAGGGCACGGGCACACGCAGCCAGGGCAAGCTGTACTGAGCAGCAGCTGAGCACCTTCCTCTGCTCTGCAGAAATGCTACACAGAACGACTGACTTACGCTACCGAAGCTACCACAGGCACGAGTCTCTGTCACTGCTATGGGCGAGTAAAGCTGCGTTGCCGTACAAAGCCTTTTTTTGTTCACCTGCTGACAAACCCACGGCGATGCAGGCCCCTGCAAAAACGTCCTGATCCTCTAAAGCAAGAACTGAAAAAAATCTGGCTCCCAAGTAATCAGGAAAACATCGTCACGTACTCACAATAAAGAAATAAGGGAGGTGAGGTTCTCTGCGGATGACACGAAGACAGAGCAGCAAATGAGACTAAAATGGAAGCAGGAAATTCTCTTTGGAGCTCCTTTACTACTACTAGGATGTTTCTGAGGGGTTGAGCAGGACATCTGTAAACTTATATTACGTTTCTTAAATTCACAGCGGGCTGGGGAAGCATACAAAGAAAAAAAAAGGTGCAAAAGACTGAGGCAGTTCTGCTGCAGGGAAGGAGTCACAGAATCATGGAAGTTTCTGCTGCGCTTGACCAAAGGCAGAGAAATGGAAAGGCAGCCCACCGAGACACTGACGATACTCTCGAGCCACTGGCCTCCCCTCTGGAAGTGCAGAGGGAAAGGGAAAAGGGGCCTCACATCAGACACCAACACCAGGAGGTGCCAGAGCTCTGCAAGAACCAAGTGGGACCTTGGTCACCCTGCCCTCAACCTCCTTAAGGAGAATAACACTGTTACAGGGAAGTTTCAGGATGATTCATGCACTTCAACATCCCTGTCAAAACATGAGCGTTATCTGGCATGATTTCCTAGGAAATCACCTTGCTCCTTTCAAAAGATGTGAAGAAAAAAAAAAAAAGAAAAAGTGGCATAATCACTGCAATTTTTATGGATTTTCTAGCTTTTTTTGTTATTTTTTTCTCTTCCCAAAAGGAAGCTGAAAATGGATCCCACTGCTAGGCTCTATCTTTCCTTGTGACTAAACGATCTACCCAAGGTAAGGCTGCTAAACACAGATTGTGTCAAGCACAAGGAAGGGCAGCAATTCTCAATCCCATTCTGAAATTACTGAAATTACTTTGAGCTTCTGGGAAGGCTAAAGTTTTATTTGTCATAGAAGGCAGCCAAAATTTGAGTTATAATACCTGACTGAAGAACAACCTGATGCAGTAAAGAAACCATTATGGAACATTCTCTAATTTGGAACTCCTAAGCAGGAACTGTGTTCTCCGTACGCACACATACCTTTGTTTTTCTGAACTGCTGTACTTCAGGTAAGATCCAATCCTCACCCTAGAGAGCCTATGAGATAGCAAAGTATTTCTACCAACGTTAATGTAAGCTTAAGATACCACAAATGGCAAATTTAAAAGCTGAATATTCTTTTCAGTATTTTCCTCTTTAGGAATGGAAGAGGAAAAAGAACATAGCCTGAAGACTTCTTCCACTTGCATTTACAAAGGATCCTTTTTCTACAAGAGCAAAACTAAACGGATTAGAAGGCCTGCACAAAAGCATGCTGTTATTATGATGCATTAGCATGCAAATTGAGATGATGGCTCTCCAAAATAACGCGCTGCCCTATTTATTTAGAACAGTTTCAAAGCAATCAAAGGAATTCGTCTGATGCATCGAGAAAGTTTTTCCCCTTACCCGGAGATGTTATTTCGCCAGTAAAACCAGCTCACCTCACAGCTTAATTGCCTTTTACTTACAGCAGAGCTGAAAAGACAACCAAGGAAATTGCAGGATATTTTCCTAAGGCTGTCAGCTCAGGTGCTCGGGTGCTTCTGAAGTAACTCGGCAGTGATTGCCACGGTAATTAATGAGAACGTTTACAAACTGAGGAGGAGACAGACATCTGGCTAGGAAGCAGCAGCACTGACAAGGTGCAATCCTGAGAAAACTAACTTGTAGTGGAAATCAACAACGATTCTAGAACAAGACTACTGATCAGGTCATATGAGGAAACACGTGTAGGCTGTAGTAGGAAAGAGACGAACTTAAAGGATGGATGTTTGAGTACGAGTCCATTTTATTGGAGACACACCATTTAAGGATTGGAGGTGGAAGACGAGAAGGCTACCACCTAAATGAAGGACTTCAGGAAACTATTTAACGGGATTTTCTTTGTAATCATATCTAGAATCACAAAATTATTGAATAGCTGGGGCCAGAAGGCACCTGTGGAAATCTGCTCAAAACAAGGTCAGCTGGAGCCGGCTTCTCAGGCCACTGGCCTCGGGTCTCCATGGATGGAGTCTCCACAACCTGAAGGAGTATTTTAACACACTTACTTCAAAAAAAAAAAAAAAAAGAAAAAAACATATTTTTAAGTTTAAACAGAATTTCATGTATTTCAGTTTGTGTTCATTGCCTCTTGTCCTCCCACTGGATACCACTGAGAAGAGCACAGCTGTCTTTTTTACTGTTTCCCACAGTTCTTTACACATGCTGGTAAGATCCCTCTGAGCTTTCTCAGAGGACAGGAACAGGAGGTGTCAGAGAACAGAGGAACACAGACGCTAATCTCTAAGGATGATACCGTTCTACCTAGTTATTCCAAGTACTTTCCAGAAAAAAGATCAGACTACTGGATTATCTCCAGATCCTCCCACCATTTCACCTGTGTCAGACCCTGCAGTTGGACTAGATGATCTTTGAAGGTCCCTTCCAACTGAACTATTATTTTTAAACATTTTATCCTTTCCTGAGCTCTGTGCAATTCCACCCTGACCTGTTTTCATATCACCTTGTTTAATGCCTGTTTCCGTATCATATTTATTCCTCTCTGCGTGCTTCACTTGAAGCAAGAGTTTGTAAGGATAAGAGGATAAAGGGAAAAAAAAGCAAACAGTGGCTGCTGCCCTTCTGTTAATGCAGTACCACAGACTACCTAAAATTTTATAGAAATAAACCATCTCAACTCTTTCAGAAGTTTTCTCGTAAGATCTATTTCCATGAAATTACTCCCCTCAAAATCTTTTTTAAATTGCCTTTTTTAAAAAAAATTAGACCCACAATTGTCAGAAAGTGTTTGTAAACATACAGAGCAATTGGGAAATTCAACTTCTCTCCTGATGTAATAAAAAAATAAAAAGCCCGTTGAGCATCGCAGCCATGATCTTATTCAGTGCTGTACAAATGCAGATTTAAACCACAACCAGGTATGCTTTGCAAGGGGATCAAGAAAAGACAAGAAAACAAGCGCCAAAAGAAAGCATATCAAAATCACAGCAATACTGAACCACATCACAGAAATAAATGTCAAGAAACAGAGAACTGAATATAAATCCTGAAAACTTGGCCAGAGAAAGACTACCGAAGTTTTGAAGCTGTGCTTGTTAACAGCTGGGCAAAACCAAGAGTGAGTTTATCTACCTTTGTCTTACAAGGAGTAAATCTGCACGCCTGGAGATGCCTATAAAAGAATAATGCTGAAGAAGAGGTAACAACTAGTAGGGCAGAGCTGTTAAAGGATGACAACATGATTTTGCTGTGGGGAAGGAAACAAAAGATGAAGTTTAGTTTATGGGTGAAAAAAAAAGTGTTTTCCTAGAATTCACATATAAAACACCATATACTCTGTACAAACATACAATAAATGCAGTGTATTACCTTTCTGGACACTACGAAAAAAAAAGGATTTGATAGCCTGCACAGGAGAACAAACTTCAGCAGGGAGCTTTTTTAGCTTCCATGAGCTCCAAGAAGCCCTCCTAAGCCACCACTCTTTCTCACTGTTGATTTCAGTTTTCCATACCTTACCGTTCCTTAAATATATTCAACAGGCAATAAAACCAAGACTTTTTAGCTAAGAAAAGGTCTGGAATTGAGCAGATCTCAACATTTACCTCCCACAGTAAAAAAATACTGAAGTGACTCATGTCCTCAAATGCTACTCCAGACAGACATTTGAATGGGTACCAAAATCTTTGGAAGTTAGCACTTGAAAGCATCTGTTAAAGCATAGTTCAAGTGAAGGTATTTTGTTTTGTTTTTTTAAGTTTCAGAATAGATGTGAGCATTGAGAGAATATTGTTTTTCTGCTTATTTTTTCATCTTTGGCTACTAATGATGCTAGAACCCTAACTTAAAAGATAAATACCAATAACCAATCTTGTTCTGCATTGCTGTTGATTTCATAAATAATCAGTCTTCCTCCTGGAAGTGTAAAACTCGTCACTCCAACAAAAGTCTGAGCCTACACACTCTGGGACTAGGACAGTTACAGGGGGAACGATGAAAGCTTTAGGTGCTTTGTCACTGCGGAAGGACAGCGTATGTACACACTTTGAACAGAACCTCTGCTCTGACCAGATGTTTTGAACAAAACGTTCTATTTACCATTTTCAACATGGGCAAGTCTGTGCATGAGAGGCAGCCACACAAGGCACTGAGGAGGCGGATCAGCCATCAATGTGTCTAAAAACATGTTTAGCATGATCTTTTTCTGCAAAGAAAAAAGAAACACAACTTAAGAAAAAATTCAATTTCAATTAAAAATTTCAATACCAGAAACTCTTTCAGCCTTAAAACCTCTCTACTATTCAGCTTCTGTATACCAGAAATCTATCCTACACTATAAAGATAAAAATCACAACTTTTTTCTCAGTGAGTTTCAATCTACATTAGGCAAACAGTAACACCACAAAGTATCGGTACAGACACAATATAACCATACAAAAATAAAAGATAAGCAGATGAACAGAGAATTCCAAGAAACGGAGGACCAGTCAGTCAGGATTAGTTCCAGACATGCAGTTAAAGAATCCTCTTTTGAAGAGCGATACAACAAACGTGAGAGAAGGTTACTCAACAATGTAGAAAATGGAATTTCAAACATACAGGCAGCACTGAAAAAAGCAGGCACTTAAAAAAGAAGCAACTACAACTAATATACACACATTATCCACACAGAAAATGATTTTTTTTAAAGACAAAATATGAAAAAAGAGGCAAGGGGAGAATTGGGCTAAGACTTAAAAATGTAACTGAAAATAAAATTAAATCATATGGAGAAGAAAATAATGTGTTTTAAGAGTAGTGTTTTCTAAACTCAAGTGAGCAAGAGAAAATTTCTGCTGCAAATATAAACAGATGGAGGTAACTTTAAAAAAAAAAACAGCTAAGAATGTTATGGGTACAAAGAAAGAATACATTGGCTTTCGCAAGCAGGAAGCCAGAGGATTACGAATTTCTCATAGGCAGCAGACCAGCTGGTCAGATCACACTTTCTTCTCACCTTAGCACACAACAGTGCTACTTCAAAAAGCATCCGTAACAGGGAGGGTAAAGCAGAGCTGGAGGAAAAGCCGGTTTGCTTTTCCAGGAGCTCTGAAACTAACTGTAGCTATCACTTGCAGCTCTCATGCCAAACATCACAGGGGTAAAGAGAAAAATTATATTTAAAGAGAAAAGTTACATTTAATACATATTTATATATTTTTTTTTATTTTGGTAAAGATGAGTTTTATATTTAAGCATCAACGTTTTTGTGATTAGTGGCAAATACATAGATCTTCTGTCCCTGAAGCTAACTAGCCTGGAGACAGAGTACAGAATTATAATTACCTATCCCAGTAGCCATTAAGGAAAACTCTAAGAAATACGTAATCTTATTTCTTCCATCTTTTATGAAGTGTCCTTGTTCCAGTCTCTCTGCTTCCTACATTGAACGCCTTTCCTGAACAGCTGCCTGCTGCTACGAGAGGGTCCGAGCCTTCCGTGTACCCGACAACGTCCTGCCGAGTCCCAGCTGCCTCCCTCCTCCCCGGCACGCCGTGCAGCCAGCCTGCTCCCTCTCCTTTGGGAGGTGAAGAAATCCAATATTTTTCGACAAACGCACATCTGAGCAAGAGCAGGATGCACTCTACATGTGCTGGAAGAAGCCTCCTGGTAGGAGGAGCACAGTGTTCAACGGGGAACTAACCGCAGCATGCAGTGTCGGAGATCACGAAGTCCTGCTCACGCAACAAGGAGCCACTGCTGATGTTAGGTGGCATCACGGTCTGTGACTGACGTGAGATGGCACATTTCAAATCCTAACACACTCACCTGGCTGCTCATTTAAATAGGTGTTGTACAGCACTGCAATACTCCTCCAAGGCTCCTGATTTTGACTAGCTTTCGCTTCTCGTGTTTCACGTACGACAGCACACGGAACATTTCCTGGCTGTAACCTTCTGCCAGAGCTCACAAAGGGAACGCTGCCGCACCTGGCCCTACCGACACGGGCTGTGATCCCTTCGGGTTTGATGTGCTGCTTACAGCAAGTATGGAGAATGCACGCAGAAGTTCTGGATCATCCAAACTAAATCGAAGTTGAAAGACAAGTGTGGGATTTACTGCACCGGCAGGAGAATGGAAGAGGTTTCAGTTGGAAAGGACCCACAAAGATCAAGTCCAGCTGTGAGGCTAATTCGGGGCTGACCCACAGGCAAAACATGCCATTAAGAGTGTTTTCCAAATGCCTCTTGAACACAGGCACGGGGCATCAGCCACCTCTCTAGGAAGCCTGTTCCAGGGTCTGACTGCCCTCTCTTCAAAGAGGAGAGGGTCCTGATGTCTTTCCTAACACCCAGTCTGAACCTCCCCGGGCACAGCTTTGAGCCATTCCCACGCGGACTGTCACTACCACAGAGAAAACAGGTTATTTACCAGAAATCACAGTTCTTCAAGCTACACATTATGTCTGCCCATTCACACCACGTGTGTATGCTCGCTGCTAGCACTTCTGTCCTGAGAGGACTTTGCTTTAACAGGACCTCAGGGATCACACTGCTACGTGGCATTTGCAGGCTATATAAATGCTATGGTTGCCCCCTTGTCAACAAGAGAATTCATCGTGGGTACAAGGGTTATGAGGAGGAAAGACCAGACAGGATAGGAATGCTCACGCATAAAGTACTATAATCTCAAAAGAATGCTACTTTTTGGTTAGAGTAAAAAACATTTTACATCTCAGAGGAGCAGCAGGTTCTTCTCCCTGCTGTGGGTCACTCCAAGTAACACATTTTCTGGAGGCAAGTCTCAGGATCCCTCAGGCAGACATACGCTATGCACAGCCACGTTAGAACCCAAAGCTAGCAGAAGACCTTCTCTGTGCTGTAAAGGGCTCCTCAGGGCAACGACGGCCGTGAAACCCCGTCGGTTGTTACCCTGCGTACGAAGCGATGCGACTGCCGTGTAGTTCACAAGAGGGCAGCAGGGACACAGGCTTTGGGTTTTGTACACTGATAACGGGACGTGTCGCAACCAGCTGACCAAAAAGAATCACGCAGCATTACCACCACTGCATTACCCTGTCTGGGTGGAGGCATTCCTGGTAAGGACAAAGCTGACAGCAAAGCAAGCAGCACTCTCCTCCTCCTGGAAATTAGGAATGCAGAGAAGGAGCCTAAATAACAGCTTTTGTCGGAGCTAGTCTAACGTTTCCTGCTGGGTTCAGAACCTAACCGCAGTGCAAACACAAAAACATCACTCAGACACCATTTGTGATTCAAAAACAATCAAATAATCTGCCAACAGGTTCTCAGCTCCAAGAACATAAACTGAAAATTAGCAAATGTGGAGGCAGTCGTGAGGGTCAAATGCCTCCCAGCAGAACGAACTCATTTCCACACTGGTATTTTCTGTAATCACCCGCTGACACTCCGAACTATTGTAATAATTCTTTTTGTTAAATCACTTGCTGTTAGCATACCTTCTTGTCTTAACAGCTCTGCTGTCTCAAATCTCCTTGCAGGTGGGAGCAGTGACAAGTTATACCAATGCTACTCTTGTATTTAGAAGAACACCACAGGCTTGCTTTAGTGGCAAAAGCTCAGGCAGTTACAATGCCAATGGGCTTGTTCAAATAAGAAGTTAATGCAAGCATTTCCCTATCAGATACTGACACAAAGCCACATCCCCTCAGCCAACGCAAAGATACGTGACTTTTTTTAACCCTGCAGTGAACAAAACAAGTTCATAGAATCACAGGATGGCTTGGTTTGGAAGGGACCTCCAAGTTCCTACCCCCTGCCATGGGCAGGATGCCACCCACCAGATCAGGTTGCTCAGGGCCTCGTCCAACCTGGCCTTGGACACCTCCAGGGATGGGGCATCCACAGCTCTGGGAGACCTGTGAAGTTCCACCAACGTAAGCAAGCAGCTGTGCATTAGATCCCACCTGTAACTTTGACTGTCCTGCACCTTGTGCTCCATCTGCAACTCCATCAGGCTGTGCTTACACCATCCTTACACGCAAGCCATTCCTGTGTTTAATAAACAGATATATCCTGCAGTCTGGTTAAAGCGAGTAATAAGATCTTGGCTGCCCTTTTGACACTGCTAAGCAGCCAGTTCGGCTATCAGCCACACCAGCCGAACTGCCCGAGTCAGTCAATGCTTCAGCAAAGCCCTTATGCGAGCAAGGTACGTACAGATGAGTGCCTGCTCGTCTGGCCTACCTGTTTGCTTCGTGCTGCTGAGTTTCAGCAGAATAACGTGCAACTTGACCTCTACAGAAGCCAAGCTCCTGGCTCCCAAGTCTCTGAAGTGAATTGAACAGCTCCGTAGAAACGCTGCAATTACACTGCTTTGTAAATGAGATATAAAGTAGATACCTCTGCAATAGAGATAGGCTGTGCCATAAATACAGATTCTGACCAAGCCAGGGAATGTCATGGTGATACAGCATCTCTATGACAAATAGATGGACTGTAGCCAGGTGAACAGAAGTTTTTAAAAAAGTGTGACATGATCTCATATCTGTGGAAGCACCCATTTGACCTTGAATAGTAAATTATGACTGGAAGCTCTATATACATCTGGAAATCATTATAAAAGAATGCAGCTCTTGCCAAAAGCATCCCAATAAACTCCATTTTGCATGGGCAACAAGTCTGAATTATTCCATCTGTGGCCCAAGAAATGAAATAGAGTTGTGCAGTGTATACAATCACCGACACTTCTTTGCTTGCCTGCCCTTTCACCACTCAGGCAGCAGTAAATCATTAGCCCTTTGCACCTCCAAGGAGCATCTCCTGAAGGAACCATTGCTGCTCAGGAAGTATTCGTCTCTCGGTTGTTTAAGCAACACCAGGGAATGTTCCTGGCCCTAAAACTCAATTATGCATGGTTTTATATTAGTGTAACTGTGCCTGATGTAACCACTCAGTCTCCCAAATCATTCCAGCACCCAGATCTGGTGTTAATATCAGCTAGGAATCATTTTCAATAAAGCTTCCACGTAACCACCTTTCTTGAGGGAATAATGGAGATTATTAGCATGGATGCGGTCAGACCAATCCAGTTGATCTTTGGACCATGGAACAGCTCCTGGCACTGTTCAGTTAACTAGTACAGATGTAGCTTACATGTCCATCATGTAAATGCCAAAGTCTGAAACCCAACGGCTTTATCGATGCCATCTGGAAATAATTCAAGCAAAATGACATGCTGGAACAGAACGGTATCAGAGAAGCACCTCTGGGAAGCTTATTTTCAAACCTGGGAGGCATGAGAAAACGGATTCAAATCTGAGACAGATTATCCACACGCTTCCCAGGACCACTTCATTTCACTGGTTTCAAATAAACGGGAGAGAGGTGTTTTGGGGCACACTCTATAGCAGGACTAACAACAAAAAAAAACACTCTTTACCAACCTTGCCTTACGGTAGAGATTTTGTTTTGCTGAATAAAATGAGAACAAAAGAATTTCTGAAAGTGACTCAATTTGAAGAATTGGCTTTCTTGTTCACGGAAGTCAGTGTGCTCTGACACGCTGCAGGCAAGCAGCACAAATGTGCAAGTGGGCAGTTACCGCACCTCACCTGGAGCACGATCAGCCGGCCATCAATCAGACAAATCTCAGTCAGCTCTCACAGCCTGGCTGGCTAAACTAGCTTCTCTACGGCTAACAGAGAAATGGTAACTTCCAGAGGGCAAGCAGGCATCTCATCCTAGGGTAGCCTTCAGAACAAATTAGGAAAACACGCTCCCATTTAGCTTCCTTTTGCAGACAATGGACAGAGCACAGATAGCTTCGAATCCACTGTTAGACCTCGACAGCTCTACAGCGAGGCCACATTCAACAGCGGCGTTGTTTAAATGAAATTTGATCAGCTTGTAAAGCTGATCAAGTGATGGCCCACAAATGCCTCAGCCAGTACTGAAACAGATAAAAAATCATTTCTTAATTACACCATCAGTAAGAAAATGCTCTGTCCTCAGTAACTTACGGATGAGCTGGAGCCCTCATAACTTGCTCCATGAAAAGCTCTTTCCTGGTGCGTTGTACTTCAAATATATTAATTGCTAGTTAACTTAAATTTAACAAAAGTGACTACAAATTCTAAGGCTCAATTCTTCAAGCAATGCTTCCAAGAATACAGTCGTAACCAGAGTCTAAACATTAAAGTTTAGGCCTGAAATTATCTAGGCTTGTGTTTACAGTAGATTTAAGGTTTAATTATATTGTTTTATATATCAAATTAGAAACAAATCCTTGGAATGAGCAAATTACAACAAAAACGTATAATGAGATAAAAGCCTCTTTTAAGATCAGTACTGCAATACGTATGCCAAAAATTACATTAAATTGAACTATTTTGGAAACAACAGCTATACCAATAAGGACAACAGTTAAACTGGTTTAAAAAACAGGCTACATGTACAAATGTATTTATTTTGTGCAGACTAAACCAACTAACAATTGATTTGTTGAAACTAATACTCTCAACACACTGATAAGATTAAACATTTCAAGGGAAAGGTTATCCTTGCTGTTTTTCTGATGGGTACGAAAGTGCTCACAAAAAGGGAACAAACTAAAACTGTGTGAAATCGTTTAGGTTGCCTAATACCTTGACACAATATTTTGAATTATTCAGACTTTAAAAAAAATTGCTTAGATAACACACCGCATGTTACCAATCCCCCTCCCTCCAAACCCCATACAAGTTACACCCAAAGAAGACAGTGGACTTTAGAGGAAAGCACTGTATTAACAAGCAATGTAAAAATCCTGTTTCATTAACTCTTACTTGTTGTGGGAAACACGTCCGTACGGAATGCTCTGTGTATCCAAAAGAAGGCCCTTCAAACACAGCTGTTGGAAGTTTTAGAACTTCTTTCAAAAACTGATCAAACTTTGTAAATATCATTAGTCCATTTGAATCTGATATTTGAGAGAAAATATCTGTAAGAAAATATAATAAAACCCTAGAGTAAATACATGCTTGCTACAGAAAAAATTAATTTCAACTCATTTATTCCCCAAGACATTTCTACTTATTTTTGTTAAAAAAACTCTGAACTCTATTTCTTATTACTAGCTGTCAAGGTAGTAATACAAATGAACATGTCTGAATATGTTATGATGACATAAATCTCCGTTTCCTCCATACCCATCTCAACCAGAGAAAAGACTCTTGCAGTTCACTAACGGTAACTGCAAGAAAGCAGAGGCCAGGATGCCTTGTAAAAGACTGTAGTCACAGGACACTGCGTCTTCATGCCTATGCCTTCAAAATAAAACTACGTAGAATCCTTTCAGAAACCTCCTAGAATTGGAAAAAAAAAAAAAAAATGTTGTAGGATCACAAAGCCAAAACTGTTAAACCTCCTGGTAACTCTAGTGCTCTTCAGCAGCGTGTTGGATTTAAGTCGCCCAGCGCTGGAAAAGAGCACAGGCAGGCAGAGCGGCCGAACTGGGGTGCAATGACTGCTGCTGCCAAGGCTAAAACCGGCAAGTCATGGGCTGGCTGAGTGGGGAAGACGAAATCTGATCTCATTTTGTTTCTGTGCGTACTGAAGAACTGAAATAAAAACTTCTGTTCGACACCAAAAATACAAATTTTCCAAGAAGTGACAGAAACCAGAATTCTTCACTAAACAGCCCCTGAATCATCTATGAGGTTATTTAAGACACCTTAAGAAATTAAACATCAAAAAGGATGTGTTGACAGAAAATAAGCTTAATTTAAGTGATCAAAGCCAGGTATGTAAAAAAAGATTATTTCAGAAAAGCATTTTTCCAGAAAACTGGAGAAATGACTTCATATTCCTGAATGAATGAGCCCTTGAAGAAGTCTACAGCGCTTGAGCTGAAAGGTGATACAACTACCTGGAGTTTTTATCACAGGCTAAACAGACAAGCTTGAAGTGAAGGTCTGAAGTCCTTACTGAATAATCTTATGAAGCATATTAGGAATAGGACAAAAAATATGGGTGGAGAATAGGGAGGATTTGAGGACAGGGGGAAGGCAGATTATTAAAGAATACTATATTTTAAAGAATTAAGCCAAGCAGAAAAGTTTCACCTGAAAATTGCATGAGGAAAAAAAAAAACAGGTTGAATAATGTACACAAATGGAAACTATGGAAATAACTGAAACTAATTAACTAATTAGAGCAAACCCTCCAGAATCCTAAGCCATTCAAGATCAGACTCACTCCAGACTGGCACATTCCCAAAAACTGAAGGTCTAATAATAAATCCATTAAGGTGGGACTGGCAGAACATGACTGCAACATGACAGTACTTGTATTTAAGAAGTACAAAAGTCATCTGGGTAAATACAGTCTATTAATCTAATTTCAACAGCATGCAAGATTTAAGTGATTTTAAGGAGAAAGTAATTAAAGCAATGGAAAGAAGTGAAGAATGAGATAAAATAGAACAGGCTACATCAAGGGCAAATTAAAAGAAACCCACTAACCTATATCTTGCTGTCACGAAAACGTGGTTTTATAGTCAAAGTGAAGTCTACAAGGGGAAACCTCCACATGGGAAATTACTGGTTGGAATTGGAAAAGATAAAGATTAGTTGGATATAATTAAATAGTCATCTCCCCTTTTGAAGGGCAGTAAATTACCTCAAAAGAGAAAGCCTCAAGCTAAACAGGGGCTAACAGTGGAATTTTTCAAGATCCCACCTTAATGTTACAACAGGTATGTTAATAAAGTTTCCCAATGACAAGGAATTATGCTTTAATTCTCACATCAAGTTTCAATTCAAAGCTACTATGAACTTTTTTTCTAACTAGAGAGAATATACAAAGTTAGAACTGCAGCAAAAGGCTGCTCAGTTCCAAAAAGACCAACATAAAAGTGCTCATGCCGCTCAAGATTTCCTTTTTCAAATATTTGTAGAACATTACGAACATTATGAACAGAGCTCGTATCGTCTGAAAAACCTGTCCAGTATTTCCCTTGAGATCTCTTCAGTTGCTTATAATTTTGCCAAAACTGACTGTTGTTTTCTCTGCTAGGCATTTGCCTGATGCATTACGCAGTTACAACTGAAGACCCCACCATTTCTCTGAACAAGTTAAAAATAAAGAAAAACAAAAACAACAAAAAGTACCCTTGTTTTCTAGTGTCTTGACTCTGAGTCCATCCTGTCTCTCAAGTCCTACAAAGTTGTCAAATTTTAATGTACAACTTTAAGAAATATTTGTTAAATGTTATGTCTAATAGCAGTGAAAGCTACGAAAATCAATTTAACATAAATGAATCAATTTGAGCTTTTTAAAGGGTTGTAGTTTTTCCTTGTCTTATTTAAAAATATATACCAAGGTCAGAAGGACAATGTAAGGAAATAAAGGGCAGTCAGCCCCACTTTGGCTCCTGGGAAAATCATGGAGCAAAGCCTCTGATTTCTGTCATTTTCTCTTGGAACACATTGCTGGGCACACAAAAGAAAAGGTGACTGGGATCAGCTCGTATGGACCTACCAATCACACCTGGCCAGCTTGCCTTCTATGAGAAAGCAATGCTTTCACCAACCTGAGCAAGGCTTTTTGCTTCTGTTTCCCTCAGAACTCTGCTCTGCCGAGGGGATGTCGCAGCCTGGATGGGAGAAGCACCAGAAGGAGAAGTGGCTGGTTGGATCATCGGGCTTGGAGGGTATGGGATAACGGGGTCATACTCTGTATGGAGGCCAGTGACAAGTAGACTAATGCTGGGATCCGTCCTGAGACAAGTCCTGTTTAACAGAGCTATTGGTGATCTGGGAGATGTGCCGGAGCGCACTCTTGTCAGCTTTGCAGACACAGAACTGGGGGAGAACAGTTAACTAGGCATAAATGCTTTCCTGTGAGGGCAGTGAGGCCCTGGCGCAGGAGCTGTGGGTGCCCCATCCCTGGCAGGGCCCAAGGCCAGGCTGGATGGGGCTGGGGGCAGCGTTCATACCGGGGAGGGGGGGGGGGCTCTGAGGTCCTGCCAGCCCAAACTGCTGCATGGTTCTACGAGACCCTCAAGAGTAAGGGCTGCCGTCCAGCTGGACCCAGACAGGCCGGAGGAATGGGCCAGCAGAAATTGTATGAAACTGGAAGGACAAATGCAAAGGCCTGCCCTTGAGCAGAAAGAGAGCCTGGCAGCGATACAGGCTGGGGGCTGGCTGGCTGGGGAGCAGCTCTGCTGGAAAATCCTTGGGGGCTCTGGGTCACAAACTGAAGATAAGCCAGCGACACACCATGGCAGCAAAGGCCAACAGCATCCTGAGCTGCTTGAGCAGGAACTCACCCAGCAGATCACGGCAGGCGATCATCCCCCTCCACTGTGCATTTGTTAGACCCCCTCCTCTAGATATTTGTCCAGTTTGGGGACCACCAGAATCCACCAGGACCACTGAATGATTGAGAACCACAGAATAGGGAAAATGTTCTGAAGTGAGCTCTGGGGAGAACTACAAGGATTGTCAGCAGGCTAGAGTGCTTATCCTGTGACAGGCTGAGGAAACAGAGCTTGTTCAGCCTGGAAAAGGTTAAGACATTGGGAAGACCTAATAAGAGCACCCCAGCACCTACAAGAGGTTATGAAGGACACAGATAAAGATACTTTTGGGGGAAGATGTAGTGATTAGGGTTAGAGAGCTTCGTATTGGAGAGGCTCTAAGTCCAGCAGAGAGACCAGAGGATCCGAAGACAGCCACTGGATAGACTGAGCGTCTCTGGTCATTCACTGGAGGCATCTATGTGGTACAGGCATGCCTGTATACACGTGTATTTTTGCCACTAGCAGGCTTTCATCCTGGTCACCCAGGGACTGAACAGATTTGGCAACTCCAACATTTGATATAAACAAATGAGACATAAGAAGGCCTGTATAAAGTCATACACTGAGCTCGTGCTGTTTGAAAAGATGTGACATCACAAGAAACCACATATTATTACCACTACTGCTACTTCGGTCCACTGATTAGGATCAAAATAAACTTCTCCAAACAACAATATGCCCCCTCCCCCAAATCAAAAGCCTACCATCTGGCTAATGCACCTACAGCAGATTAACTTTGGGGACCGTCAGCATGCAAAACCTAGTATTTTGCATACGTTGTTGTATGAATTTTTAGGGTGAACTTCAGCAAGCACTAAAGGCATATCAGCCAGATGGTGAGAGGAAAGAAGGAGCTACTGAGGCAATGCAGCCAAGGAGCACCATACGGGTGGAAATAATGATTAGAGAAGCTGGACAGCCCAAAGATGAGCAGGGTAGAGTCTTAAATTACTCAAAGTCAAGTTTTGTTCACAATTCCCTTGCAGAAAGGACATGGAAGGAAACACTAATTACTTCACTATGCTTGAATGCCAAAACGGAGTCATCCAAATCCACAAATTTCAACATTTTAATATGGTTTTGCTTTGGCTTAAAAAAAAAAATCTATGCTAAAAAATAAAACCCATAGCAATAGGCTGTTTATTACTCCTTCCTTGCACACCATGTAAAGCAACTCCTTCCCAAGGAGCATCATGTCACAGGAAATAATCTTTTCCAGTGAGAGCAAAGCGGTATCATGGAACAACTCAATTTTATATGTACTGTCAGACACTGTATGGTCTGAAAACACACACCATTTGTCCACATTTTCAGAATTTAGAAGGAAAGCCTGTACATATGCAAGTACAGAAACCAAATTACTATCACTCATATAAATTATGAGATGAGAAAAAAAATATTTACAACTTCCTGGTTTCCAGAAAGCCTCATGATCCAGCTGAGCCTGAGCTGACAGCCTGCTTAGGAAAGGGAGCGGAGGCGGTGGTGTTGGGGGAACGAGTAAACTGGAAACAGAAGTCATCCAGTGATGAAATGGGTCAGTAATCAGAGAGACAGGTGGGAAAGACAGGAAATGGGAAAAAACAAGACAGCATATTCATAACGAACAGAAGAAATAAAGAATATAAGAACAGCTGAGGCAGATCAGATCAAAAGTCTGTTTGTCCCAACAGCAGATGGCTAAGGCAAGCACATTCCCCGGAATGTCCTTCCACTCACTCTTAGTATTTTTGCATTCAGCAACTTTTGATGTATTTGCTGTCCGTGCAATTGGTTCAAGGAGCGATCAGGTGATGTGAGTCTGATACGGACAACGTCCTTTGGCAAAGCTTAAAGAAACATTCTTTTCTGTTGTTCTAACCTGTCACTGCTAATTTCACTTAATGCCTTTCAGTTCTTGTACTGAGGGGAAAAGGAGCAGCTGTTTTCTATTCACCACTAACATGTTGCCATGATTTTATAGAACACTATCCTTTCACCACCATTTTTCTTTCCAGGTTGAAGAATCCTGCTCTACAGCCAGTTGTTCCTTATACAGAAGGCTTGCCCTACCTTTGGTGACCTTGCTGTTCTTCTCAGAAAAGATAAAGCAGATCTGGAAAAGGCAGAGTGGCAGGTACAAGAGCAGGACTCATTCAAAGTATAAACACACTACGGATTTATACAGAGCCTTAACCTATTTGGTTCTTTATGTCCTTTCTCCTTATTCATAACATTTTATTTTTTAACCACTACTAAACAGTGTCAACCTTTTCATAGAAGTGTAACTCCAGGATCTCCCAGCCGAGCAATAACAACCCCCTTAGCTCACCTTTCTGTGCATGACATTAGGATTGCACCTCACTCCTCCAGCACGCGCCACCTTACATAAATTAACATTGAAATTCAGCTACCATTTTATTTCTGTAACTCAGCTTTGTCAAGTGATATTACAACTCTTCACAGCCTATTTTAGCTTTACTACACTCATTTGCTTTGTACCAAACTGTGACCTTTCACTGTGTTTTTCCAGATTTATGACATGTTTAAAACAGTTCAAGTCCAGCTCTATCCACCAATTTCAATATACAAAAGGATCTTCATTGCTGTTTTTTAGGTTCCTTTTAGCTCATCTTCTACACATGCAAAGACCTCATCTTTCATCCCCTTAAAACTTTAATGTCTTGGAGTGTTTGGTAAGTGACATTCTTGAATACCTTTCAGAAACTCCAGACGCCTGTATCAGCCAGAACTCTTTGCCCATCTTTTCTCTTTTTCCCCTTACTTTAAAAAAACTCCTATAGTTTTATAAGACAGTCCTTCTCAAAAGCTATTCCTCCCCCATCCCCACGAGAATTTATTTATCCACAAGTCAACTAATTCTATTCTTTATTACCGACTGCTTGCCCAGAAGTGTGGCAGGTATACAGACCTACAGTTCCCCGCATAACTCTTTCCAAACCTGACATTATTTTTCCTTTTCTTATCCTCTTGGTCTTTAGAAATTTTTCAGAAAGACAGGTGAAAAACAGTTAATAGTTCAGCTGTTTTATTACTCTTCTTAAGTTCTAGTGATACTCAAGAACTTTTTCTGCTAATAAGACACTTCCTTTCTTCTTCTCTGCCCTCAGAAGGTTTACAAGTGCCTACTATCCTGGATCACACTTTTAATTTTCTCTCATCTTCCACAAAAAACTGTCCGATTGTCTTGTCTGAAAAGCCAATAGCCTGATTCTAGGGAGCAGCCTGGTTTAGAGAAAGCTATTCCCTCCTGCATAGGTTTCCTCTGTATCTCAACTCCTAGTTAGTTGACATCTCCTTTTCCTGGATCACTTTGTCAGTCATGCATTCATAGAATCATTAAGGTTGGAAAAGCCCTCCAAGCTCATGTGGTCCAACCATCCCCTACCACCAATGTCACCCACTAAACCACGTCCCTAAGCACCAAGCATCGATACTCCCTCCGCCTCCGTGTCTAACCTTGCCATGGCACTGTGAACTTTCCAGAGATTAACAGTGAGGAGCTTCCAGTCCTTTGGTTTCTCTTCAACTAAGCAGAGACAACAACAGGGGCATGAGGGGACCTGGGACCAGAAGTGACACAGGAATGGCCACAGCCAAAGGTGCACATGAAAGAACTGCCATGACTTTATAAAGCAGTGGCAAGTCAGCATTATGGTTACAGGCATGAATAAAGAAATTTATTTTTGTCAGTTGATTTGTAAAATATACCTGACAGAACAACAAAACAGACTTCAAAGAGCTGTGGCCAACACGTAGGGTTCTGTCACAAAACAGACAACATCAACTGGTGAAGGCAATGCGAGTAACATACTGAAAACACTGAGGAGAGGAACTGAGCTTTAACACTCAATTCAAAAAAGACAGAAGTGCTGGTTTCCAAAAGAGATGTCAAATTCAGGAGCCACATGCTCTTTTGAAAACAATGCTCCACATCCACATAAAAGTGCACTAGGAAAATAGGGAGAGCAGATACTGGAGGACAGATCCCAGGAGTACAATGCAAAGTAAAGGTCAGCTGATAAGATATGACCAGAATATAACAAAGCTACAGGAAATAGCAGCATTCAGTGAAAGCATTCAAAAGCCTTTATTTCGATTGGCATGAATTTCAGTTAAGACTTTACAAAGAAAGTTACTGTAGCAAAGGAAACAGGATTCAACATAATTAGCAAAAAGAAAGAGAGCTTCAAATGGTATGAAGAAAAGCAGGAAAGTGGGGCCGGGGGGGGGGGAGACAGAATGGAACATCAAAATGTTAAGTTTTAAGACTAGACACATCTGTGAAGTAAGACTATTAAATCAGATGTCCTTCAGGTGAAAGCATCTTACCTAGCCACCTTTTCAATCAGTAACTTGTAGCTTAGCATAACCTCCAGAATGGTATCTGGGCTTTGTTTGAAAACATCAAAAGTTTATTGATTCTGGTAACATTTAATTCCAGTGGTTAATCGACTTTTCCATTAACAGATCACTTATTACCATTTGCCTGATGTTTCAGTATTGTCCTGCTTACACGTAAAAATAATGCTCCTTTAATGACCCAAGCTTATGCTGAACTGTTTATCTACTGTAACCTTCTCAAAGCTTAACCTAACTGGATCCAAAAATGAAACCTTTTACTCAAGAAATAGTCTCTATATGTTGTTCCCAATGTTTGATCTTGCATACTTTATATATTTTACATTTGTTAAAAATGCTTAAAGAAGCCTTAAATATCCTCTGTAACATACACCTGTCCTCTCCTCTTTAACTTTGGTCACCTACAGCTTTGTTTTCAAAGAGTTTTATATTTACTACCAGATGCAAGAATTGCACCTTCTGATACTGAAACGTGCAACTCTACTATTAACGTGTCCATGTGATGGCTTCTCACTACTTATTTTTCAGATTTTGTCAAGTAATTTATTACACCAGTATTTTGTATAATTAAAGAAAATATAATAAGGAAGTTTAATGGTGTAAAAAAGTCTAAAGAATTATTTAGAGTGAATAACAATGATGGAGATCAGAAGGAATGATTTATTATAAAATAACTTTCATAAAGGGAATTTAGGGTGAGATGAAAAATGACAAACACTTGAACAGTAAAATCTGGCACTGACAATAAGACTAGCTTCCCATCTTTTCGGGGTAGAAAAGGAAAAAAAAAATCCAATAAACAACAGTATGCCTTGCCACTGAGAAGGACAGAAAATGAGAATTACTATTACAAGACAAAACCAATGTTTCTGGATAGCATTGATTCTCTATAGACAGAGCAGAGGGCTCACAGAAACAAGGTAAAAGAAGTAAGACTGATGAAAAGAGAATAAAAAGGAGTTAAAAAATAAGGACAAAGAAGCTGGAATTAACCTAATGAGACAATGCTGAGAGTGTCTCAGCTGAAGCAGAGGATGTACAGAACCCCCCCCCCAGATGACCCCAAAACAGAGGGAATGACAACAAGTTTTGGAATTGCTATCATAAAAGTCAGGCCTGAAGTTTTACATGTAAAGAAGTGTCAAAGCATTTTAAAATAATTAAGTGCACTTGTAAAGCCTACTCAGTAACAAACTCAGTATCCTGCATGGCCAGCAGATGGCATGTGCTACAAAAAAAATAATTTTCACTTCAGTATAAAGAATGCTGAATATACAAAAAAAGTTAGCTTTCATCACGTGACCAATAACAGAAAAAAACATTTCACAAAAGTTTGATTTTGCTTGCGTATACTTACATCTTAGTTTGTCCAGTATTTTGCCACCACACATTGTTGCTAACATAGATTTCACTGAAAATACCGTCAACTTCCCATGGCCCTCGCTGTGAAAAAAAATACATGGTAAGTAATTACTACATAGAGTGAGAAGTAACAAAAATACTAAAAGACCTAGGAACGAAATGCATAACCATTAATTACTAAGGTCTATCAATACTATTTAACATTAAAACAGTGCTAACATAAGCATTTTTAATAAATCTGAATTGTTAACAGGTGTCTTATTAGAAATTAAGTTTTCTTGCAGAATTACGAAAAGTGATAGAGACTAGAATTTGTCTTGTTCATCCCATGTGTCCTGAAAAAAGTGTTAATCTCTTCCATTAAAACACATTTGTTCACTGTAATACATCTCTTTTCCTCTGCTATGCTTTGTTAGTTGCTTTGAATTTTTACTCCTCAATTTAAACTGTGATGTTGAAATAAACATTTCATACTAAAAATGGTACAGTAACTGACAGCATACTAAACAGGTAGGATATCCTGAATATACCACATAGAACAGGAGTAACGTGAACCATGTTTTATTCTAATTTCATCTAACAAAGCTGCCGTGCTATCAGAACAGATGACATATTTGGGGCATCATTTTACAATATCAGCAAGAGAAAATGCATTTGTCTCTACAGAAGGCACGAAAAAGCTCATTCAGCACCGCACGGCATGCAGAAACAGCTACGCGTGTTATTTCTGTTACCAAAGAGCAAGAGGAAGTTAGGAGGGAAGCAAGTCGCAGTCCCGAGGCTGGCCGGGGTAAGGCTCGCACAGCTAACACCCGCTGCAGCTCCTGCCAGCTCAGCGCTGGCCCAGGGGACACACGTCTGGCCTCCCCGCATCCCGCATTTCATAGCAATAAAGGCAGGAGGTGGAGCACCTGCAGTAAATGATATTAGATGGCCACAGCGTGGCGATCTTGGTGTAAATCCACTGTAAATGAAGCTGGCAGAAAGCTAGCTTAGCGGTTCAGAGGGCCAAAGGAAGGCGTGTGAAGGGGGTGGACAGCTGTTTGAATTCTGAGCAATGTGTTCCCAAGCAGAAATCCAAATTTTTATCCCCAACAATAAATAGCGACAGTAGAACAGAGTGAAAAACTACTAAGAAAGATAAAACTTCACGTAAAGGGAGAAAAAGAATATTTAAAAAGTTCAATTAACTGCAATTAAATGTACAGGACTGATCATCTGTATTGGTATGGGAAATACAACGAAGGGGAAAACACATTATTAGAGTTAGAGGAGATCTAAGAAAACCCTCTAGAATATTCTTGGTGTTAATGAGATGCTTCTTTAACATCACACATGGAAGACTAGCACTTGGAAAGCGTGAGGAGTAAAATCACTGGAAGTAAATATTGCCTCGTGGCACTGACGTGGTGACGCGGCCTAATGTCACCGACAGACACGCAACCAGATGGAGACACCACGAAGTAAACAAGTGCCTTCTCTTCCCTCTTCACCCCCTGAGTTAATATGCAAACGGTGCCACTGCACGCTCCATGGTGAGGTTAAAGGCTCTCAACCTTTCTGAGGCTGAGAAGCATCAGAAATACAGTGTGCTGTTTCTCTAACGCAGACTCAGAATATGCTCTAAACACTGCCTCTACAGAAGAGAAGCAATTTTTCCAGAACTATACTTGCAGGATGATCGATGAAGAAGATTGATGATGAAGAAGAATGACGATTTTAACTCCTGTTTAAAGAAACTAAACAAAGGGAGAAAATACATTCTGTTGTTATTTTGAGCTATATAAAGGTTATAAAGTTAGTGACAAGGTAAAGGCCTCAGCTTTCCTACTTCATTTCTGTCTTTTCTCTTAGGTAGTTTCCTCAAAGGAGTAAGTCAGCACTATGCCAAAAAATAAAAAGAAAACAAGACTTTACTACAACAGATATCAGAAGTCTGAAAAGATCCATTATTTCATTATTTTCAAGCCTTGACCACCACTCTTGTCCGAGCAAATCTTGGTACCTAACTCAAATTGTTTTCAAGTCCCAACTCCTCCCTCCCTTTTCTTTTCAATAGGCATTCTTCTTCTCTCACAACAGAGTTCAGCTTGGAATTAATTTTCAGAAAAAACAGGTGACTAAAGCCATCAATATCTCCTCACAGGACACAATCTTGTCCTTGAAAAATACCTCACGGTGCCTTCAGTGAGATATTTCAGATATTAGGCCTGCTTCTGCTGACATTCTGTTTATTAATTGAGAAAAAACCAAAATTCCTCCCCCTGCAACGTGGTAGAGAGGTGTAGTTATTAACTCCTTGCCAATGCCTAAATGGATTTTTGGACAAATGCTACTCAATCTGCTGAATTCCCTATCCAAAGGAAAAAGGACAGAACTTTCAGTGTGATTTTGGTACTCCTGCAACATCCAGGAGTTCTCAGAATAGGGAACAGGACTGGGGGACTTGTTCAAAGAGACTGGGCCAGTGTAGGAGGCCTCTTCCAGCCGCCTGAAGAAAGCCTCCCACCCCACTTCTTCCTAACTCTGAAGAGGGTGCCCTCAAAGTGGCGATGCCCTCCATACCGGCCTGCCCCAGCTGGCTCCTGGCCCGCCACCGGCAGGGCTCCGCACATACGGGGGGCATCTCCCGGTGGGCCCGTGCCACCCAACGCAGTGCTCCACTCACGCTGGCTCTCCCACTGCGTCCTCAGGAGAGGACTCGGACCTGCAACCCCTCCTCTCCGCTCCCCACGCCACGTGCCGTAGCACACAGCCACTTCAGAGGCAGCCGGAGGTGCCGATTTCCCAGAAGAGGCATCGGAGCTGCGCTCATAGAGCTGATCTGCAGGCGCTTCCCAATGCACATGAGGGAGCCCCCTCCTGCTCTGCTGTGCTACGAAGTCCCTCCTGATCACATCACTCCGCACGCTCTGCTTGCCAGCTCAACTCCTCACCTGTCGGTCAGCCTCTCCCTCCCCCTTACTGCACACTGCTTTATTACCCACATACGGTGTTGTTTGTTACCTACAGTATAGAAAGAAAAACAGAAGTTGGAGCGACTAAACCTGCTGTTAAATCAAATGTGATTTCTAGGACTGGTGACATGAGAAGGACTCCGAAAGACATAAAATGGAGTCAGGGAATGAGCCACTATTCTGGGGTCAGGGACTTTGGAAAGCTGCAGAAGGCTATTGAGAAAAACAAGACTGGAATAAGCTACCAGCACCATCAAACACCCATATGTAAAACTCTGTGGCAGAAAGCAGTAAAGAACATCACAGCAAAGTTATTCCTCCTCCCAACTCACCATCGTAGGCAGTATGAACCATCAGTTCTGCACCATGATCAGTGTTGTTCTACAAGTCAGTGAATAGTTCATTATATGGATTTTTCATACTGATCTAACATCAGCTCTAACTTAAATAGCTCCATGGGAAAGACACGCATCACATCTTTGATTCACATCCCTGTTTGGTAGAGTGCTAATATTACCTTGTGATGTTACCACCAGTACTGTGCTGTAAGAAACTACCAGGCTACGTGGGTTCAATCTTCCACGCAGCTACCCCAACGATGCAATTCCAGTGCAGATGTGTACATTTTTATGAAATAAATGTCTGCCATGATGGCTGCTGCAGAGGGGCCTCAGCCTGCCTCTCCTCTTATTCTTGGCTCAGCCATGGTGCAGTGCAGTGCAGCATCACAGCTTCTCTCAGCCCCACGTGCCAGATAGAGGAAGCTCAACTGAAGCTGTTGTAGTGTGCTGGGAACAAGGGCACTGCCTGGGCTGCAGACGAGGTCAAACTTGCAAGGTTAGGGGCAGGGACAAGACAAACACAGCTCTCACTAAAGCCTCAATCTTTTGAGCAAGTCCCCCAAAACATAACCATTTCTATTTTAAATTCTACATTTCCACTGTGATCTGCCCCAGAATCACAGCTCAGTTATAACACCTCTCACAATTAATACATCAGACGAGAGAAAAACACAGGTTTGATTCCGCTGCCACAGCAGTACTCCTGCTCTGAGCTTTGTGTTGTTTTTAACTGTCCTTAGTGAGATAGCAACTGTTCTGAAGTCTCAGACTTTTTTTGTGGTGGAAACCTACCTTCTCTTCAGTCACCTTAAGAGGTCATATCAATGGATCAAAGCCTGGACATTACAAACAGAACAACTGTTGGGCATATTCAGTGGTCCAGGTTGTTCTGGGTAAAACTCCTTAGTCTCTATGTCAACTTCCTAGCCACAAGTACTTCTCTGCTGCTTGGAGGGAGTGCAAAAGCAAAGGAAAGATGAGACAGAAATAATAGCTGACTGTGAGAAAGATCAGAAAATAAGCATAGGAAGTGCTAAACAACAGTGAAAGATTTGCAGTTGCTATTCAAAGTACCCATAGAAATAACTTCTATTTAGGAAGATTAGCAAACCAAACCCTGAAGAAAAGAGGCTGCTGAAGAAACTCATACAATTGTCACAAGGAAGTGCCTAGGCAGCACTCTGAACAGGAAACCAAGCTTCTTCCAGCCAACAAATGAGAATTAGTCTGTATGGGGTCATGTAATTTATAATAGGATCCAAGCTGACTGTCAAAACAAGGTAGAATTATTAAATGGTCTTGTTGATCAAGGTTCTACAAAACAAGTTCACTTTTTAAAACATTGCTACACCATCACGAAGTTGACATCATGTTCATCACAGTCCACAGAACACAGTTGCATTTCAGTTCAGATACCTGGCTCACAGCACCCTGCAAGTTCCAGAAGGCACTAACTCATTTTTATCAAGAAAGCACATTTTAAGACAAAGCGTTGCTGCCGTGGCAATGTAAATCTCTGCAGGCACTACAATGACAAAGTGTGCGCGCAACACACATTTTCATGAAATTGAGAAACAGCATGCAGACAGTCTGTCAGAGACTCATGCAGTTGCTGGCTGCATTCACCTAACTAAAAGAGAAAGTTAGTTTACGAGTACAACTAGAGGAGTTACTAGCCTGTCATATGCTGCTATCATGAAGTTGAGGAGAAGGCTGATGGATTGCTCTACACTGATTTGGTGAGTAGAAGGAAGGCGTTTGTTTAGCTGGTAGTAGATGGATGAAATGATTGTTTCTAGTCGAGACACGTTGATCTCTGTGTTATGATCCAAAGTGTTAAGGCCATTATCTCGGAAGGCTTCAATCATATTCCAGATATCAACAAGATGAACTAAAAATAAAGGAAAAAAAATTAACTTCTATTCCGTACTGCATACAAGCTTACGTTTATGGCACTGTTTCTGAAAACTGTGTTAGCTTCTATTTTGGAATTAACCATTACTTGTTCACATTCAAAGTGAGAGACAGAGTCTCAGTACCCATTGCTTGAGTCAGCTAGCATAAAGCAACAGAGCAGAGCCCATAGTCCTCGTGGCGTTTTATTCTGCCCTCCCACAACAGGATGCTCTGACAGCAAAATTACATAAAGGAGATCAGGTATTTTCATTTCAGAATGACATCAGCCATATTCAAAATCCACTATAAATTGGTTCCAATAAATTTGAACATCCCCATGCTAACTAGCTGTTCAGTGCTGAAGGAGGACCTTGATGTTCCAGTTCAACTACAATTGTTCCCAGATTATCTGGGTGCCAAGTCTAGAGCATAACACTTTGTAAACATACATCTGGAACTCCAAAGCGTGTCCCTAAATTATCCCGCTGTATCTTAGCGCATCTCGATGTTAACTTTGTAGTGAAAGAGTTTTACAAAACCACACTAAGTGATCTGCAGAACCACATTAAAATGTTTTAGAATAGATCACAGCTTAAAAGGTATGCATGATAGTGGGATAAGATGTCTAAGGATCAACACTAATCCACCAGTCCCCACTGAACATGATCCAACAGTTACAAAGGACGGACTTATCTGCTAACTTCGTATTTTGTTATCTTCCTTAACTCATAGAAAGGGTTTAAAGTAAGCCTCATCTTTAACATTTCTTAGGCAAAATCACTCTTTATACTTCTCACGTAAAAAATCCGCAACAATAAAAACCAAACTGTGCGTTCACACCAAGCATGCCCGTGGATCACTGCATGGTCCAGACAAAGATCCTAAATGTACAGACTTGCCTGTACATTCAAGGTTATTCAAGGCATATGCGTGGCATCAGTGAATTGGGCACTAAGTGTGTAATGCACTATAATTAGCTTATCTTAATACCTTGCTACCAATTAAGAGATATTTTGAATTCAAAAGCATTAACTATAGGCAAGAACTAACATTTTTCCAAAGGAATGAAAAAGTTGCAACCCATCAAACTAAAGGCACAACAGCCCTAGCAGAGACATAGCCCTGGGTCAGCTGCACTACCAAGGAGCTACAGTTTGCAGGTGCACACATCCTCCACAGGACTCCTCAGCCATTCTCCTGCCCTCTGCCACACCAATTCCACATTGTGGTCACAGGTGATGGGGAGGAGGGAGCTACTCCTGCGGACACTAGTCTGTCAAGTTTTTTGCTTGGACCGGTTCAACAAAGGAATAGAATGCAAGGTAGTCACCTACTGACCCTTGGATTCATCTTTACTTTGGTGACCTCTTTAAGGTGGAAGGACTACAGAACAGAATGAGAAAACATACAGTGACTAGCCTGGTGTGAACTTAATCTTTAAGGTTGCTACACCTCATGCCACCGTGGTCAAATCCAGACACTTTCACGCTAGTGATCATCTTATGCATCACCAAACTCATACTCGCAGCTAGCTGTCTGCTGGCTTGTGCTACACCACGGTGGAACATGAGCTAAAACAACTTGAGACTGTCTGCAGACAACACTTATGGCTACTGAAATATGTAAATCTGGCCCGTAATTTTAGTGTTGTTTTTTCTTGAAGCACTAGAGACTAAACGTGAGGAAACCAGAGTATCAGTCAAAAATCACTGCCTCTTTTTAATTATATAATTAATCTCCATTTATTTTTAAGTTAACAACTACCATTGATGATTATTCTTGCTACACTTAAAATTCACGTGTAGAATATTCGAAATCATCATGCATGAAAAATTTATGAAGATAAAGAGTAATTATAACTTACGATTACATCTTTTTTGTACAAACCGCAGTTTACAGGCTGTTCGATACGTTGAAAGTCTGATGACATCAAAATTCTGTGCCCCTAAGGATAAAAAAAAGTTTGTGTTTTTCTTTCCTCTATGACATTCAGCTTATTTGATTACTTCAAAAGTGGCACGACTGTTTCTTCACATACATCATCTTCGTCATGTAACCATGACAAAGATTTTCACGAGGTATTTCAGGAAGAAGTCATTTTCAACAGTGTACGATAAACTGAGGTAAGGGTGAGACTGACATGAGAACTCTGAAGTCCCTAAATGGAAGCAATAAATCGATCGAGTTGCAAGCGTGTAAGGAAGAGGACTGCACTGATGTTGGAAGACATGTATACAAAAGACAGAAGAGAAAGAAAAGGGGGGTGGATACTCCTACCACCATCTGCATTGCAGCCCCACCAGGAGAATGCTTTTCTTCTCTCAAATAGATCCAAATAAGGTAAGAAGCAGAAGAAAAAGCATAGAAGAGAGGATCTTATCCTCACCACCAACCTCCCACTTCGAGACATTTAAAAGTACTATTATACCTTCAAACAATACCACATCATGAAGGATTTGAACGCTATAACCTATCACCAGCCTGCACCACATCTACCAGTTCCAGCCAGCACTGCAATTACTCTGAATGTCACAAACTTGAGCAATTCCAGAAAGTTGTACTAACCCTGTGCCAAAGACCGAGCAGATCTGCTCATCTCCTGTCCTCATCAGATGATTTATGGGTGCCCCAGCCCTGGCAGTGCCCAAGGCCAGGCTGGATGGGGCTGGGGACAACCTGGGCTGGGGGGCTGGAAGTTGACGGTCTTTAAGGTCCCTTCCAACCCAAACCATTCTAGGGTTCTGTGATCAAGTAAGATGATAAATGATGCAGGGATGATAAATGATACTGGTCTAAAGTCTGGTATTGACCATTTCTAATTTGGAAGCAGCCAACAGTGCAAGGCTTGAAAATCCCATTAATCATAAAGAGAAATGCCTTTAAACGGGCTCACATTTCAACAGCATTTGTGGCTATGTCCTATAATCACCGGAGTCCTAAGGGGAAGTGTGAAACAATCCAGTTGCACGTGGGCAGGGGTATGGATGCACATTGATCCTGCCCCTCTTGTTTTCTCCCGGGAGTGCATAAAAGCAAGACCTGCTGTAGTCTTTCAGGCTTCTCTCAAAAGTCACAACCTAGATGAGTACAGAACTGAGAAATGGAGAAAACTGACTCATAGAATCTAGACTTCTAAAAGACACTTAACAACAACAACAACAACAAACCCACATCCTGCTGAAGAAGGTATCTGACTGCTATATCAGGGGCGGTGCTCAAAGGTGATAACTTACTCCTACAGCATTCTGAATTCAGAAACCAGCTTGCAAATACCTCATTTGAATTACCTTTGTGTTTGCACCCGCTGACTCACAGTTGCAAATTTCAAAAATAAAGCCTTTTTGCCTTTCCTGTATTTCATTACAAATTTGCAAATACAGTGTCAAAACATCTGCTTGGCCTCGCACAGACCTGTCCTCTGTCTTGAAACTACCATAAAAGAATTGTTTCTTTCCATCACCAGACCACATGAGGTGAAAAGACCTGTAAAATCAGTGAGGATAATGACCAATTTCCCCATCTAGGGCCTCATGGCAGCTTACCCAAGAGTGGAACTGGACCAGCCAACACCGGAGGAGCATCTGCATGATATTATGGTGCAACACACATTCCTGGATTATTTCACTGTATCGTCTACAGAATCTAGCATCTGATACATTTCAGGAAAGTATCTGGCCAAATAACAAAGTGAAGCATTCTGATTCAAGACTAGAACAAAATAACTAATTTTGTTCTTCTTAGGCAATATCCTTTCAAAACTCTCAATTAGGGTGCCTGCATCTACTTTTCAACCAACAGAAAGCATTGGAACAGACTACGAGCCTTCAAAATGTGCTTAGTCTAGCAGAAACGTTTAGGGTGTCCAGTCCTTGGCTAGCCACGCACCCATATCACAGGTACAAGCTTGATCAGCTTTCACCCTCACTTCCAGCCCTTACATCTTCCGAGGGCTGTTGGGACTACAGCACCAAACACCACTTGGAGGCTCACCACTCCCTCTCAAGACAAATACATATGTAAAAAGGTTATTTAACAGCTACATGCAAAAAAAAAAAAAAAAAAAAGAAAGAGAAAAAAGGCCATCTTCTGTTCCTCTCTTCCTGTGTCACAAGCTTCAACAAGGTCACCCTTCTAAACAACCTGAAGATGAAGTAGGATGTGTTTTCAAGACAATCTATATAGCTCAGAATCACAGAGTAGTTGGGGTTGGAAAGGACCACTGGACACCATTTGGTCCAACCTTTCCCCTCACGCAGGGTCAGTTACAGAAGTCTGCCCCAGACACTGTTCAGGGTCAGTTACAGAAGTCTGCCCCAGACACTGTTCAGCTGAGTTCTGACCATCTGCAGGGTGGATACTGCACGCCTTCCCTGGGCAGCCTCTGCCAGGGCTCAACCACACCCAGGGTAAAACTGTTTTTCTCCTCGGATTCACAAGGAACCTGCTGTTTTTCAGTTTGTGCCCACTGCCTCGTATCCTGCCCCTGGACTGACAGGTCTGGCTCCATCTTCTTCACACCCTCCCATAAGAAACTCCGTGTGTACTCTGCAGGTGAGAAAAATTGGAATAGCTTGCACAGAGTTCCGGCCCGTTACACAGCTTCGCAAGTACTACAAAAACACGTCCTGGGGTAGCGTGTCCAACGTGGGTGAATGCCATCAAATCTACTTTTTTCTCACATCAGCAACCACCTAAACACTTGCACGTTGACCTACATCAAATGATCACTGAAAGCATCGATTTTGCACATCGCAATAAGAGAAGCTCATCTAGAAAGGAAAACATTTATGCATTCACCTTCACAGAGAAATATTCCATCATTGGACAAACGAAGCTCGAAGACCTTAGATTTCTCATCTGGCACATTAAAGAGCCTTAGAGAGAAAGGCTGTTCAAAGTGTCCATACCCCAGCACTTTCATTGATAAAAGCCAGCAAGAACCAGAGCTGCAAAAACCAAAAAACGCCTTATATAAATAATCAGAAGAATTATCTGTTCTATCTAGTACACAATCAGAAGAATTCTGAACATTTTTGTTAACAATTTAGCCAAAGCTAAGAACTAGCAGGTCAGTTTCTGTTTGCCCTTCCTTGAATGACAGCCTCAAATAAGGCTGCCAGGAGAACTCTTTGAAGACAGCACTCCGGTCTAACATTGTGGGTGCTTCAGAAGAAATCTTTTGCTAAAGTAGCTCTAAAGGTATCATCAATTTGCAAGGTAATTAGAATATCAAAGTAAGAATCAGATGACTGAGGACTGGATTAACAGGCTCTTCATCAAATTAGTATCGAAGAGAAAACCGTATGGCCATAGGTGCTTACTAACAAGATGCCACTACCTGTAGAAACACACCTAGCTGTTACTAAGCGATGACAAGCCAACTACAACACTGAAGATAAAAGACAAATGTAATACTCCAGCGTATCAGCCAAAGCTTTTCTAGTGGAGAAGTACTATTACCAGTTTACAAGATCCTGATGAGATTTCACCCGGGATATCGCATACAATTGCAGTCATCTTTAAGTAAAACTGAGCAGAGGCAGAGAAGGAGGTGAGGTGTGGAGCAGGGAGACTGCAGGTGTTAGCTTGTGCCATGGGCTGAACGAGCCACAGAGGGATATGACTACAGACTCAAACCGTGCTGGGAAGGTGGGGAGAAATACCATCCAAGACAGCTCTCACATGAAAGGAAGCAGACGTAAGTTAGCCAAGAATTAATTATAAGACACTCATAACCACAGTAAGAACGATGCTCTGGAAATCCTCCAGAAAATAGTAGCACTAACATAGTGCTTGTTTTAAGACAGACACTCATCAGCCTATATTTGGGATTATCGGATGTGCTTGCCTAACCTAGGAGTTTCATTCAGTCCCGTGTTTCAATAGGAAAGTAAAATAATATGACGACAGGCAAACGTACAATCTTTTACTTCTAGCTGCTCATACCGTATTGGAAGGCCATGTCTCATTCCTTTAATCTAGATTACCTCTGCACAGGCACTTGATCTGCAGCACCAATTGCTGCCTATCTTTCAGAGAATGGTCCCATACAAAAAGCAACTCCCCGAAACCCTCAAACTGTTTCACTTCCAAGTCACACTAATGTGGTGGTGCAATTTAAGGTGAAAGATGACCTTTTTGTCATTATTTTAGTAGCTGTCCACAAACCAGATTCAGAAATCACCATATAGAGGAAACATGAACGTTCCTTAAAAAAGAGCTTTGCATAACCTAGAAATGTATGACTCTTTAGGCAGCCGTGACCCACCTCGTGTACTCTCCTCTTCACCAGCACCCAGGATGACTTTCACTGGATGAGGCAGTGGTCTTGTGGAAACAAGATGTAAATGATCTGGTAAAATTCTAAAAATGAAGCTCTCAGTAAAGAATAAATGACATTATCTTCAAATTTCTTACTTACTCATTTCCATGAACAGCTGTCTCTTCTCCGCCATTGTCCTCCTCCTCTTCCCACTCTCCTCAATCATTCTGAGGACAAAAATCGCAAACACTGTTTGTGCTAGAATTTGTTACAAGAGCCACTTACTGCAAACAATATTATTTCATTCCTCAACTGAAATAGTTTGGTTATATTTGGTAAGTGAGACCACTAGAAAGAAATAATTCATCTCTCCATAACAATAGCATTCCACAGCAGGGAACTACTTTGGGCTTTTTAACACCTTGCATACAAATATGTAGCAATATTATGCAAAGTCCTAGAAAGTCCAGAGATTTTGTCTGCAAAAATCCAAAGCAAGACAGACCTCTCCATGAGCGGCTAAGCCAGCGACGTGCAGAGCCCTACGGATCTGCACCTTAGGCTCTGGTGTTAACTGGAGAAGGCATGCTGCATTCCTCTTCCTTGAACTTGTAAGGATTCATTTAACTTTGAAACCTCCAGCCCAAAACACGGGCTGTCTTAGGAAAACAGGTTAAAGATACGACATCAAAATAGTGCGACTTACACCACAAGGTAAGGAGGTGCAGGACAATTTAGTACCTCCTACAGCTTACTTCACTGTATAGCCCTAAAAGACAAATACTGAACTTCAGGCAACTGTGGCACAAAAATAAGCGACTAAATTCAGTATTGATGCAAATTTTCACTTAAAATTACTACATTATATTATTCTTTTATTACCAGATTCACCAACTAATTCAATGTTTTTTAAATGAATGTATGTACATATGTATATGTATATAAATAAAATAAAACACCAATCATTCTACAATCACACCAGAATCCAACTCTTCGGGAGATAGCCAGCTCATCCTCGTGCAGCTTGGCAGGACAGATTTCATTAGGCTTAAATGTCAACCGAGGAACAGAAAGTCGCATCTTGGCACTTAATACACACTCTCTGATTAACAGCTTCCCTCAGTAGTCCTCCGATGTCTGTTAATTATTTTCCAATAAAGATCTCAGCATATATTCGTCTTGGAAGCCACCAAAACCTTTACCCTTACCAGTTCATAAAATGAAAATAACTGCTTGGTTGTGTAAGGTAATCTGCAATACACTATTCTGTTATGTTTCCTACTTGAGAACATCACAGGCTCAGAACCTACGTGCTTCTGGTTTTTTGTTTGCTTTAAAGGAAAAAAAAACGCAATGGCCTTTTTCATACATGTAAGAGTTCCATTTTTCAGACTCCTTTTAATAAATTCATTTCATTAAGTTAGATGGGCATCTGCAAAATCAGCGTCTTATCGTCTCAACCAAAGCTCTACGCAACGCGTTATCTCAAGCTGTGCACCAAAGCACGAGTTCCAAAAGCCAAACTCCAGGAAATTGAGCCTATGGGATTCATTTTGTTCACCGCCATATTCCTGCTACCCTCACACACTGCCCCAAGCCAAAGAGCAGTTTTTCAGTACTACTGTTCCCTTCACTTCCTCACCCCATGAAATCTGCGTGTCATCTTGAAGAACGCCAGTGACTGCACCAGCAAGCAGCTCTCTCAAGCGCTAGCACCTCTCTAAATCCCACAACAGATGGACTCCGAGGGGAGGATTAATTACTTGGTCTTTTAAACCATTTTTAGTAAAGACTATTTTATCAAGACATAAGGCACAACACCACTTGAATCTTCTGCAACAGCAAAAAACCATCACGATCCTGTTACACCTGCCAGTCCTTGGGCTAAGACTGCACGTTGCATTAAGTGATGCAATTAATTCTGGTGCTGCTTGGTAGCGTTTACATTTGAAGTCATTAATTACCGTAACACCAACCTCTTTCCCTACAGACACGGCATTGCTTTGCAGTTATCAGGATTTCACATTTTTTATTTTTTTAAGAGGCCATTCAAGCTGCATGGACCACAGCTATGGAACAGCGTCATGCGTAATTCACAGCCAAACTGGTGAGGCTGACCAGGATGTTGGCTTTTAAAGGAGCTAGCACCATCCTTCATTCTCTCTGCAAAGCAAAAGAGTGCCTCATCTGCTCAGTGATGCCCTTGAAATGGGATGTGAACAAGCAAACTGCCCTCTCCACGCTCAGAATGTGCTGCAGATAAACTAACATAGCCCGATTAACCACGACTCAGGAACTAATCATGTGCAGATTTTTCAGGTGTGGTCTAAATATTTGGTCAATGGAAGTAGGCCATATTATTTCCTAATAGTTCTAAACGTCTGGTCAATGGAATGGTTCTCATTCTGTCACAGAACTTCAGCTTTTGACCTGAAGCTTTCCATAACAGTAACCCTGATCAATTTGTTGGACGTCAGTAATAGAAAATCCAGATAAAATGATTAAAGGGGGTTTGGATGAAGAAACATACTTGGTCACCCTTCAAAGCATTAATCATTTTATTACAGCGTTCTAATGAGAAAATAATAGCTTCTAACAGGGCCAAAGCCAGCTTGCCAAAGCAGTGTCATGTCTCCAAAAGGAGCCCAAAGCAGATGCCCAGGGAAGAACACGAGAAGAACCAAGGGTGCTTCCACCTCCAACTGTTCTGTGATGGAACTGGAAAAGCCTAGGACAGGAAAGCACAGACTGAACAAAAAGTAAGGACAAAAAGCTGGGGATTGCAGCTTTGCACAGGACTAGCTGGAACGGCCGGGAGCAGCAAGGCATTACACACGCGGTAGTATTTGATGTGAGCCAATGAAAGATGAGAAGTAAAGATCACAACTGCTACAAGCAGCAGAAAAAACAGCTCTTCCAAAATTCAGTTAACTCAGAATTTAAGTTTTACTGTAACAATGGAATATAACAAAAAGCATTTGACCTGTTGCTGTTCACACATCTGCTGATGCTTCCTGAAGGTGCGAACTGCTACAGAAGTTGGAACTTCCAGATGAAGACCCGTGCAGGAATCAACACTGATTTAGAAAATTAAATCAGGAAGGAATTTTATATTAAAACTACGCTGCACGTTAATCAGACCTTTATAAGAACAATGGTGAATACTATCATAGCACGTGTTAAAGGAGAAAGACCTAACTATCTGCATAATTTCACATGCCTCTATACTGGACAATAAAATAGCAAACAAAATTCAACTACTAACAGAGTCCTTCTAAACTTCCTAATAAGCAGCCTGCATTCTTTACGGTTTCCTTCAGCAGACAGCTTGCTTCACCCTCTGGTCATTATCATTTGTGATGTTTAGGATGGTGAGAGAACAGAGTTAACCTGGGAACAGCAAGGCCCCAAGGAACAGATCTCTGACTCTTCAGCTCCATTTCTCTTCTGGGCAAGAACATAACCTTGCTCTTACAGATGAGAGGGGTTCTTCTTACCTCTACTCCACACTGATGCATTCTTCGCAGTAAGATAGCGCATCAGTCTGGTTTTGTTTTGCTACCCTTTTCCTCACCCCAGTGTTTTCCAAATTAAACATCTGTATTCTGTGAGATGAAACCAACCTGTGGTTCTTTTCCTGCTTGCTGCTAATGAGACTCAGAAGTCACGGTCACAGTAAATACTGCAGTCACAACTGAATCAACAGAAAATGAGAGCTCTACAAACTGCTTCAAGTGCTAAGTGAAACTGCCACCAATCCTTTCAACTTCAGGAAAAAGCTAAAACATGATAAAGGTGTGAATTTCACACGCAGATGTACTTCATGGTGAGCATCCATTTTTGCTATTCTCACAAAATGTCCCATTTGTCCTTTAACTAACGGGCAGCCTGGGCAGATAACCTGCTCTGCTTCTGGTCATGGTGATGTGACAGTGAGTCTCCACGGTCTGTCCTGGATAATTTCCATAGATATTTCTTCCTCAAAAAGAGCTGCTCCGTAACCTTTAGCAATCTGGAGAGGACACGTGCATTATGACAGCTCTCGCTTCACTTAAGGACTAGGAGGGTGTTCATCCACTGCATTTCTTCCTTAGAGGCTGTTAAGTCCAACTTCAGTTGAATCTGCATGCCAGAGCCGGATGGCTGGATGTGACCCAGAGTTTCAAGGATTCTGATAGGCATGGAGAGCTGGAAGTAAAAGCATGTTCCACAGGTTCTGGTCTTCACATCACTCATTGCTCTGATAGCACGGGCTAAATTTACACTCTCTGTCTACCAAAGGTGGAAGACTTGAAAGGCAGAACTTGCAAGAGAGCACGCAGATGCTCTGTTGAAGTCTGACTCAGAATTTTCTGCCTGCAGTAGCAGTACAGTGCTTGAATTTAAAGTGTGGTGCTGCTTCCACAGCACGCAGCTCTGCTTTGCGTCAGGAGGCAGAAACCTTGTTAAAGGAAACAAACACAAAATCAGTAAGATGAACCATTACTGGCAAAGAGCTTATCTTTTATCTGTCAGATAAGTTGGTAGAGGTGCTAATACTGACTGAGGTCTATAAATCTTAACAGGCACGTATGCTGGAGTTGAAGTCAGAAAGGAAGGTGTTGAAGTTCCTGCTGAAGCCAGCACCCGACGCTGTGGATTGCATTTACTGATTTAACTTCAGGGACAGCAAGAGCTAACCGCAACCTGCTCCAGTTTCAGCTCGTGCTGTCACCAGGCATGTGCTCTGCTGACTTCTCCAAGCATTCAGAGTAGAGGCAGAGGCTGTCAAAAATTACTGAGATGTAGTAGTATAATGTTTATTTTTTTTTTACTACAACAGAAAGAGTTGTAGTAAATCCTCTGGGAGGATTAGTTCAAGTTGCCTATTATTTACATTTATAATGTTGGGGATTAGCAGGAAGTATGTGCGCTGAAGTACAATATTCACTAATGAAACCACTTATTAAATTTATATATGATTCTTACTGAATATTCTAAAAAAAAACATTCAACGTGACCAGTTATTTGCATACACTCATTGCAAAAACAAGTACCTTACTAAAATATCGTTTAGGATGTTTTGTGCAAACCTTCAAGAAGAGTTTTATGCAAACCTTCAAGAAGAGTTCTCATTTATCCATTCATCTTTACCCTCTTTCAATAACACTGATTGCCTCATGAATTACCTCTATGACAAAGTTAGTACGAAAGGTAATTTATAAATTCCATACTGATAAAGGTGGGAACTGCTACTGTTACTGTCACTCTCTGATCAATCTTCAATAGAAACATAAACCCAAACATTTCTGTTATTCTTCCCCATCCCCCCCCCGCCCCCTTTTCTTGTTTATACTCCATTCTTCTATTCCGCAGTTCTCCCTTTTCTTTGCCTTTGAAAATTCTCTCCCACTCCTACAATGCATGCATGCATTACATATTTCTACCTGGCTGGATAAAAACTAATGATATAAATTTTAAAAATGAAACCTAACAACTGTTTTTCTCCTGTATTTGCTTTATCAGGTTCAGCCTCTGATGACCCTAGTGTGCGTTTCTGTGGTTCTAGACCACGCTCGCAGCTTCAGCACAAGAACAAATACAAGTGAGCCCCCTCGGAAGGGCATCAGGCCAATACTACAGGACCTATTTTAAGAGGTTTCGCTCTTCTTGGAGCTCATCAGCTGTAGGTAACGGCCTAAATAACATTATTTTTTTCTTTTCGAATCAGTGGGAGGAAGGCTGTAGTTGATTCAGCTAAGGCAGCAGCCCTGGCTCTTACAGCCACCACTCAACAGCCACACGTTGCTCCCCCCAGCCCCTCTCACACATCTCCCACCCAGTTACAACTACAGACTGCAACACGGCCATCCTGGTTCCACATCCCTTATGTGCCTCCTCGCTGCTTCTTGACTACTCTGACTTACTAAATCAATCAGTGTCTTAGCTAGAGAGGTCTGTTGGCTATTTTCTTGTTGTTTTTGTTTGTTTGTTTTGTTTGTTGTTTTTCTGGCAGGGGGGAGGAGTCTTCAAATACTTGATTTTTTTTTTTTTATATATTGTATTTCCACCTGTAAGACAACCTCTCCTAAGGAAAACTTTATGATTTGGTAACTGTTTTTTTTCCAGGCATTGTTTATAATGAAATGCAGCCTCATCAGCTAAACAAGAACAGAGAAATACAGGTTTATTTATGAATTATTAAATTTGAATTTGTTCAGATTCTTGCTGTTGCCTTTTACTAGCAGAAATACTATTTGTTACCACTGCTAGGAAGACTGCAGTTGCTATGTGAGGATAAAAGCGCATTTACACCTATTTATGTTCAGTAGTAATTTTTAATTAAAAATCAGAATACCACACTGGGATGTATGTTGATCTATGTGTACTAGATTCACAGTGAAGGAAGTTTAGTAACTTTCTGTCAAATTTCCAATTAGAAGGAATCCACCTTCACAGGTGTTTTAAAGAAGAGTTTACATCCCCTGTCAGTTCCTTTAGTTCTAAAAGATTTTAACAAACCTGTCACTGAGCTGAAGATACTGAATAAAAAACTAGGGCATATCTGTGCTTGCAGAAAGAAGTTATTGCTGTCACATCTGCTTTAGGACTTCAATCATTTGTTCTGGGCTTCTATATTTCTATGGCTTCAGTCTTCATTTGATTTGAATAATTTTAAATGGTTTGGTTTTGTTAAAGTCTAAAAATGAATTTATGTATAGTATAGAGAATCTGTATTTGTTTACCCTAGGCTGACCTCAGTAAAACAATACTGAGGTATTTTTTCCTCTTTTCTAAGAGTTTGAACCAGAAACCAAAGATTGATTTCATTCCTTCACCTCTCGCTGTCATCTGAACACCTGCTGTTGTCCTACTTTTTTGCTCATTTCTTCATTTCTCATTCTGCCTGGGTTCACAGTCTGACCTGACTTTAATCAGCAAACATGAATGTATGCAATGATTAGAAGTATTCCTTCATTCCACTATGCCTGTTACGAGGAAAATGGAAGAGATGTAGAAGTTATTTCAAGGGGATATATTTAACACATTTGGATCAAAACCCAGGGAGAGTAAAAAAAAAGACAAATCACTTATGCCAACAGACCAAAACCATCAGCTTTTAAAGTGTATTTTAAAGCTCTCTGATAATTATTCTACTTTAACTGAGATTTCAAACGCTGCTCCCATCACTGAATGGAGTTCCTTAAAACTCTATATAATTGTGCACAAAAGTATTAAAAATACTTTAAAATGTTACTTCAATTTCTGCAGCAACATGAGTAACAGAACATCTTTGAAAAATGGTACGTAACTTCTAGTCCAGAGTTTCCTATCAAAAAGCTCGGATGCTTGCCGAAGATCTTCACGAGTCAGAGCTGGCTTCAGTCTAAGAGGGTGTAAGTAAAAACCAAAAAAACCCACTGCATTTCAGTGTAGACAAACTTACAAATCAATGGGGTTGGTTTTGTTGTTTTATGTGTTGTGCTTTTTTTTAAAAACAAATGAAGTGGATCAAAACCCATGCACATATCATACAGTGTATGTCCTTTAAATTAATGCGCAATCGAGTATGGAAAAAAAACCAGTGCTAAGAAATAAACACCTCCCTACTCCATGCCTTACCACTTCTGTTTAAGCTGTTAAGATTTTTGAGGCATAAAATGCCATCTGCTTTGTTTGTACAGCACATAGCATGCAGCAACACGCTCAGCTGCTCCTCAGTGCTTTAATTCACAACTATAGCACTGGTCTACGTCCCGGCCTGAGACCAGCAAGCTATCTTCCTAATTAGTAAGAAATTCACTAACAGAGATTCTACTAGATACAAGTTAAAGATGGAACAAGAAAATGTTTAATCATGGGTTTCTTTCCAAAGTTTGACACTATTTTAAAAAGCAGCTCTGGATTATCTCAAGACAAAGTACAAAAAATTCCTATCTGGGTAGAGTTCCAGTCCACCTGAATCACCACAGCAGTCAAGCAGTACAACACTTCAGTTCAAGTGTGTAACTTCTGTTCCAGGCATTGCACGAATAGAGCAATCCCTGCCCCAAAGACCTCACAGGGCCAGCGCAAGACCAGAGACTGGCTGATGGAGCAAGCAGTAAGTGTAGAACATTAGTTGTCTACATACTGCAAAGTTTTTGAGTCAATGTTTTTGAAGCTGCAAAAACAAGGAAAGCTTTAAGAGACTACCACGAGGCAGTAGGAGTATCCATATACATGCAGCTCTAGTAAGAGGGCATCGGTAAGCATGAGGAACAGGAAAACCACAAGCTGTTCAGGACAACACTGCATGTTTAAGCATGTATTGTACAGTCAAATCAGTTTTCCAGCAAGTTAAAGAAAGCGTACATAGATGTTGGGCTCAAGGTGCCTAGAAGACAAAAATGCTTTTCTTTAACCAGAGATCACACGTATTTTTCTTTATTGCCAAAAAGCCTGAGGAACAAAAATGATTTCTACAACCCGCCTTGTTATTCTGAGGATCAAGTTAAAAGTGACGCCTATATGGACTTACCATGAGCCTGCAAACAATAAATTTAGCAGCTAAGATGGTTTCCTCAGAATAAAGCACTTCTAATGTTAGGTAAGATAAATGAAATATTACACCATGATTTTCAAGCAGTAAGAAGTTAGAAAGACCCTAATCAATAGTTCAACTCTCCCTCTCAGGAAGGGAAGACGCCTTCTTTGTAACTCTGGAGGGGATTTGTGCAGCCTGTGCTTCCTGGCTTTCCCAGCCTGACCCCTACAAACCCCGGCTTCCCAGAACTGCTTCCTAGAGCATGAGAGACTTCTGAAATTGCCTCTTCATGAAAATGAAATATTTATTAGAAAACGTTTTCAGTTACATTTAGCCCTTTTCTCCCCACCTAGAGAAGTGGAATGAGCACGAGGAGTAAGGAATGCAGCACCAGCCCAATAACACACACAGGTGGACACTGACTGAAGGCAAACTAACCCTGTTCTCTAGCTAGCTGGGCGAGACCACGAACACTGCTCTCCTCCCAGCCCATCCACATCAGAAGGTAACACCACTTTCAGTACGTCACCACCTCCACTTTCCTATCGCCTGCTACCATCTTCACCAGTCAGTGCAGTAATTTTGTGAGAGATCTCCCTGCCCCACGCTTCACATTAAAAGTTTCAGCCCACAAGGAGAAGGTCACAAACCGCTCCTTTGATGTGCCTGTAGAGATGGTAGATTCCAGTCAACAGGTAGTGACAAACACAGACTATTTTTGGTACCACAACTGAATTACAGAAAAAGGCTTATCCAAGGTTTCACTCTTTACATAATGATTGTTTTATCTCCTGCATTAATTTAACATGCAAAAATATCCTCATTAACTTCATGAATCTATAAAGTTGTCTTTTTTAATCTTTTAAACAAGTGTTACAGGTTATTAAAAAAGTATCAGAGATAAATGTAAATTTCTGGTACCACACTAAAAATAAAGGAGTATCTGCCATTTGTTACGGTAAACAAGAAAGTGAATATATTTATAGTACCAGGTGTAAGAAAATCTTAACTTTTTCTGAAGTGTCAGAAGCGCCTGGCACCTACTTTGGTCTAAAAATATTGGCTGTCCCCAAACTAGTAGTCAAAACCATCAGTGCCTCCCTACTGCCTCATTATTTCTTTGATGTGATCATTCTACTAAAAAAAACAATAATTAAAAGACGAGATTCTATAAGCACTGCAAAGTGTTATATAAACAAACAAACTCAAGGAATACTGTTGTGCTTGTTATGAGGCACTCTGCCTGCCCCAGAAATACCTGTCTCCTGTACGCAACCCTACTACGACCTGCACACCCAGGCAGCTCCACTCAGCACTCCTTGTTGGGCCTCTAAAGACTTGCAGGCTTGCTCAAATTCCATGTTATTTTAAAAGTTAATATTTTTTTTAGTTGCATACGCTAGGTAACCAGGACAAGAAACATCTTAATGCGCAGACTTCACAGCACATCTGCTTCCAAATAATTTGCTGTCTGCTCTGCTGTACACCTGCAGGTTCACAACATACTACGGTATGTTAACTGACGTTACTGCCCAGCCAAGTTTTAACATTTACTGCTGCCCGAGGTTTCTTCTCATAGTCTATTCAGGTGTTACAAAAAGTTGACCTACATGCATCAAGCCAGAATACACTGCAGTAGAACTGGAGACTTCCATTGCTTCCCTGCCTCCATCCAACTTCTCACATAGTCTACATTCAAGAATTCCCTTCTACAATTTTTGGTCCTTAATATTCAGCACTATGTGTTCCTCTACTTCTGTTCTGACGTACGTGTCTGTAACATGCAAAAGAACTGTTAGATCCTGCTTTAATCACCTATGATTCAACATCCCCGATATCTGACCAACTTTGAACACAAATGAAGATTCTTTTTTAAGAAAGGAGTAAAATAAGGCAAGTAAAACTCTACATACAACCTTTCTTGCCATTCTCTTCTGCAAAACTAAGAGCTTTTATCCCTCAGCTATGTCACTGTTTCTGTTTTGGAAAACATAAGGTAGGGACTAAGCTTCCCCAATGTTTGCTTTATGACAAACCACCTTCATCCCTCATAAATGAAATAAAAAGCAGCACTTGAAAGCAGCAAGACAGATAAAGACTAAAAAAATGTCGCAGTCAATGCTTACAGTATAGCTGTTATAACTGGGAGTGTTTCATAACTGCAGTACACACTGCATATGTACATCTCAATTTCAAAAAGTTTGAGTGTCTGCTATCATAATTCTACTCATTTTCAAACAGATAAAACTGGCCAAATAAAATTCCCCAATGGGTACTGCATTCTATGCTCTCTTGGCCTTCCATATTTAGGTCACCTAAAATCTTCCTTGGTGTATTTTATTTTATAAATCTGTTTTACTTACACACAGCTGAGACGTTAAAATACTTTCATTCTTCCTAGTAAGCCTTGAAGGTCCACAGGACTGGAAAATATCCATGAAACTATTTAAGTTTAGCCACAGTTTATCAGTGGAAACCTGTTTAAACACTAAATCAAACACACACTACACAATCATGGTTTCTTTTCCTTAGCACTCAGGGGAAACAAAATGAAATATTAACTTAATACAAATGTTTCAAACTCAAATCCTTATCACCAAATAGCATAATCCTGAAACCACGGAGATGATAAAAAAAATTAGCAGCGATAATAGCAAGAGAACCAGGCTGTGCTCTGAGTGGAATTCTGAGAACTAGCTCTCCATGCCCACGGGGAAGTAGCCTTTGTTTCTATTCGGTGATCACAGCAGTAGTGTCAATAGCACAGACATGGCAGTCTGTAGGAAGAGAACTGTAGAATCACAGAGCCATTCAGGATGGAAAAGACCCCTAGAAAGGATCACTTAGTCCAACCCGTAACCTAGTACCCAAGTGCACTCTACTTTGTTCTACATCTACACATTTCTAGACCTCCAGGGACAGTGACTCAACCATTTCGCTGGGCGACTTGTCCCAGTGCTACACAACCCTTGCAGTAAAGAAACTTCCAATATCCAACCTCAATCAGTCACCTTTCTTTTTAAAAGTTATAGGGAATTATGTGCAAGGAGCTTTATTAGAAAAGCATCATTTAGGTCCCAGAAAAGCTTGTAAATGACCAGCCGCATGAAGCCAGACTCTCTGGAGCATGCAGACTGAGAACGTCCTGCTCCCATACGTACCGTGCACCCTGCGTAACGATGCCAACCAATCCTCACGCCTTTGGTTTACACTTCAAGACTCGATATTCTCTCCCTTTTCAAAAGCTGTCAATATACTTCCACAACACGCAGCAGTTCACGTAAGACTATAGTTAGCAGGAATTTTAAGTTGGTACTCCTAATGCCACCCTGAGGTACTGAGTGGGTAATATAATTTAAAAGCATCATTTTTAAAAGTTTATCAACTCTTCATGATAGTGCAAAAGCCCTTTTTTTGCATCATGGCTTCTTCATAAGTTTTCTATACCGTTCATCACTTAACTTTAATTTATATAATTATTGAAATGTCTACATTTGGTGATAAATGAGAAGCCTGAACACGCTGGCTGCAGCAAAGACAACACACAAAGGAGTTCACCATTCTGAACAACCTACAGCCTAAGACAGGATGCAGTCTGCTGCAAACAGTTTGAGATGATACTGACCTGCCCACAGCAGCCCAAATGCTCTCGTGGCTTCTGTATTCCCAGCAAAGAACTTTAATGGGCATTGGTAAATGGGTGGGGGTCATAAGGCTCTTACAGAGACCTGCTGGGTACGTCCTCCTAACTGTGAGATCACACAAAAAGCACACAACAAAACCTGGCAAAAAAATCCCAAACACCTGAAAAGGAAGTTCCTTCCTGGTAATGAAGGAGACCTCAACTGCAGAATGTTTTCTTCAAGGGGATTTTATAATATTATCAAGCAGCATAGGACCAAATACACTTCCCAAGGAAAGAAAAAAAAAAAACAGTAAAATAAAACACAATTATTCAGGCCAACATTTCTCAAATTCTACAACCTGCACTGAAGATTTTATCTTTTTGAAACACTGGTTGAGGCACATGGAATGCTTTGCAGCCACAACAGACAGTGCATCAGAACGTGGAAGCTCACACACTACAGAGTCAATTTCAGGAGCCTGAGTAAGAAAAGAAAACTGAAAGTTCAAAACACTTGTAAAGGGCAGTAATGCAGAGTTATTGAGCAAACTCTAACAGCTCAGATGCTAACAGACATGCCTTCTCCAGCAGCACAGACACAGCTCTCAAAGTACACTTGTGCTACCCAAAGCATTCTGGACGGCTCACCAGTACCCTCTGAAACACGAAGGCACTGCTACACCGGTGCTCTCCACACTACAGAAGTTCTCCTAGGTCTTCATAAAACATTTATTAGGTTTCACCTTCCCCAGCTAAGGGATCTGTTGCACAAGCAATGTAATTGACTTTTTATTTAAACTACAGCATAGTATCTCACGTGGGAATATTTTACATGACAATACCTCTAGTAGAATGCAGAAACCCCTCATTCGCACCAGAAGCCTGTTGTAAGTGAAAAATTGTGATACAACTCTTGTGTGTGGATGAGCAGGCAGCAGAAACCAGCTACCTAACATAAGGTTCTATGTTACCACAGGTTGGTCACATTAGCCACAACACGTCACGTACCTGAATTATGTAGAGAAGTCTCTCAGGGCAACTCTCACTTTCCTGGCCTCAGCTCCTTCTTTGAACATTTACAGACAACCTAAAAAAAGGACAAAAAAAAAGAAGGTTCTGTGAAAAAGTAAGGCTTTTCCACTCCTTTCAGGTTAAAACTCGACTTCTTTATAAAGCCACGAACCACGAACCCAACTGTTGACGTCCGGACCCCCTTACGGTAAAGCCAGCGGGCGGTGACTGCCGTTTTAACTGAAACGCACCCACAGAGCCGCCGCACCCCCGCTCCGGCCCTCAGGAAGAGCCACACGCAGCCCCACAGCAACCAACCTGACCGAGGGAAGCCGAGCTCCCCGCCCGCCGCGCGCCGCCGTCACCCCCCAGCACCGCCGGGCCTGAGGCGAGGGGTCCGGGGGGCTGCAGCCGGCACCGGGCGGGCCCGGGCAGGGCTCGAACCTCGCTCCTCCCTCCCCACCCCCCCCGGGCCCCTCACGCACCTCCCGGGGCCGCCCGCCCGCCTCAGCCTCCCCGCTCCAGCGCTCCCCGGCCGCCGCGCGGCGCCCAGCCAATCGCGGCACGCCTCCGCAGGGCCGCGCGAGCCGCCGCCAATCCCAGCCCGCGACCGCCCCCCCTTCCGCCAATCGGCGAGCCGTCCCGCAAGCCCCGCCCCGCCCTCTTCGCGACACGCCGGCCGGGAGCCAATCAGGAGGCAGGACGCTGCGCCAGCGGCGGACGTGCGTGCGCTCGCCCCGCGCGTTCCCCAACTGCCCCTCAGCCAATCAGACGCCGAGGCTGCGCGCGCCCGCTGCGGGCTCGCGGAGCGGCTGCTCCCGAGCGGCCCCTCTGGGCGCAGCGGCCCCGCGCATGCGCAATGGGGGGGGGGGCTGCCGTGTGAGGGGAGCGGGGCGGCGGCGGGCAGTGCAGTCGGGCGGGCCGGCGGTGACAGGGCGGGGTCGGCCTCCGCCGCTCTTGTCACAGAACCACCGAGTGCTGGGGCTGTCGGGGGGCTCCGGGGGACCCTGGGCCCAGCCCAGCCCAGCAGGGTCACCCCGGGCTCCGGTTGGTGCCCGCTGCCTCTCGTCCTGCCGCTGGGCAGCGCGGGGCAGAGCCTGGTGCCGTGCTGCCGGCAGCCTCCCCTCGGGTGGCTGTGCCCACCTGAGGCTGACCAGGCCCGGCTCTCTGAGCCCGGCCTCGTGCTGCGGCTGCTCCAGGCCCCTCAGCACCTCTGCAGCCCTCCTGGATGTGCTCCAGCAGCTCCGTGTCCCTCTGGGGCTGGGGAGCCCACAGCTGGGCACAAAACCCCAGCACAGCCTAGTTTAGCCCATTTGAGCCCAGCAGAGCCCATTTTAGCACATTTTAGCCCAGTACAGCCCGCTGCAGCCCAACTTAGGCCTGTGCAGCCCAGGCCAGTATAACAGGTCCAATTCAGCCCAGTACAGCCCGTTCTAGACCAGTGGAGACCATTTTAGCCCAGTGCAGCCCAGTTTAACCCAATGGAACCCAGTTGAGCCCAACTTAGCCCAGTGCAGCCCAGCACAGCACCAATTAGCCCAATTCAGCCCAGTGCAGCCCATTTGAGCCAGCAGAGCCCATTTTAGCACAATTTAGCCCAGTACAGCCCACTGCCGCCCAACTTAGGCCTGTGCAGCCCAGCCCAGTATAACAGGTCCAATTTATCCCAGTGCAGCCCAATTTAGCCCCATGCAGCCCAGTTTAGCCCAGTGAAGCGTATTTTCACAGAATCACAGAATCATCTAGGTTGGACGAGACTTCCAAGATCACCCAGTCCAACCTCTGACCTAACAGCACCAAGTCCTCGACGAAACCATTTCACTAAGCTCTATTGCCGGGGTTGGCAGGGAGCTCTGGAGAATCCTGGTCCAACCCCCGCCCAGCAGGGTCACCCCGAGATCCCAGGGGTTTGGGTATCCCCAGAGAAGGAGACTGCACAGCCTTTGGGCAGCCTGTCCCAGCTCTGTCACCTCACAGCACACAGCTGCCCCCTCACATTCACGGCAGCGCATGCAGCCTCCCTCCCGCTGCTCAGCCTCCCAGCGTGGAAATGCCACGGCGCCTTCTGCAAAATGTTTTCTGTGCCTGTGGGAAAGGAACAGGCTTCTTGGTGTGCGCAGAGGAGGGGCTGCTAACATTGCACGCGTGGGAGGGAAATACTCTGTCACGACGGGATAGAAAGGTGAGAGAAAACAGCACCACGTAGACATTCTAGCTGGTGCTGCGTTAATGTTTATTGTGAGCTATATATGTGCACGATAGTACTTTTTTTTTTTTTTCTTCCCCGAATCCTGGAGTTAGGCCTGCTGGCAGCAGTGGAACCAGATCAGGCAGAGGAGATATGAAGGGTTGTTTCTGCTGGCTGCATCTACGCTGGTAGATGAGGTGGCAGCAGGATATAGGCATTGGCACTGGATTTGATTGTACTGTTAACTGTTGAAACAGTTAAGGGACCAATATATGTTGGCATACCTCTAAGCTCCAGATCAATCAGTACTGTCCCAAACAAATTCCAGGCAATTCTGGCAATCCTGCGTGGGGTAGGGGCCGTTCCAGGTAGGCATTTGGGACAGAATCACCTTTGTGCAGCCTGCAGGCTTTCAATAGCATGGCCACAGCCCGTTCTGTGCCACGTGCTCTCATACCAGTGAACAACCTTTGGGTACTGGTCCAAAAGCAGCTGCTGAATTCATTCGATACAGAAAGGCATACCTGAGGCTTTTTGCAGGGTGTGCAGTGCAGCGATCGTAATCTTTTCTTGCATGGCAGGTGTTCCAGTGCCTTCATTTGTCGTTGTGGCTTTTCACTGGACTGACTCCAGTAAGTCTCTCTTGTACTGGGGAACCCAGAGCTGAACACAGTATGCCGGCAGTGATCTCACTGGTGCTGACAAGAGGGGAAGGATTGCCTCCCCGAGGCTGCTGGTGACACTGCTTAATGAATCCCAGGATGCTGCTGACCTTCTTTGCTGCAGGAGCATGTTGCTGGCCACCAGTCTTTTGCCAGCTTGTTTTCCAGCCAGTTGTCCACCAGTCTGTACTGGTACGTGGGGTTGTTCCTCCACAGTGCAGGACTTGGCATTTCCCTTGAACTTGATGAGGTTCTGCCCTGCCCATCTCCAGCCTTTCAAGGCCCCGCTAAACTGCATCACAACCATCTGAGGATCAACCACTCCTTCCAGCTTTGTATCCACTGCAAATTTGCTGAGGGAGTTCACCATCCTATAATCTAGATGGTTAATGAAGGTGTTAAACATCTGGACCCCATCTGAGCCCCAGGGAACACCACTAGTGACTGGTCTCCAGCAGGGCTTGGGGCACTGGTCATGACCCATTGAGCCAGCACTCAGTTCACCTCACTGTCTGCATACACAGTTTGTACTTGGAGTATGTTATGGGAGACACTCTGAAGAGCTGTGCTAAAGTCAAAGTAAACATCTGCTGGTCTTTCCTTATCTCAGATGGCTATCAGCCTGGTTATTTCGCTGAAGAAGGCTGTAAGGTTGGTCATGCTTGATTTTGTCTACACTGACTGCTCCTAATCACCTTTTTGCCTTTCCTATGTTTAATAATGGCTTCCAGACACCACTTTCCCAGGGAATGAGGTGAAGCTGAATCTGTCTTGCCCTTCTTGATGATAGAAGTGAGGTTTGCTTTTGCCCAGTCCCCAGGAACATCCCCTGGTCACCGTGACGTAGCTGGGAATGGGCTCATACTGACATCGGCAGGCTCCCTCAGGCCTCCTGAGCGGGCACCAGCTCCTGGCGGAGGTGTAAGACACCGTTCTCTTCCCTCCTGAAGCATTGCTCAGTGTAAACAGGGCAGTCACACTAGTGTGTACTTAGTCCCTTGGCCTAAAACCTCTCCTCGACAGAGGGGAAACCAAGCCTGGGCTGTGTCCCAAACCAACGTCGCTGCCTGGGAGGGAAGATTAATGGCTGGGCTTTGCACAAGACTCTCTCCATTCCCTGGTGGTCTTGCAGTATGATTTCCTCCAAGATGCCGACGTCCATCTGCCAGTGTTGCTGCATTGTGGGCCGCACCCTCTCCAAGCCATGCCAGGAAAAAGCAAAGGATGAGCCGCAGCAGTAGTACACAGGATACTTGAGCAGCTCAGGAAAAACAGCAGCTGAAGGTGCACAGAGACGGTACTTCCCTGTGATGTGCACTCTGATGTAGGCTCGAGAAAATGAGCTGAGAGCATTAATGGTGTACGCAAGAGAGGTTTATTTATGGAGGTACTAAGGCTAAAGCAACAGCTGTGCTCCCAGCTGCTTTGCTGATGGTGTAGGATCCTAGACTTAGGAAACTATGGACACAAAGCATTTTCTGCTGCTTGGCCTGGGGCCCAGGAGCCACTTTCTCACTTGGATTAGAAAGACAAGAGAATTACTCCTTTATGTAAGATAGAAATTTAACCACCTGCAGGGTTAGATAGGGGTTTTATGAGTGTTAACAGTGTCCCCATGTTGGAGTTTTGTGAATAAAGAGACATTTAAACAGCTGTATCTTTGTGAATCTAGCCCCTGAGCAGAGTTTTGTCATCTCATCTGAGAAATCTAAAAATGAGACAAATGAGTTTGACCTAGACACCCTGAGATCATTGTACCTATTTACTTAATTAACTTTCAGATGGCAGTGATGTGACCTGCTGTAAGCACCTCTCGTATGGTGGCAGGAATTGCCTTCTGAATTCTCGTTGTCTGCATTGCCTGTAAGGGAAATCATAACTTGCTCAGATCTAGACATCTAGTTTTGAAATGGCAAGAGTAAGATAATCTTATCTTGTGTATCTGGCACAGAATCAGCAGCTAGTGCACTCCACAGCCTCACCATATGGGTAACGATTTCTAAAGGAGTGTAGCAGGTATAGTGATGACTTTCTGAGTTAAGGTAAACCAAACCAGTATTTTATTTTATTTTATTTTATTTATTTTATTTATTTTATTTGCTGTGTTGAATTTCAACACCATCTGTCTGCAATTGATTGGAGTGCTCTGTAAAACTTAGCACTGTGCAGTAGTACGTTCAGTCCCATGAAGCAATAGCATTGCAGAAGAAATACTGAGCACCAACAGGGTCCCGACACGAGGGGACCAAAGCTACGCTGAAAGTGTGCAGGGTTCCAGTACCCAGAGAAAACAGTGCAATGGCAGAGCTTGGTGCTTCAGCTTGAGGTTTGTTTGTTGCTTCCACAGCGCTGTGTGTTATGTAGAATTTAGACTTTGTCGTCCAAGAAGCACTCTGTGTGGCTATGGAAGAAACCACTGAATGAGAACAGGCCATAAACAAATGCAAAAGTAATACAGGATTGTTATCAGGTTCTTTCAATTGCATAAAATGGTTTAAATTAAACTTATAACATTTTGATTATCAGCAATCAAAAATCTAGATTTTACAGTAAATTGCTTTATTCTCATGCTGCTGCTTAGTTGCTACAGGATAACAAGTATTTGGAGATCCTGTTCATCACACCTCTGCGTACTAACTTCCTCATCAGAATTTGTGAGAGACAGCGAATGCCACGCTTGAGAGATAAACATGAAGAAACCCCACACTGTCATTTTCTGCTGCTTCCCACTGTTACAGCTTTAAAATGCCTGCGTATAGAGGAATGGATTCTCCCTTCAGTTTGCATACACACAAATTCTCTCTGTATTTATGGGCAATAGATGTGTGCATCGAGAGAATAAAATATTACAAATACCTCTTATTTCAAAATACCATTTTCTTTAAATGATGAATAAGTGGATTGGAGCTGGTAATATCAAACAGCTTTTACAAGCCCACAGTGATCCTCTTTTGGATGCAGAAACGGCTCCACAAAAAAGCAGAAGAGACATTCTTCTGTAGGCGTATGCTTTGATGACACAATTCTGACAGAAGTTTCTGTCAGAAGAATGTACTTAGCATTCCAGAGCAGTGGTACCAATTTAAAAATAACAGGAAATTTGGCATAGGAAATACTTTCCTTCTTGTTGAGATCCGCAGCTTCAGTGTCATCATATGTCATTTCATCCAGTTGTGAGCAAAACACGAAAATAAAAGGAAAGCTCAGATGATGTCACCTCAGATCTGAGCACAAGAGCGAATTTGCATTTTGGGGCTGTCGCAGAGATGTTAAGAGGAACAAAATCAAACCCCAGATGAGTTGATGGTAGATGTAGAAGGTTTATAACATTCTTTGTTATTGTTTTCTATTAGAAAAACGTCATGCTTGTTTGGAATGTTGTGTTCTTGGTGCACAGAAAGTCAGTCTTGAATGGGCCTCTTTGCTAACACATGCTTGTTTAACCTGGCTGCAAAAACTTCTGGCAATGGAAAATTCACAGTCTTCTTAGGTAATCTGTTTCAATGTGAAATTATCCTTACCACTAGCGACTTGTATCTGTGCTGTTCTTTGTCCTTCCTCCACAGGGTATTGAGCAACATCTCCCTTCCTCTTTACAGTTATTTCTGGATTGCTGTGATGTTCCTTAGGCTTTGTCTTCTAGCAGTCAAACAGCAGCCCCCCTCGTAGGGCATGTTTTCGGTGCAGAAGTATTCAGCTGCTCTTCTCTGGACTCTTGCCCAGTTGGCCCACTCATCCTTGAGCTTCAGTTCCCAAAACAAGGTGCAATACTCCAAGTCAGTGCCATCCTGATCCTGTATACAGTAAATAACACCTTCGCATAACTTACAAATAGTACTTCTCTTTATGCATCCTGGTATTATATTTTCCTTTTTCTCAAGTGTGATGTTTGTCTGAAATAACTCCTCCATCACCTTACACAGCACTACCGCCTGTCCCCCTGCAGTATTTGTGCTGTGCACTGTACGTACGTGTGCTGCCTGTACTGCCTGCTGCTACCACGGTTTTCCCAGTATTTGTGTAAAAACCGCTCGGCACAGCTCTGAAGGGGAATCGGGATATCACGTATGTCAGCACCACATTGCCTGCATTCAGCGCCCGGCACGATGTGGAACGTTACCATAACATCAGATTACAAGTCTCCACAATCCGGACCTTCAGCAGAGATTCAGCCATTTGGTTTAGTTTTCATCACTAACCAAGCAGAACTGAACAGAATTTAAAAACAAAAAACCTGATAGGCCTATTCCACTCAGTTTATACCTATGTAAAAAGCTGTGCTTTGGACCAATTTCAGGCAAGATAGCAAAAGATTTTCAGTAAGTGTGATGGGAAAAGGCTAAACCTAATCTAGTAGCGGTGAGGAAGAAATTAAAGCAGAAAAAAAAAATGGAGTTGGTTAAGCTTTGTATGGAGAAGTGAAGGATTTGCAACAGTGGTGAGTGATAAAAGTTGCACAGCAATGTAAATAACATGTTTTCCATTATTCTAAAGTAAAAAGAAGTATTTTCAACAGGCTGTATTTGTCTTCTTTGTGGTTTTTCTCAGCAACGCAAGAGTATTAAGGATTCTGCCTAAAAGAACCACAAAGAAACAAGAAAAGGGGGGGCGGCACAGAGCCTGGCCTGCCCACTCCAGCACTGAGTCATCAGCAGTGAAATCTCCCCCAGTGCTGAGGCAGCAAGCTCAGACCAGGGTCATCTCAAAGGCAAATGTTTTCTCAGAGATAAATTGTGCAAAATATGGCAAAAATTGGAGTGGGGGTGGGGAAAGGCATGATCTTTTATGTTCTTTGCCTTTTACAACTGTTGCTTTCTTAGCAAAGTGGCAAAATTCATAGAATTCAGAGTCCAGAGCAGCTCAGCACCACCCAGCTGCTTGCTTAGCCTCCCCACCCCAGATGGGCTGGGGAACAGAACGGGAAAGGTAAAAGGGTCCTGTGGGATGGGACATCCCTTTGGTCCCTTGGGGTCAGCTGTCCTGGTTCTGTCCCCTCCCAGCTCCTTGTGCACCCCGGGCTCCTTGCCCGGCTCCGTGCAAGCACCGCTCTGCAGCAAATAATCCATCCATCCGTTATCACCACTATTTTCACCAAAAATCCAAAGCACAGCTTCGGATGAGCCCCTACAAAGAAAGTTCACTCTATCCCAACCGAAACCAGACAGTGGCAAAAACTGCTTTAAATTCATTTGCAGCTTTTCATGTCTTAAAACAGAGATGAGCTGTTTCAGAAGATAATCAGTGAGTTTAAGATCTTTTCCAGTAGATACTTGGTTTTGTTTCAGTCAGTGACTGAAAGTTATTTCTTTTCAGCTCATGGTAGAGACAATGATGAAATCATGAGAAAAAAATCTCAGTTCACTCTCACAAGGAGAGACTTTTCATTTTTCAGAAACTGCTGCTACAACTGAAGCTATTGGTGGCATATCAAAGAGAAAAAGCATTAAATTAATCTCTGCTTGCCTGAGTTCACTGCTTGTTTCCTCTGGGTGTGCAAGATGGTACGGGGTGATTTGACAGCGGCACATTGCATCACCGGGTGAGTTGGACCTCCTTCATATGACATCACCAAATCTGACATACTGCACAGCTTTCATTTAGTGATCAGAAATGTCAAACTGGAAAGAATCTCTTGGATCAGCGAGAAGAGCTCCTTCATATCACTACCACCATGTCTGTAATCCACTTTGTAAATTTTTAAGGTTTAAAAAGTGTTAAATTTTGCACCTACCCATCTAATGGAAGATATTTCAAAATTCCTACTTTTTGTGGAGCTGTAAAGCATTTCCTGGATTTCATTCTAATTCACTTTTCAGACCACACCAATCCTATGCTAGTATTGTTCTTTAGTCCCAGTAGTAATTTTCTGCTTGTTTGTTTGTTTTAATGTGAAGAGCAATAGGACCTGCCTCCATTTTGTGCAATTTCTCTCAGTGGCAGATTCTCTGTCCCCGTGGTCAGACTGAAAAGCTTTCCTGGACCCTGTGCCAGTGTGAATGCCCTGCCCGTGGCTGATCAGGGCTGTGCCCTGTGCTCTGCACAGGAATGCTTAAAAGGACTAGTACTAGTTAACGTTTATTTACAGTATTTATATAAAAAAATCTAAAATTTAAACTTTCCAATGGGCAATGTTTAGCTCATGCTGTAGGTTTTTACAGTCTCTGCAGTTACTGAGCTTTAAATAATTTTTCAGTCACGCAGAGAGTTGTCCGTGCAGAGTTTAAGTTGTCTTCCGGATGGCTCACATCAGCCTGTTCTCAGGTTTCTTTGCTTTATTCTCTACCAAAAAATAGAAACCCAGGGCAATATCAACAGGCACTGCCAGTTTGCTGTGTGTGCCAGGCAGCGGCTTTGTGGCTGAACACGGTGATTGCCAGGTCACAGCACTCTGACACCAGCCCGCAGCTCGGGGCTGAACGTGGGGCCTGGAGCGCGGCCTGCACCACCACGGCCTCTGCCGATGGGTTGGGGCCTCCATTGCCTTTTCTTGGCACCAAGCAGCCGCTCTTTGAAATGTTTTCCTCAACCTGGACTCAATTTGATGTTTTTCCCAACTGTTTGTCTCGAGCCGTGTTAATCTTCTGAAGTCCTTTCATAATTTTTACTTCATTTCTCAGATGAAACCTGAAGTACCCCTTTGAAGACAGGCTCACTTTTAACGTCGAACTGTATCCCACTGTCATTAAACTTTATGGTTGAGGGCAAGATCTAAGTAAAGAAAAGGGAACTTTCCGTATATTTTTAATTTAAAATTTTCTTGACACTGTTTTTGTAGTTGCCAGCCCACCTTGTAGTCTGCACTCCTTTGTTGGATTCCTGAATATTATGGAAGGTAAAGACAAGTCCATTTGGCCTGGTGTTCCTAGTTCTGTGTTTTGTGAAACACAAAGCAGAACCCTTCCTTTCTGTCACTTCCTTGCTGTCTGCAGGATTCCAGGCTTTCTGTCCTTCTTTTTTCCTCCTCTTCTTACCTCTGCATTCATGTGAGAGTTAGGTGTTGATTCTTTCCTAACGCTGAAGGATGCATTTGCACTGTTCATGGCTTTCCATCTTGTGTGTTTTACTGATATCTTGATTTTAATTTTCTTCTATATCATGCTTTTTTTGTTCTTTCACCATTATAGATTTACACTTTTGTAGATTTACACATTTATAGATTTAAACATTTTTACATCAGAATTCACCCAACCTCAGTGCCTAGCACTGTTCTGATATTTTATCTGCAGGGCGTGGATAGCTCTTGGTACTTCTACATGGCTGCAACATCTCACGTGAGACTGGCCTACACTTTGTAATGCTACCACCATTTGCACATCTTTTATTGTCCCTCTTTTTGTATCACTATTAATGCTGGCCTGTTGGGTGACATCTTTCATAACCAGACTGCTACCTTCGCCCTTCATTTGCTTGTGTTTTTGTTTGTTTGTTTGTTTTTGTTTTTGTTTTTTGTTTTTTTCCCTCAAGTGCTTGTGCTGCTATTTATGCATGATCTCTCGGTGTGCCATGCCATCAGAAGTGTTCAGAAGTTAGGTGGCTCTGACTTTAAATCATCTGTCAGCTTTTCTTACCCTTTACCTGAAGTTGTGTTGTACATGGTTGTAAAGAGATCATAGGCCAGTCCAAAATGTGTGTAAGTAAAAGGGTGAGGTTGAGAACGGGCTATCGGAGTAACTGGAATAACAGTTTTGGAATCCTATTTTTATTTTAGTAATAATTTAGGAATTTTAAATTATGAATGCACGTTTTTGGTCATTAGCAGCCATCCCACTCCAAAGAAGGTCCTTACAGCCCCTGTATATTTGCATCCCCAGCGGTGGGCTTAGCAAGCAGTGTTTGTTGCTTGCCGTTTCCTGTGTGTCTCAAGCTGCTCTCTACCTCACAGGTATTCCCTTCTGACAGCCAGCACAGCAACTGAGGTAAAGCAGGAGCTGAGTTCAGGAGAGAAGCAATCTCTTTTTTGTTCCTGTTTAATGTGACAAGATAATTCCCTTGCATGAGCCATGAGTGTGCTTCTTATCTATATTTAGAAATTTATTCTGCAGTTTTTCTTTCACTTACGACGTGCTTTTTTTTTTTTCTTAATTGGAATTTGGCAGAAAACAAAACAAACCAGATGATGATTATTAAATTGAAAGCAGAGTCTGTTAAAATACAGATGAAATGTCTGTTTAATAAGATATGCTTTGTATGGCTCTCTTGCAGGGCACTTACCACAGCTGACTCGCTGCTCTGAAGAGGCGCCTGGAGAGCTGAAACAAAACAGGCATGGGAAGGTACAGCAGTCTTAGAATATGAGCACCCATTTGTTACAACTGCTTAGAAGCAATTAAAGGTTGGACTAGATGATCTTAGAGGTCTTTTCTAACCTAAATTATTCTGTGAATGGCTGGGATGTTTTTCTTGAGGCAGGGTTTTCCAGTGTATAACAACAGGATTCTGTCTATTCTGCAAGTATTTGTTGTGTTGTAGAGGCGATAATGTTGGAGCCTCACTGCACCACCAGATGGACCTTTGGAAAACTTCACGTTCTCCATGTAAAATGGAGGAAATGAGACAGCAAAGTAAGGAAAGGATTTTAACTTCCATGTCTTTCCATAGTGGGTACAGAGGTGGGAAGTGATTTTTTTTCACTTTTCACTGTATTTCTTTTGTACTTTATTCTCTGGTCTTTTTCTTGATAAAATATTTTTCTTCCTTATTTCCAGGGATGATTTTTTTTTTTTTTTTTTTTTCCCTGGCCCATAATTCTTTCTTTTTCATGAGCTCCTCCTTGCACTGCTGAGTTACTGCTGACTGGCTAAAGCCTGTCCTCCAGGAAATCACCCTGTTGTGGTTTAAGGACAGCAGGAGATGGAGGATCCTGCATTTTGTGTCAAGTTTGTTTCAGCGTGTGATCACCCTCGCAGATGAAGTAATGGGTTGTGATGAAGCTGCTCTAACTGTTCAACATTTTAATTAATTAACAATTTAACTTTAATTTAATTTTAATTGTTAATAAATTAACAATTCAACATTTCCTAGGAAGACGCAGACTCCACAGTAGATGTGCCTGAGGGCATGCAGCCTTCATACCACCCCACTAGCAGTGTTCCAAGCCTACGCATAAGCATTTGGAAAAAAAGTTTGCCATGTGGTCAGGAGGGAGAGGCTTTGAAACCTAGAGCAACAGATGGTGACCTGGCTTTATTTATGCCTTTGATGCCTGGATTTCAGGCTTCACTGCTTCCTAACTGTGGGTTGTGCCCATCCTCTCCCCTCCTGGGTGTCACAGGAGAGTTCAGTGGGGCTAAGCTTAGAGTTTTATTTATTAATTTAACAAAAAGGCATAGGATCTGATTAGTTACATGAAATCAAAAAGACAAAGAAGTTCCAGAAGAAATCCCATGATGCTGGCAGCAGCTCAGCTCCTGTGGGGTGGGAAGCGAGGAGCAGGTTCTGGTAGGTAACAGGCATACGGCGGAACCACTGCCTGCCTGCTCAGTTCCCAGGATGGGCAGTACTTGCTGCCACAGGGAATTACAGGTAATTTTTGTTAGATGTCCATGAGGAACCAATGTTGCCAGAAATTAAAAACAGTTGTTTGTGAGCTGGTCGGGGAGGGCTGCTACTTTGGCAGGTTGCACAGCCACAGGTAATACAGCAGGAGCTTGTGACTGCAGGGTTTCAGAGACTTCGTGTTGTTTCAGCCATGCACTGTGAGGTGTTTAGGAGATGAGAAATAGAGCATGAGTGCATGAGAAATTATTCACATTTATGACACATTACTGTGGGACTGAGATGGTACAGTAACAATCTGATATAATAACCTTTAAAGAGTGGAACAAAATAGCCGAAGTGGTGCCAAGGACATGGCATCACTGTTAACACAGACATGACAATGAAAGGAATAATTTATATTGTCATAAAAAATTACTGGGCTCTAGAATTGTCTTATTCAGGAAAACAAAGCTATTAAAGCCATTCTAGAGCACTAAGCCTGGTACTTTGGTGGAGACATACCATCCCCGTAACTCACTTCATGTACTCTCTTGTGTTTTACATGTTGCCAACTGAGTAGCAACTTCTAAATTCTAAACTAAGTTTATCCACAGAGAATTTATATCCATTCGTTCTTGTACCAGTGCTGAACAGCTGGTCTTGCCCCTTAATGTTTAGCCTGCTGCTAGCTCGCCATGCCAAAACCTCAGCTTTTGTTTTAGCTTGAACTTCTTGACTCCTTTCTTACCTGTCAGAGCCTTTTCCTTTCCTGATTATTTAGAAGTTTTTCAGTACATTTGTTCCAGTTTTAAGTAGTCTTTCCTGAATGCAAGTGAGCAGAACCACACAAAGTATCTCACTACCTTGTACAAGTCACCGATTTTATCTCTACTGGCAATACACGGGCTGGACTTTCAGAATTGCTTTTCCTTTCCCATGGCTGTAGCACACTGACAGCTTCTAATTACAGGGTATGATTAATGAGTATCAAGGTCCTTCTCATCCTCTGTTACTTCCAGTTACTGTACACTCACTCCTGAAGCAGAAGCTTGTGTTATATGTTCCCAAATGCCTTGTGACACCAGTGTGTACGATTGGTTTTCACGTCACTTGGGCTGTGGATTACCAGTTTGGTCTGTGTGTGCATTGCCGATACTTCCCAAGTTCGTGTCATCAGTTAATTTTCTTGGGATACCCATGACTTTTGGTGCCAATGCCACAGATAAAAATCTGAGGTCTTTCAGTAGGATCCCCCATTCAAACCGATTTCCCACTTCTGGGCCTATCTGTATTAAGACCCCTTAAACCAGCTCTTTACATTTACTTCATCTTCTCAAGTTTTATTACCAATTTCCCACATACCAGTTTCCTGTATCATTTGTGTAACTGAAGATATTCCTTATGTGACCAGAAAACAATTCACACTGAATTAGTCTGTGGTGAGATTATCTTTGGTGAGATTGTGTTGCTTTCTGTCCCATTTTTCAGCATGGCTTCAAGTAGTTTTTACTTCAAAACTTCCAGAGCCTTGCATATGAATGATATAATTTTCTCTTATTCTTAAATATAGAATATTTTCTATACTTTATAGTATATAATCCTATATTATGGAATAATTTCTGTCATTTCTGTGCTCCACAGGTTACCGCAGTTCACTTGATGACCAAAACCGTGCATTGCCTGAGCTGCAGCGTTGTGTCAGTGCTTCCAGGAAATTCTTGTCATGCAGTTGAAGCAGGACGTGTAACGATGTCCTCGGTGAAAATAGGGGAATAGCATTACTTGTGGTTTGGGCCATGCCTGCAGACTATCTTTAATCACTATCTTTTCTACATTTTGCCTTTTTTTTTTTTTTTTTCCTCTGCATGAGGTGATAGATTTTTTATTGATTTTTTTGCCACTGGTTGCAAACTCCAACTCAGCTGGCCTTGTCTTCTCACTTTGTACTGCAAGACACACATTTCTTAACTGAGCCTTCCTTCTCCGTTTTATGTTAAGTCTTAACGCTCTTGTTGTGATTATTCACTCGGAAGGTTCACAGCCCCTTTGCGTTACCTTTCTATACTTGAAATAGAGATTGTCGATGCCTATAACAGATTCAGTGAAAAGAAATCCCAGGCACCTCAGTCCTGCTGATTTTATTAAGTTGTTAATTGTATCCAAAGTTTACCTGACAAATCAGGAAAGTTGGTTTCAGATTTACTTTTCTGAACTCTTCTCTTTATAATAAATGAATTTGCAATCACGTGATACAGGTTTTTTCCTGTTCCTCCCTTTCCCCAGATTTACAGTTCAAAGCCCTTAAAGTGTTTCAGCACCCCAAGAAGTGAGGCTTGAGGGAACTGCAAAGTGTTTATTAAACCAGAGTTTTCCCCATGAAATGTATGGAAAAGACTTCCAGAAAAATGTGTTGCAGTATTATTTATCGGGGTCCACTAAAAAGACAGAAGGCCATCACTGGAAAATCAACATTAGCAGCACTAACAACCATAAAATCATATGCTTTTTATTTAACATAAAATGAAACATTAAGATAAAATACACATTTGTCCATGTGCTGAAGAACTACGGTATTTTACATTCATTTATAAAGCAGGTAGTTTTACATGACAAAAATAAATGAGAGGAAGAGGAACAGAATCTGCAATAAGACAGAAGCCACAGGGCAGGCTTTGCTTGTCAAAGTGCTACCTCCAATGGGCACACAGATCCTCAAGTGACAGGTTAGAAATAGGCCGCTTTTAGCACTCCTCAGATTCCTCTTAATGCTGGTGAGAAGCTAAGGTGGAATCTTATACAGCAAAATGGGTGAAGACTGGGTGACCAAACAACCTTTGCCAAAATGCATGGCTGCAGCGGGACGGACCACTTTGTCCCTGATGTATTGCTCCTGCCAGAACTGGCCCACGTAGCTCTTACACGCCCAGACGTTACCTCAGTGAACTACAATCGCTTTTTCCCCATGCAAACATTGCCGGATTTCTTGCCTAAACTTGACTTTGCGAACAGGCCGTGGCAGGGCTGGGCTCACGGGGGCACGGAAGATGGACGGGAAGGGAAGGAGCTACCACGTGGCAGCGAAGTCGGCTGCTTGTGGGCACGTCCTGGGCACGCCTCCGGACACGAGGTGAGATTGTAACGGGAGCCCCTGTCCCTGAGGTCGAAGACGATGCCTATCGCGCCTCTGCTCAAGGTGGGCGCAGATGGCCATGAACAGGAGGCCAGGAGGCACCCACGGCCCCCGCACCGCAGCCTTTCGGCGCCCGTGCTGCCCCGCCACGGCGGTGCTGGCCCCGGGACTCTGCCACGAGGACGCCGGAGCCCCGGCCTCAAACGCTGAGCTCCCGGCCCGGCCCTTCCGATCAGAAACCCGTGGTGCAGCGCCTGCGAGGCCCTACTGAAAGGGACAGGAGACCGACGGGGCTTAAGTTCTAAGGGGGGTAGGAGGGGATGGGAGACGCAGCAGTACCAGGGGAATAAGGAATGTTTTTTTTAAAAAAGTGCAACAGATCAAAACACGTTACCATTATACATCTCATCTAACCCATATACCTTAAATAGGAAAACAAATACAAAAGCTGTAATTCCGTCTCAGGCCTGCGGTAACTTTCCAAGGTGTAATGTCACCAGAAGACTGAGCTCAACCTGGTCTCGCTGTGTACACTCAGCTGCGCCCCTGCGCAGCCCCCCGCATCCAGACCCGACCTGCACGTGCCCCCCACCCGCGGGGCTTCCTTACAGTGCGACTCTGGGGAGCGACAGCCCTACCCAGCGTGTAGGTAGCAACTTTTGACAGTCATTGGGTGCCTCGTTTATTGCTTTTTTTTTTTTTTTCCCCCAAGGGATTCCAATAACAATCGAAGCAGTATATACAAACACCAGTTGCCTGCCTTTTCAGTTTTTAAATTTGTACTTTTAAAACCTGACTTGTCAATGCTTCTTCTTTTCCCCCAGTTTCCTTCCCCCTAAGTCCCAGCAACAGGGAGTTGCTCTGAACACCTCCAATTTACACGAGTCCTGCAACTGCTTACAGGAATAAGGGGAATAGAAATGCAATTTGAGATCCACCTAAGCCAAAAGGGGCGTCGTAGAGAAGGGGATGAGGCAGGTACTGTGCCTTGCACGTTGTGGAGCCATTTCCACCCTCCTCTCCGTGGGCGATTTGTGTTCTCTCTCTATGCAGAACCAGCAGTTGTAGGGGCTGCAGATCTCAGTCTGGCAGGGAGTGTCTCGAGGAGCCCAGGCAAGTGCAGGTGAACGGAATTCTCTCAGTCCCCAAGAGCTGCAAGGATGGACCATCTCTGCAGTGAGAGTTTCACCGTAATCCCCACAAACAACAAAACAAATCCACTTTGATAGTGCTTCCTTGAAATCATTGGACTTGTGGTACATTGTTTGAATTCCCCATAAGCACCATACGATGCTCGCACAAGAAATCAAACTATTTGTGGAAATTCCAGTGGCACAGCACAACCGAGGAGCTTTTGGTTCGGTTTTGGTTGAGTAGCTTCTGTACCAGTACGTCTCTTTGGCTAGAAGGGTAGCGTTGCTTGTATAAAAGATCCACCTCTTTGTCTTCTCACCATGGATGATTCTGGGTGGTTACGAGGCAAAATGAACGGATACAAATGGAGACACAGACAGGACACAGGACTGAAAAATGTTCTGTATGCTCTACCCGAAACTGCTAAACTTCCAAAATCCCTTCGCTGCTGCACTTCTGGTTTCTCTACTCCCTGCAGGCTGCTAACAGCAGCAACTGCAGCGGGCAGGACTCATCTCCTCTCTCCCTCTTTTCTTCTTTTCCTCTTTTTTTTTTAAACATTATTACATGCTCAAATCCAAACAGCTCAAATACTTTTTAATACATTGAAAATGTAAAATAAAGAATATATGAAGTACATACAGTATATATATACATATTTCAAATACTTAAAATTCTTACGTAAAATATGATTTTTCTATATTATTTGTGTAAAAATACATTTTAAAATGGTGTCAACTTGATTTTTCTGTACATACCCTCTATTCCAATTTAAGTCCCTTTTAAAAAGGCGAAAGACAGACAAAGGTTTAGTATCTGCTAAACTGTGTTTACAGGCCTGTTGTCAAAACAAGAAAAGCATGTGGTAAACAGTATTGGATTTCTTCTTTTTAAGAACTCCCATTTTTATTGCATTAGTGGAAAAAACTGAATCTTTTCAGTTCTCCTGCTAGTAAAACTATTCCTGGCCTTGCCGAGAAACTGCATACTCCCAATACCCTGTTTATCTAGTTCATAAATCATCCTTTGTCAATTTTTTTTAGATACTAAAATATATATTACTTAAAATATATTACTGTAAGCTCTTAAAGTTGATCTTCAGTTATATCAAATGTATAGCATTAAAAACAAACAAAAACAAAAACAAAAACAAAAACTTAGTTAATCAAGAAAATTCTGGCTATCACGATCGCAGCACGTGCGTGAGCTGTTCTCCCTGCGGGGCACTGGTGGCAAACAGACCCGACGCCCCCGGGACCTTCCCGTTGCAGCCCCGTCCCCGTCTGCCCCTCCCTCCCGTCCCCGCAGTGTCCCCATTCTAGCGCAGGTGCCCCAGGGACCTCGGTGTGCTCTCGCCACCGGCCCTGCTCGGAGGCTGGAGGCAGCGCCTGGCCGCTGGAGCTGGGCTGGTCTGGGGCGAGCAGAGCCCCCGTGGCCGTTTGCTAGCGGCCAGCGGTGGCTTTCGGACAACGCTCCCAAGGGAAACAAAGCAGCTTCCCCAGGGCTCCACGCGTCCCTGGTGAGGCTCTTCCAGCACAGCAAAAAACGCTGGTCTTTCAGGCACTTTCCCCCCGCAAAACAAAAGTCTTTTTCCTAGCTGCTTTCAGCGACCCGAGCGCCGTCTGCCCCAGCTCAGGTGGAAGCTCCGGCCCCAGCCCAGGCACCTGCCCCAGGGTCTCCCCAGGCCAGGAGGTTCAAACCCAGCCAGGCTGAGCCTCCTCCCGCAGAGAAGCCAGAGCCCCTTCCAGCCATGGCATCGACGGCTGCTCGTGGGGCAGGAACCAGCCAGCGATGCTCCGTGCGGCCTGGGCAGCGCGACTGCCGCCGTCGGACGGCACGGCCGGTGCGGTGACCTCCCGGCCATCACGGCCCTGGCCAGAACTGCCTTCCCCATCAGCTCCGTGACTGCCCTACGAAGCACAACGCCGCGGCGCTCAGCACGCCACCTTTCCATTTGAGACATTAACACCTCAAACTTCCTTCCTTCCCCGCGCTGCCCACCTGCATCTCAAAACCTCAGCTCATCTCTGGTCGCCTTCACGCCTCCACTGAAGTAACTTGTACAAGGTGGTTTTTTCCTGCACTGGGGAGTTAAACGCCACGGGTCACTTTGCATTTCTCGTTCTCCCGCTGCAGGGCTTGGATTGAGGCCCACAAGGGAACACACCCGAGTATCTTTTCTCGCCCACGCTGCTTTTCCTGCCACAAACACGGTTTGACATCGGGCTTTGCAAACATTTCACCTCAGATTTCGTTTGCTGTGGCAGCATTTACTGGAGAATGCCGTTACTTCAATACCCGCCCTCCGAAGCCTAACGCTTTAAGCTGTGCCAGTCTGAGTTGCAGACCCAGAGCGAGGCAGGCTCGTTGCTGGCCGGGAGGAGGACCAGTGAAGTGCAGACGATGGACGAGTGGAGACCAACGGGAGGAGCAGCAGGAAGGCAGCAGGCCGACGCCACGCAGGGAGCGCTCCTAAATGGGCGGCAGGATTTTCCCTTTCTAAAATACGTTATTCAATAACCAGCACGGTAAAACATGCAAAGCTCTCAAGGTTTTATGTAGACCGGTACTTGTGTTGATCATTACACTGAGCCCCGTTATTTCTAACGATTTCCTAACCGCTTAATGCCCTCTTGCAAACCCGTGGCTATGGTTCCTCAACTTCCACCTAGTAGCTCATAGCATCTGGCAAAATCAAAGACATGCAGTTAAAAGAATGTATTATCTGAAAAGGGAACAGAATAAAAGTAGCCCAGTAAAAGTGCTCAGCGGTTAAAGTATAACTAAGGCACTGAACAGTTGTAAACTTCCAAGTCATCACGTAGGATGCCCGCACTGCCCAAAAAGCCTGGCAGCCACTGACACTTGGTGGTCGCCCTCGACCCACACCTGGGCGACCTCAGCTCGGTTCCTGCGGTACCGCTCGCGAGCAGCAGCTCCTGGCTCTCAGAAATGGCCCTGGCACAGACAACGGAGCCCACACGCTGCAGGGGAGCTCGAGCAAGTTAAAGGCAGTAACACGGAGCCGCAGCTAGGGCTGTCGGCTGCTTTAGAAAACGCCGAGTACCGAAGCAGCCTTTCGACGGGACAGCGGCAACAGATTGAAAAGCCTGTGAACGCTAACAGCAGGCTGCAGCTGTGTGCTGCTCCCTCAGCGTCCTCTCCTTCCCCCTCTGAAGCAGCCTTGTCCGCACAAAGAAGTCACACTGATGGAAGTCAAGGTGTGAACAGAATTGATCCAATCACACCAGCAAAGCCTCTCTGCTTTTATTTGAGGCAAAAATGGCTTTTTCAGTTTAGTTCGTAACCCAAAACAACCTTTAAATTGGATTATACTGAGGGAACGAACGCGTCTCACTGAGGATTATGTTGCCATAACTTTGCTTTCATGTCTAGACAAGGCTGGAGTTAATAAGGGAAGGGAAGATCCTGCTCTCCCCGGGGTACACCACGTGAAGCCATTTCACGCCGCATCCTACGATGTAAAAGAATGGCAGAAATTCCTGTTGCAGCAACAAAGAGGGAAGCAGGCAGTGATGGGTCGCTGTCCAAATGAGCACTTACGTAGAAGCCGACCCAGGGAACAAATCATCCCTGCCACAGCAGCTGGGGCTGCAGCAGGAGAAGCCAACCTGCCTCCGCTGGGCTCCCCGGGCACGCACGGAGCCAGCCGTGGGACGGTGCAGACCTGGCGCGGGGCTGCTGGGCTGCAGCCGCCGGGCAGTACGACAACTGGGAGTACGTCTTGCATTCTTTTCTTTTTTTGAGATGTAAGTGGTTTTAAAGAAAAGTCTGTATTTCTAATACCTAAATCCCGTCCACCACTGGATGTCTACAAGGAGCGCTGCATAATCAGAAAGCAGGCGTCACTGCTCCCCGGTAAATTTATTACGGGCAAAACCAAGACCAAGATGCACACACGGCAGCTCTCGTTATCTCACGCGCTAACCCTGCTTTGGAGGACACCACGCTCTGCTGGACAGGGAAGGAAACACTTTTATTATGAAGCGATTCAGTCTGCAACTCTCTTTACCGTTAACAAACAAACCAACACCCGCTCCTCGGAAAACCACACGGCGCTTCCCGGGCGGTGCTCCTGAGCTTACCGCCAGCACGCCAGGTTCCCACGCGAGGGAGAGGGAAGCGGAAAGCAGTAGTATAGTCAAATGGGAAGGAAGGAAAAAGGCTTTAGGACCCCAGCTCATAAAACAGCTGTCACCTATTTTGTTAATATTGCTTCATCTTAAAAAGGCCTTTGGATTCAAAGTGAATTCAGTGCTTTTCCATCAAAAAGATACATAGATCTGTTACCTGACCGAGCTCCAGGATGGCCCCCCTCCCACCCCGCACAGTGACAACATGGGACTGGACGTGACTATTGAACCTGACGCTGTTCTGGAAGAGAAGTGACACACACACATCCTGCGTGTGATGCGGACACGCGGCGATACGTCAACATGCAGATCGGCGAATGCTTTATTAGCCAGCCTGTCGTCAATCCGTGTTGTCGAGCACCAAGTACCGTGCTGTATCGGTTAACTCTCACCACCTGGAGCGAACGGAGGCGTCAGCACCGACTCCTGATGGCGAGGAACGAGCCCCACCAGCTGCGCCCCGAGGCACCACGCGCGGAGCCAGGCCTGGCTCGGCGTCCTCCGAGGGACACCCGAGGCCCAGCGAGATCCTTGCTTTCTTTCCCTACGCTCAGCTAAATATAAAATCTATAGAAATTCGAGAAGTCTGACTATCTGGAGTTTTTAGTGAGCCACAAAAAGCTTCCTAGAAAACAGTAGGACAGAGGGTGACGTTTAGTGCACTTCGCTTGCATAATGTGCTGCAACAGCCGGCGGTGCTCAGCTCCGGGGGTGGCACTCTCCAGCTCCCTTGAAATAATGCCTAACAAAGCAGGATTCTGCCGGGTCCTGACAGTCCAGAAATGAAATGCAGTTCGGCACATATTTGCGATCTCTGCTTTAAATGGTTCCTGGAATTACCAATAATCACAGTTACTGAGTTGTTTTAGTGATTTAAATCCTTGAATCCTATGGTTAGTACAGTTGCCTTTTTCAGTGTTTGCCAGTAGCAAATCAAGATACCTCCGTCCCTAAAAGGTTGCTGCAACTGCCTCCCTGAAGAGGCGAGGATATGCAAATCAAAAACACCAGCCAGTATTGCACAACCCAGTATGCCTTCCGGAGACAGCCGTGTCACAAGGGAGAGGCAATGACTTGGAAGGCCTGTGTAATGTTAACGCCTTCCAATTCTGAAAAATTGAACTAAAGTTTAGAGCCACACAGTAAGCCCGTTCAGGGTTTCCTGCTTTGGTGCTCTGTCATCAGTCAGAACAAACGTTTAGTTTCGTATTATCCGGCTCTTCTCTTCCCAAGAGAAGCCCAACGGCTGATGTTTGGCCGGGGGTTCACCCCCCCATCTAGAGCAGAGCTCAGCAAACATGCTGGATAGCAGGCTGGGGTTAATGAAACTGCAGTACAAGTCAAACACTATCTCCTAAAAGATTGAAAAAATATTTTTAAACAAAATAATGTGACATATTTACATAATTCCTTAAGTGCAAACTCTTGTCACAATTCACGTAGTTGAGCTCAATTTAGACTCACTGTACAAGAAGGTGCTCTTTCTTTAATGAAAGAAGAACTCTACTCTGTATTCCTGATTCAGTAACGTGTCTCTTGTGCAAGGCAGTAAATTTCCTGTTTCCTCCCAACGTACTTCCAAAAGCAAAACCAACATCCAGCCATCCTCTTCCCCACTTCACGTCCCGGTTACCGCACGACAAGGCAGGAGACACAGAGCTTAGAGGGGCCAATGCAATCGTCATGGCAGAAGGCGCCGCAGCCCTTGCACATGATCATGGCTTTCAACCTGCAGTAACATTTGGAAGGGGAGTCCTCCATGCTGTGGTCTTCAGCAAAGGCTTGAACTGGGATGGTCTGACTGTGGTTGCCAGAGTTCATAGCTTGGCTGGTGGGAATGGTGGTTACAGTCACCGAAAAGGACATGACGTTCCCCATGCTGCTGGACAGCTGATTGCACTCCGACAGCCCAGTCATGAGAGACCCTTGGTTGACGTCCGGGGAGGTGGAGACGTTTATCGTGCCGCTGTAACTGGGCCCAATGAGCTGTGCTGCAGCATCTCCACACAGCTTTGGAGGGTGTGAGTGAGGAAGCTGGGGAGGCTGCGCAGAGTCCGAGGACGGTACGGAAGGACCGAAAAGCTCAGGGCTGCCGTGCATTTTTCCCCTCATTGCATGTGCCATTTGCTCTTGAGCGGCTTGAATAAAATCTCGCGCTAACGTAGTTCCGTCAAACCCCTGAACATTCTCCCTGCTGCCTGCTGCTGGCTGAGACGCGGCTGCTTCCGTCTTTACACCCTTCTTAGCAAGGATGCTGCAATCTGAAGGGTTTATGTTGTGGGGCCCCTGTTCTTTTTCACACTGGCCAGACACCTGCGAAGCCTGGGGCTCCTCTTTCACACTGACGCGTTCACGTTCATCACCAGTACTCTCATCATCTGCATCTCCTTCCTCGCTGCTGCTGCCGCCATGGCCAGCCATCTCCTCACATTCCCCAAATTCTGTTTTCGGAGCGTCAGCAGGACTGTTCAGACACAAGCGGTTTTCCGGGTTCAAGGAGAAGCCTCTCCTCAAGCTCTCCGAGCCACGGCCATAGGTGGAAATGTTGAGCAGATAATGACCGGACATAGCAGGCTTGGAGGTCCTTCTGCCCATGAAACCCAGCACAAATCTCTGGCTGGTGGAGCTGTTTTCTAACTGGAAACCTGAGTGAGTGAGGTTCAGTTGTGAAGGCTGAAGGACTGGGAACAAATTCTGCCTCTGGACCCTCTTGATGAGAGTCTGAAGGATCTGCTCTTGGGTTGTTTTACTGAGCGCCTCTGGGCACTGGTGCTGGTCAACACCGGGGTCCTTTCCCGAGGGGACTGGAAAGGTCCTTGGAATGTGAGGCAGAGGTCTGTTCTGGCTAAAGATCTTCCCAAGCTGCTGTGCAGGTAACCCCGATTGTCTTTCACCACCCTCGGCTCCAGTGCCGTTCCCTGCTACGCTCGCAGCACCGGGTGCTGCTGCCCCTTTTTCTTCGTTAGAAGCCAATGGGACAGTTTTCATTTCTGCTTTGGTGAGAGGCTTCGGCAGGATTTGTTCCAGAGGGACATTCTTGCCCTGAAGCAGTTGGGTGACTAAAGGGTTGTTAGCTGGAATACTGGAGCTTGTTTTGGGGAGGGCCCCACTGGAGCTTAGGTGAGTTTTAAGGCTAGGTACTGCTGACAAAGCGTTAGAGGAAGGGGCTGATGGAGCAGATGTTACCGCGCCTCCAGCCTGGGCTTCTGAGCCCGTGGGTGTCAGTGAAGATGAAGACATCAGAGGGGAAGGAGATGTGCCTTTAGAGACATCTAAGCTGGTCCCTCCTAAGGCCGTAGGCGCTACCTTAGTTACGTTTGTGTTGGTACTCGCTGTGGACGCAGTGACACAGGCTGTTCCGTCCCTGACAGCTGATGCCCCACTGGCCTGGCTCGGACCTGCTGGAGCAGAAGGTGCTTTCTCTTGTTTGTCACTGCTGCCAGCATACGGGGAGCCTGGAACCTGGTTTACAGCCATGTTTGGGGGGCTCTGCTTTATTCTGTCGCTTTTCTCTAATGCTGGTGCCGCTGATGAGGAGCAGTTGGTGCCTGTATTGCTGCCTGGAGTTCTGGGTTGCAGTGTGGAAGTTTGCTGTAGTTGTGCTCTAGAGAGATTGTGAGCTGGTGGCTGGTCCGTGGCCTGGGTCTCCATTTGGGAATGGGGCCCTGGACAATGGGGAAGAAACCTTCTCGAACTTCCCCCGCTTCCAGTTCCTGCCAGTTCCAGTGCATTTCCTCCAGTTCCAGTTTCGTTGGTTCCGCTTGGTGCTGCGTTACTCTTCTCTCCTCCACCACCCGGAGGGCCCCCGCCACCGCCGGGTCCAGGCCCCGGCACTGCTCCCCCCGAAGACGCGGCGGCGGCGGCGGCGGCGGCTGCGGCGGCAGCCGCTGCCCTCTGGGCCCTGACTTGCTGGGCTTTGGCCTTGATGTCCGCCAAAGTTCTGGCCCCTGTTCTTCCCGGACTGGTAACTGAGGTTGGGAAACGTGCCCCAGGAGAGACCTGGCCCGCAGGAAATGGCATTGGGGAGATTCTGGAAACAGGAATCTGAAAGAGAGGAGGAGAAAAGTAGAACTGAGACACGGGGAACGTTTGACCCGCATATTTAAGAACAGAAGCGTTTCCAGGTGTAGTCCTAGATAAATCCCTTTGGAGTTCTCACTTCAGATACAGACATAGGAGGACATGGACGATCTCCTGATGTCTGGCACGCTTACTTTGAGTCTATTACAATCCCGGTACCTCAGACTGGAAGCTCCTCCCTTGCAGTTACAGGCTAGTGCATCGTGCTGCATTATTCAGAGGCCTATCAAGATCCCTCAGCAAGTGACTACCTGCTGTAAGGTTGTTCCAGAATTCACACCTATCGTGCCTTATTCTGAATTTCACCCTCTGTGCCTATGCAGTTTATATCCATTCAAATGTCTGTGTCAAAGTTCTGCTTTATTCCGAATTGTACTTCTACCCCCTCTGTGTCTTTCTGTAAACTAAGAATATTCTCCATTTACTGGGCCTTCAAATAAAATGCCAGACTTTAGTCCTTTCTTCTAAAATATGTTCTCCACTCCCCATATCATTACAGTTTACTTTATTTGTGTAAATTCTTTCTTTCTAAAATGCAAATGATGAGAACAGGGCACTAATGTTGGTGCTTTTCTGTCTCCATTGTAGAGACCTAAACCAGTATCTGATGTTTCTCTTCACAGATCTGCAACACCTTGTTGACTCCCAGTCATCTTCTGATTAACCAGCTCACTTTTCGGAGGACTGACATGTCTTTACCTTACAGAGCAAATTATTTTCAATCACCCATAAATTCAAATTCACTCTATATCGTTAAATTAAATCCCATGTTTATTACATCGCACTGGAAGGTCAATCGCTCACCTGTACTGTATTTGCTGTATTTGTTTTTCCCCAATTTTGTGTTACTAACAAATATCAATACTTGCCTACCTTTGCGCCATACTTATTAATGAACTTAGCTTGAACAATAAACCACTTTTAAAATGTTGTTTTTGTGTTTGTATATTTCTTAGTAAGAACAATCTTAACAGGAGATCAGAATCCTTAGAACATACAGAAACAGCAATTCTGCAGTTTTCCACTTCCAGCTTTTGCGTGAGGCCCCAAGTGAGGCCCTGTTCTACAAAAAACAAACCTATATTCCCGCACACAACTATAAAAATCTGTGCTGGCTCATCCATTTACTATCTACTATTGAGCATAACATCACAGAAGAAAGTGTTAGCGTTATCCTTACATGCGCAGTTTTGTAATCATTATCTGAAAGAGCATCAAATGTGTGAAATGGGAGTGTTTGTTACTTACCAATGGGAATTTCATAGAATCATAGAATGGCTTGGGTTGGAAGGGACCTCAAAGCCCCCCCAGTTCCTACCCCCTGCCATGGGCAGGATGCCACCCACCAGATCAGGTTGCTCAGGGCCTCGTCCAGCCTGGCCTTGGACACCTCCAGGGATGGGGCATCCACAGCTTCTCTGGGAGACCTGTGCCAGTGCCTCACCGCCCTCAGAGGGAAGAATTTCCTCCTAACATCCAATCTAAATCTCCTCTCTTGTAGCTTAAAACCATTCCCCCTTGTCCTATGGTTATCTACTGAAGTAAAGAGTCCCTCTCCATCCTTTTTGTAAGAGCCCTTTACGCATTGAAAGGCCACGATGAGGTCCCTCTGGAGCCTTCTCTTCTCCAGGCTGAACACCCCCATCTCTCTCAGCCTTTCTTCCTAGGTGAGGTGCTCCAGCCCCTTGATCACCTTTGTGGCCCTCCTCTGGACCCGCTCTAACAGCCCCACCTCCTTCCTGTGCTGGGGGCCTCAGACCTGGACTCAGTACTGCAAGTGGGGCCTCGCAAGGGCAGAGCAGAGGGGGACAATCACCTCCCTATATTCCCTGGAAGTTTAGTAGCAGGTGTGTCATCCTATGACCTAGATCTCAAGTGCAAGAGAACTGCATTATCCAGGCCAAAGCGTGGGACCTTTCAAGCTTCCTTTCTGTTTTCTCTGTCTTTTCAGTGCTTTATTGCCAATTTCCTTTCATTCTCACTAAGACTCAGCACTAAAGGACTTTTGGAATTGAGATGTTCCCCAAAATAGCCTTTCCCTGCTACCTAGGCTGACACTCCACTGCATTCGGATGGTATAAATGATAACCGTATCATTTCTAGGCGGTCTTTTTAAGCACAGGCAAATAACTTACTTTTTGGACTTGATAAAATCTAGCGAGCTGCTGATAACAGTCTTTCTAGACCTATTACTGTATCAAGGGGGATACTCACACATCTGCAAAGTTCTGTGTGCTCTACTTCTATCACTGTAATAAGCAGGTAACATAATTCACATGCATAACCAGAACCGAAGCTCCCACCTGAGCTGATCGACACAGAGCCACTCTGTGGATCTTTGTTTCTCCTTACCTTGAGTGGGGGTACCCGTGGCACCTGGGTCCCAGCTGCAGGAAAGGACTGTGGCTGGGTCCGAAACGACTGGTGGTGCTGGCAGTTCTCCATGATGCGGGGCTTCTTCTCAGGAGTGGTTACACCTTCTTCACGGCTCTCCGACTTCCTCTTATGGCCTTCAACACTGACCTCCATTTCTTCATTTGCCGGCGACTTCTTTTCTGGTGTTTGAGGAGTAATCACCGGACTTGCCGCGTTTGCTACTACTTCACCTGCTTCAGGGCTCTTTGGTTTGCTCAGGGCCAAAACTGAGGTACTCACAGTCTCTTTCACTAGCGCTTCCTTTGATGCAGCGTGCTTTCTCTCCTCTTCTGGCTTTTGACTGACAGCAGATTGTGGTTTCTCTTGAATGGATTCTCCTTGTGTTTTCTCTTTTAAAGAGAGAGGGTGGTCGCTAGGCTTCGCTGCACAGCCATCTGGGGAAACTGAGGCCTCTGCAGGTTTGGCTGCTTTTGGCTGCGTGTCCTCTCTTCTTTCCTCTCCTGCTTTTTTCATCACGGGTGCTGCCTGGGCTGCTTGTGCTTTAGACTCTAATGGGGGAGTAATCTCCTCTTTGAGTGGTGCCAGAGAGGCTGGCAGGCATTTTGGCTGTTCAGCTGCTGGATTTTCAACCTCTGTCTCGGCAGGGCTGGTGTTTGCTGTCAGTCTCTTGGACTCTTCAGGACTTAGTCCAGAACTGACAAGAAAAACATAATTTTTGTTTTGTGAAACGTTCTTGCAAAAAGTATGCTATCCTTATGAGAACAGAGAGGATTCTCTAAGTATGATACCCTAAATACATTTAACACCTGATTTTATGCCATGATCTTTGACATCCTTTCCTACTGTTAGTACTTCCAAATGAAACGGAATTCAATAACGATGTTTAAAACCAACTAAATGAAATATATGGAACATACATTAGATCTAGTCCTCTAACCAGATACTGATTTTCCAAGCTGCAAACCAAAAGAATTTGCCCAACAGTAAACATTTCCTTTACTAGCCACCACAGCCGTATCTCTACCACGTGCAAACAACCCTGCACAGCTTGCATCTGACTTAAGCTCATATGGTGACATTTGCTGGAAGGGAGCTCCTGAAAAGTGTCCCACCATTTCTTCCAGAAGAACACAGCTAGTGCCAGAACTGCTGAAGTACCTTTAGCTTAGAACCAACATTGCTGCCTTTCCCCGTCATCAAAAATCTGGGAGCATTTCCCTGTACTGCTCATCCATCTTCATTTGTGAAATGCCACCAGATCACTTGCATTCTCAACCTGGTTGTTTTAAAAATACTTATTCCTTTACTCAGTACTCCACACGTACACGCATACACACCAGCCTGCTACTCACTCATGGAACCCCAAACTATCAACACATGGAATGATAAGAATAGGGCTTACAATAATCTGAATGCTCTAGAGGGTTAAAACACCACAGACAAATGGAAGATAAACTCAGAGTATCACAGCAAGGAGCGGGAAAGGTTAATATGTAAAGATCTAAAGGACACCCTCACATAAAGAAAACAATACTACACTTGTTAAAGCATTAGAAATCTCATGGTTGCGAACACATCAGTGCTGACCTACATACCTCAAGATATTTTCTCAGTTCTGTGACAGATGGATGAAGCTAGACCTTGTTCAGGTTTCAGGACTGATGAAGAGCAATGTGTATTGGTGGGCAGCACACTAACAGCACAGGAACAGGTGTGTCTGGACAGGCAATGAGGAGGATAAAACAGACTGTTGAATGTCTTACCTCTGGCCATAGTAGCTCTCAAAAAAATGTTCCTTCCATAGCTCAACCTTCTTTTCTTTTTCTATCTCTTGACGTATTCTTAGCTGCATTTCTGGTGTAAACTCACCTGCAAAATGCAATAAAGGATATCTGCATAAAATGAATCAGGATAACCACAGAAGCCTTCACACTTCCAGGTGAGAGTGATATCTCACAGAAGTCCCCTCCACAGCTTGTGACACTAGCCCTGTCTGTGACACCTCAGCATTTCTCCGGAGCTGCAAGGTGTTTCTTCGCTGCCTCCTCCTTGCAGTGGGTGGGCAACAGCTTTCTGCCAGACAGTCCCAACTGCTTTCACTGTCAGTGTCAGCTCTGGCTGCCAATAGATGCTTTGTGTGAAACGGTGCTTATGAAATAAGTACGAATATATACACAAAAATATGTTGTACGTATGCATGCACTACATAACTGCCACTTTCTGGAGGCTCAGAAGAGATTGCCAGGCAGACAGCAAAGCAATGTGGCACTTTGAAATGACAGCCATGGGTGGCTGTGGTAAGTGTGCATGTGAGAACATCAAAAGCTTCTTGATCAGCATGCAACTGTAAATGGGCAGTCTGTGGTGCACAGCACCTAAGTCTCCTCAATCTCTGGAAAAAAAAAAAAAAGGAGGAATTCTAAAAAAAGATGTGTCAGCATGGGTGCCAAACGTAAACATGGCAAGTAACCCCCGTTTGTCATCCAGGACACGTGCATATGTTATATTAAACTGTGGCTGACTCCAAACAGCCTTCTTATGAATCACCAGCAACTTGAAGAGTAGCTGAAGAAAGCCTACAGGACTGCTCTGCCCACAGTGCCATCATGCTTTGATGCTTGGGCAGCGATGTGCTGCTCACTGACAACGTCCGTGGAGACCTCCAGCCTTTGCCCTGATCGCTGCAAGCTTCATCACCACAGCAGGTTCTACAGCAGCTTTGTTTTTAATCTGGTGAGAAGATCTTTGTGTAAACATTGTTGTACCCTCTGGATGTGTACTCATGAATGGACGAAAGGTCTTCTATAAAGCATTAAAGGAAAACCACTAAATGATGGGAGCCAAACCAGGGGCAGTTTCAACAATTATGCAGTACAGACAGCTGAGGTCTGTTTACTGGCACAGATACACCCAGAATCCACAAAACATAAAGGGTGACTCAGAAGAGGATACATTTTCTATGGAAAAGCCTCTTAAAAATCAATTGTCTGTGATGAGTAAATGGTATTCCCTTCTTCAAGTGAGTCCTGATTGATGCTGCTGCCTTTATAAAAACTCGGCTTCATGGTTGAATTCTGTAGAGGAAATGCTCCCTGCCAATGAATGAGTGCACTTCTGATGATCTGATCTGATCAAATCATGGAATTAAGCACCTCTAAGTTCAAGATGCAAATGACCGCTGAAGGTGCAGGTGTCCTACATATTAGCAACTGGCTGTCTTTATGGTATACAGAAGTTATGGCTGAAAGGATTGGCTGCACCACCTAGATGACTTCACTGATGATGAAGTGCATTACTCTGGGAATATAATTTACCTTCCCTACTGAGCTTAGCAGTGGGCTCTATCTAGCTACGGCTACTTAAGAATAACACTTCTTTGCTATCATTTCCCCAACATTTTAAAAGCAGTTTTCCTTCTTTTGTCATTTCTTCCAAAGACTTGCTCATTTTTCCACGTAAGTTCAAAAGATAATTCCCTCCTGCAGCCCCTCCTATGAGTTGTAGTTTACAAAGATGTAGGCTTGCATTTGCTCGCATGAGCTATACTGACTACGGTCTTTGCCTAGTAAGTTACTCCAGTGCTTCAATTTCTCCATCAAATATCTTTTACACATTGCCCCCAACATTTGTTGGCCGAAAGCCTTCTAGCATTTCACTTCTTTGTCAGGGGAAGTTTTACCTTCTGACAACCTCTCCTTCCAGCCTTGGGCAGCTGACGTGAAGAACTCGTTGTTCAATGCAGAGCCACTCAGCTTCATCAAACCATCTGCCCCAACCTGGAATACGTAACAAAGCAAATAGCATTAGTCAACTGAAAAGGCAAATGTCATGTCATGTCATCTGAAAACAGAGCGAGAGTTGCAACACCGCCACAAATCTTGCTAGAATTGGTCTTCATCTCATTTGGAAGAAAATAAAAAGGCTTTTTAAGGCTGTGCCAAGTCTGGGATCCAGGAGATTCTGATAAATTTTCCTCTTCCCTGCTTCAGCCCAGTTGTCTCCAACCTGGCTGCTGCACAAACATATACGAGCAGCACATGGTACAGGTGGCAAGGAGAATTGCAAGGAAACAGAATGGCATGAAAAGCTGAAAAGCTTCTTCAGATCCACTTTGCCCTGCAAAATCAATGCAGGATATTTCCTGAAGTACCACCCGGAGCTCCAGCTCTGCTGTCTTCTGGGAAAAGTAAGGACATGAAGAGTATCATCTTAAAGTAACTCTGAAATGCACATAATCATTTCCCTAAATGCTTCAGGAAAAAAAAAGAGATGAAGCTCAAAACCTATTCAGTCTTCAAAATACGGTTAACCAAATAGGACAGCCAAGCTATAGCACAGGACATAAATGAGAATGAAATAAATAATAAATGAATATAAATAAATATTAAATGAAATAAGGCTAAGACTGGAGCATAGCATGGTGGGACATTATCATCACACAAATAAACATGGAATTTTCTCTGTTAGAAACACAAAAATATACGTGTCAGTTGGGAAGTCACAAAAACCTGCTGTGGGCAAAGCAGATGTGACTCCATTTCTTGTGTAAGTAATAATAAGTAATAAATCAGAGCAAACAAGCAAAATCTTACTGTCCAAATTTGGGATATATCTGATTACAATGGAAGATCTGGGGAAGAACTTCCAATGGTGCAGGATTTGGCAAAGAGAAACACTGCTTCATTTGTGAGGCATCATGTGTGAGCGGACAGTTAAAATGCCGGACGGGACGTAACAGGAGGTTTCGTAGTTAAGATTGACTTAGACACTTACGTTAGCAGCAGCTGCATAGCCAGCCACTATCGAGATGTACAAAAGCAGAAACTTATGTTCTAATCCAAACCTTCATTGGCCAGCTACAGGGGACAGAATTCACCAGATTATCCTCTGCAGCAGACACGGTGCTGCCTGTACCTTATTTTGGAGTACAGGCAACTGCTGCAGGGCTGACTGGGTTGTGTCTCAGAAAGTGCCCCCTTTCTGTTTTACAGAGGCACCAACTGGAATAACTCGGAGGGAGTCACTACCATGCAGAACACAACGGTTATGCGGCCTTTTGCATCTCACCTCTCCTGTTTACTACAGCAAAGTCTGACTTTTTTTGGAACACATCACAGCTTGACGGGGTGGGCTGCTCTAAGAGACTTGCTACAGTGAAATGCAGAATTTGTCCTCTCAGGAGCAAAGCATATTATTTAAATAGTAAAAAGTTGTTCTCAGTCAAATTCTAATTGAATTTAAGGATAATTAAACTTAAAAGTCAGGACAGAAACGTCTTGCCATCTGCTATGAGCTTCTTGCCAGTAAACTCCAGCTGCAAACTTCACCACATCGTACTTTAACACATACCTAATTATTGCAAAGGCAACGGGACTTAGAAAACAATTCCTTCAAGTATTTATTGGACTAACAAGTCCCCGATGAATGCTGATTGAAGATAGGTATTTGTGAGACAGCAAAAAATGTTACAACTCTTCCTAACTCCAACAGAACAGTATGTGTTCAGGAGAGCATCCTCTGCAAAGCAGATCACACGGTAGCTGCGTGACCCAGATGCATTATTAACACCCTGTGAACCCCAAAGAGCAGCACAGCCACAACAATGGATAGAACTTCACTAAACACGTATGTCTGTGCTCTGTCTATTTCTGGGTCGGCATCCCTTCACAGGTCATAGTGATCACGCCATCTGGGTACGTAGGTCAGGACCGAGCTCTCACCCCGAAGCAGACACCTGGACGTTGCCACGTGCTGCTGACTGCACCAACAGCATCTCCACTGCCTGTAAAAGGAGCCTGCAGGAACCAGCTGAGATGCCGACTCCCGGGGCATGACTAAGGTGTGTCAACGCAGGCAGCTGGTACTAGTTTGAACATTGCACAGTAAAACATCTTCAAGGGACTCACAGATCTGACACGAGACATACAGAAGGCATCCCTCTGGAGTGGCATCTTGAAGCCAACTTTGACATCTAAAGGGCATTTGGAATGGCTCTAGGCACATATGTTCATGCACCTGAATTAACAACCCTACATTTGCAGTGGAAGCACAGTGCAGAAGCCCATTTTGCTGCAAAGATCTCGGGCCAGTTGAGGCAGGAATGATGATGATAAATATAACATATGATTAAGGTAAAAGGAAGGAAGTATTCTTGGTTTAGCTATTACTTCTCCGGTATTCCACATGAACAGATTTAACTTCACTTCCTGAACTCACTGTTTTTTCCTCCTTTTATATGCAAGTGCAACATTTGTTCTTTTCTCCTCTCTTGGTATCATCCCCGTCTCCCACAAGCTGCTGAAGAAAACTGCTGTGATGTCGAGACTGCTTCAGCCAGATTTTATTTATCCCTTATGATGAAATTCATCAGATTCATCTGAGATGAAAATATCTTATCAGTAGGTTCTCTCAGCGGTTCTTTCAATACTGAAGGATGAGTTCTTACCTCCTTGTCACTAGTGGTAATTGCTCCAGTTAACAGAAATTGTTTAGTGAAGAGTTGGGTGAAAACCTTCATTGTTTCTTCTGTGCCACTCCCAGAAAATATTCACCCATTCCTCCCCACTGAGTACTTTTCTACTTTTTCAAATCCCTCTATTCCTGCACAAAGAGGTTTCAAGCAAACAATCCACAAAATATAAAGGGCCTCCAAAGCTGACTCACTTTTCATGCTTGGTACCTTTAATCTAGTGTTTCTCAGATCAGGACACAAGCTCTTTGGAGTCTACTCTGCAATCTGGTCAGTGTTAAAATGCAATAGAGAACTCACTCAGTTGTCACTCTACCAAATCCAGAATTTGACAGCAGTAACACAACATAATGGGAAACAGGAGAGGATGGAACTAAATTCCTCCATCCGTTTAGGCATCCTGTGGGAAGGCACCAGGGTTAATCCTGTGTTGATGAGTCTGGGGGAGGACAGGAGAGGAAGATGCTGAAACCATTGCTCCAGGCCCTCATCAAGTCCAACGTAACAGAAACATTTTTCTCACCGTAGCTGGGAATATGCAGTTGACTGAATAGAATTAAGCCGCTGGTTTATCAAATTTGAATTATTTTATCTGGTAGCAACAAATACCCAAAAAAATCACTGAAGAATTTTCCAGTATTTTGCACTGTACACAGAGGAAAAAGTCTATCCCATTAGATGTTGACACAGTATTTGGATGTCTTGTCTGAATTACTTCTGGAGATGCTCCCAACTGACCCCTATGAGCCTAGCTTCTCGTCACGCCAGAGAACACAACTTACCTGCCTGTCTACCTCTGGCAGCAGCAGCAGCAGGCGCTGCTGGCATTCGGTAGGCAGAACAGAGAACGTATGCTTGTTGATCAGTGCCCGCAGGTTTGTGTTCACGAGGATGGAGTCAGGAGTTTCCACATCAATTTCAGCACACTTTGTTCTCTTCAGCTGCCCTGCAAAGAATGAAAAAGACCCGAGTAACATCTTACCTAAGTGAAGATTAAATGCTCCTTTAGAGTTCACTCTAAAGTGGCATTTCCAACCTTAACTTGAAATAATACGTGGTTTACCTTTGTAAAAGGTTATATATATAGCTAAAAACAAAATGTGGGAGGTCCTTTCTGGCACAGAAATCTTCCATACCTAATACATCATACCCTGTGTCAGCTAATCAAGCTTTTCTAGGAATCCTGGGTATCTATCTGGGGACTATCAAGGATTCTTTTTCAGGGGGTTTCTAGAATTGCTTTTAGCCACATCAATTTTCTATTTTAAGCTTCTAGTTAAGGTCAGTTTGTTCTTCTGGATTTCCTCTTGGACTTTATTACCTTATTCTCAGCAAAAGCATTTCAGAAAAAATCATCAGCTCATTCTGCTTGTGTTGAAAGCACAACACTAGACAAAGCAGTAAAAATGCAATAATTGTCCTCTCTCCTTTTCTGTGTTTGAAAGCCAGAAAATCCAGCTTTAACCCTTACACTACTGCCAGCTTCATGTACGTACTGCAAATTCAGAAGGTATTGCTGAAGAAAGCATTTGTACCATGTACACAATTTCCTTTGGATTCATCGACTGTCTAGTACTGGCAAAATACCACACGCTTAGATTAAAAAGGCATTAATAGAAAAATGGCTAATGTTAAGGCAGACCCTGTGCCACCTGAGCTCAGGGATCACAGCAATTATTTTAAGGTAACAGTACCTAACAAAATAAATTCCATGAGGACTTGTTCCATTTAGGGAAGACCGCTCTCTCAGAAGCTGTTCAGGAAATGGCTCTGCAGGTTTATAACTTACCTAGACTTGCAGAATTTCCTACTCACAGTGAGAGCTGAAGCTAGACTGCAGAGCAGGCGTCTCAAGCTAGCTGCACTGCTCCCATCTGACTGAGTTCACTGATACAAGTGCCCTAAGTGGCACCTGAGCATTCCTTTGCCTTACATTTTTCTCCCAGTATTTCATTTGTGTGAACTTTAGAACCTGGAAATTGTTTTACCTCAATGGGTCACAATCCTTTTTTTTTTTTTGTGGCCAAGGTAAGAATTGCAAAAGCAACCTTATCTCACATGGCACTGTAAATGTGTCTGAGCCTTGAGGTAGTGGAGGGAGAGAAGGAATTCAGAACTGAGGAGACAAAAAATTTGACAAATCAGCCAAATGTGATACTAATAAGTACAATAGAAACAACAGAACTAGAAGCAAGGCCACATCCTCCTCATTGATAAAATTACTAAAAAATAATCAGTAGCTCTTCATTAAATTACGGCTACCTGTTGTCAAAGAATGAGTTGCTCAAAACAGCAAATCAGAGGATGGGGGATTAGAGAAACCCCAGAGGACTCATGGCTGAATGAAACTTTTGAACTGATGGGATTTGGGGACAGTATGCAATGAGAAGTTATGGGCTGAGAACATACTCTCTTCCTTTTTCTGTGACTTCCAGAGGCAGGGCAAGGTGCCATTTAAATAACAACATCCTATTTTATTCCACCTAATGTATATACATGTCTAAAATGCAGGCATTGGCACATCAGCTAGCTGTGTGGAGGACAAATGAAACATGTCCTCAAAGTGCCTTTTTTTTACCAGTGATAAAGGAAATTAGCATAGATGGAGACCTCAGCATGGCCTTATGTTCACTGAGGTTAATTTCATCATTGGTATATGCAAAAGAAACCACAAAAGGTCATGAAAACTGAGAAAGATCTAACTTGAATGAACGGAAAGAAAGCCGAATAACTTTGGGGTCTGAGGTATAAAGATCTGGGAAGGTTGTTTTTTTTTAAAAAAAAATTATTGTTTAATGTTACCAAAGTATCTTAAGCACATGAAAAATGTCTGCTAAATAATGCAAATGCTTCTTTGCTTCTCTCTTGTAAGCTGCAAATTTAAAGGCAGAAAACCCTGATGATAAGAAGTAAGCGAAGGCTTATTTGTATAAGGCAAGTTTGAATTATTTATCCTAGTTCATACAGAAGGTATTACGAGTGCCTTCCAGGATTGTCAAGAAATCACTTTAGCAATGGAATTAAACGCACATTTTAGTCAATTTTGCTATTTAGGTTTTTGTTCTGTCATCAGAATAACTAAATCTCTGTAAACAGAAAAATAAATATCTTACTTGCATGGAGCCTGTCAGATCTCTGGAATGGCTTCTTCCCCAGCCCTGGCAAGGAGTTATCGAGCTTAACAGAGGGAGAGGAACTGGAGGTGGAGTTCTGAGGGCTGCTGGACTGTCCATCTGACTGCTTTCCTTCCCAAGCTGCACAGGAAATTGAAACATTTAAACACAGGGATGTACAAAGAAATATTACGAGACATCTGTTTGGACTGAAATAAAGATTCTTTAACACGCGTACCCTAATCCCGGCAGTTCTGGGACAAGCACTTCTGTGATACTTACATGCCTTTATTCTTGTAGCACTCACTTCCCAACAGGCTGAAAGCAGAAAGGCCTTTTGTAGCTATCAGACTGTCACAAAATAAAGAGACACCCATTCCAGCTCTGGCTTGAGTCTACGTCCCATTTAGTCCCATCTTATTTCCCATCCATATCCAATCCAGTGATGATCCTGTTAAAATGTCCTTTCAGAAGCAGCTTTAGTTCCTACTCGACTTTGGTGTCACAAAAAATCTCTTCATACCTTATGTGTACTTTCTGAATTTTTACCCATTTTTCTGAATTTTATTATTTAGATCAACCTTGGTAATTCCTCCTCCTCTTGCAAACAGAGATATTTTCATGTCCTCATCCCAAGTCACCACTTAGCTAAACTAGTGATTTTACCACCATGGTTTTTCCTTACAAAGCAGAAAACGAGGAGGTCTTCTCTGCTCTCTTCAGGTGTACATGCAATAGCAGGTATCCACTCAGCTACGGAAGGGCGCCAAATCCCGTGTCCTTACAAGGCCTCTCTCTACCATCTTTGAAAAAAATGGAGACTGGGGCAGATTCCCCACAACTAAGGCAAATGTTGCACCCACCTTCAAAAGGGCAAAAAGATCTGAGAAAATACAGGATAGTCACATTCATCCCTGGGAAAATAGCAGAGTGAGCCCTCCTGGAGCACACTTCTGTGTGCACGAAGGAGACAATAGTGACTGGAGGCAGACAACATGGACTTACCAAGGGTAAATCGTGCCTGAGTAGCTTGATCACCTACTGTGATCAAATGATTGGATTTGTGGATGAGGGAAGACAGCTGGATGCCAATTACCTCAACTTTAGCAAGACGTGACATTGTGTCCTGCAATACCGACACACTGAGATGTTGGGGTCTGGGTGGTTGGACAACAGGACGGGACAATGGCTGGATGGTCAGACTTGGTGAGTATGCTCCATACTCAGCCTGGAGGATGGCCACAAGTGAGTGCTTCTGGGCACCTTGCCTGCTTCACGTTTTTATTCAGGGGACACAAGACTTGCTGAAGTCTGCAAGTGCCACCAAACTGCGGGGAGCACTCCCTGTACCTGAGGGCAGAGCAGCCACCCACTGGGGCCAAGCCAGGCCAGAGCAGGAGACAGCAGGAGCCTCACAAGGACAAACACAAAGTCCTGCCCCAGGGAAGAAGGACCCCTACCAACAGGGCAGGCTGGCGCAGCTTTGCTGCCAGGCACCGGAGGATCTTGTTGGACAGCAGCTGAATTTGAGCCAGCAGTGTGCCCTGGCACCAAAGGCCTCCTGGGCCGCATGAGCAGGATCCGGGGAGGAGATTATCCACCTCTACTCAACACTTGTTAGACCTCACCTCCATTCTGCATCCTGGCCCAGGTTCTCAAGTACAATGAAGACACGAAGAAACAAGGATGAGATCTGCCGAGGGCCACCAAGATGCTCAGGGGATGTAGCACTTGCCCTGTGAGGTTAGGCAGAGGGACCAGGGCTTGTTCAGGCTAGAGAAGAAAGGGCTGAGGGTGGCCACCTTGTTCCTTCAGGGGGCCATCGGGAAGATGGAGCCAGGATTGTCACAGGGGTGCAGAGCAGGAGGCCGAGAGAAAGAGGGGTATAAGGAGAAGCTTTTTCCTCATGAAGTCCAGCAGGGGAGAGGGGGCCAGAGAGGTTGTGCCATCTCCATCCTTGGAGGTTTTCAACACCTGACTGGACAGAGCTCTGAGCAACCTGATGGAGGCCAAGCTGCCCCTGCTTTGAGAAGGAGGTTGGGCTATAGGCCTCCCTTAGGTCCCTCCCCACATGAGCTATTCTACAATTCTAACGTTTTCAGAACAGTACCAGAAAGGCTGCATAGGGTGACAGGCAGAATGTACCACACCTTATAAACTGTAACGTCACAGCAAAATATGGCAAGTCAGAGAGAGAAGAAAAAAAAAAAAAAACAATAAAAAATAGAAATGCTGGAAGAAAATAGTTAAGTTCACCCATGATAAAAGTGGATGTGGCAATATTGTGGAAGTGTGAAACCAAAATAAGGAGAGAAATTGATGTGCTGTGACCTCCTGTCCCAGAGGCCTGGTGTGCTGCCTGTGAAGGGCAGCAGGACCTCCTGGCCATATGCAGGAATGGCAAAAGCCTTCTCAGGATCACAAAGAATTAAGACAGCAAACACTTTAAGCACTCTATGTAATATGAATTTAGATTACTTACTCTATTAGTCTATTTTAATAATTACACCATGTTAGCTAACAATGTTATGGGAATATCCCAGCTGCTCTGGGCCATTTTGCTTCTCCCGTTCCTAATTCCTAAGAGAAAATGCAATTCCTCCTGGGGCGGGGAGCTCAGGAGGTGTGATCCTCCAGGAACAGTATTGAGAGTTGTGCTAATGAAGCATTCAAGTTTAATCCTAACAAGCAGAGAAACTGCAAAAGGCTTTTCAACTATCATTTTCTACCAAAGACTTTATGCACCTGGCACTACATTTTCTTCACACAGTCACTAGAAATGTGTAATTTTCTAATGGATTGATTTTGGCTTTCCTTTCACACCACACCAGCTGAGGTGGAAGGGGCACAAGCACAGCTCAGGACCGATTTTCAAACAAGCACGGTGAGATTAACTGTTTTCCCCTGGGCTTTTCTGAAAGGATCTGAACTACAAAGCTGCCTGGGAACAACAGGCAACAACATCAGCTGCTCAATACCCACCTCCCTTACTCTGCTGTGAAATGATGCATGAAGTACAGCCGATAAGCATGCCTTTCAAATGGATATATGGAGCATAGCTGCAACCTTCACATGTTTGAACAGATGTTACAAGAAACATTCCAGCAGTATACAACCAGCAAGCCAGGACAGATTGGTCTAGTTTTGGTTTGGATTTGTTTAGGGGTATTTGGAAAGGGAGAATAAACAAACACACTAAAACACAGAAAGAATTTTATACTAAAGAAAATCAGGAAGAGATGGGGAAACATCTCCAATTATGCAAAAGGCTGTAGAGAGAAGAAATCAAATCATCGGCATGTCCACGGTGGATAGGACAGGAAATCTTGGTTTTAAACCAAAACAAGAAAAGATTCTGATTGGCGGCTGATAAAAACAATTTAAGGATAAAGTTAACAAAGCAGGAAGGGTGAGACTTGCTGGGAGTTTTTGGCCTTTGCATCAGCGGGGTTTCTGAGAACAGGCTGAAGAAAACATCTGTCAGGAATGCACACAAGATCCTGCCCCGAGGAGAGGATGTGGACTAGATGAGCTCTCAAGGGTCCTAGGGCTAGTTTCCGATGACTACAGAGTTTTTGACCTAGCCAGTGAATTTCAGCTAAACGCATAATTCATATAACCACACGAAGAAGGTCCAACAGCAAAGTATTGTTAATGCTATTATTTTATCGCTATGCAATCCTCTCTGGCTGCTTCTATGCCAGTAAACTGAATGGTGTCAGTGGGCATTCCCCCGGCCCTAGGAATGACTGGCACACACTGGCCATGTTCTGGCACAACCGGCCACGTTCGCAGCTTTCAGCTTTCTGTCTCCCCAGGCAGGGTGGCCACACTGATTGCTTTTTGGGAGTGATGTTTGGCCTGTGCTAAACACCAAACCATGCCAGGGACTGCCTAAGAGACTGCTAGCTTGTCTTGACTGCTAGCCAAGGCTGCGTCAGGGGATGTAGCAGACTGGATGGACTGAGTTCCAGTTCTTGTGCCCGGTACTTTGGCGATGATTAGCACAGTAGCAGAGATGCAGTTTCGTTCTCCACAGGCAGTTGCTTCTTGTTCTAAGCAAGGCTTGTTGGCTGAAGGACTGACTGCTTGGAACTGTAATCAGGATAACAGATGCTATAATAATAATAAAGCCACAGCCTCCTTCTTTAGAAAATGGTTTGGTATTACCCTGGTTATCAGGCTTTGCCAAAAGACATTTTTAAGAAGACTAAAAATAGCTTAGGATTTGAGATTGGAGATACAATTTTGTTGTGATCTTTTGTGTAACATTTTCTCTCCCATTTCTGGGTAAGCTTCATGACTGCCAGGCTCAGCCACGTCATCTGTGCGAGGACACCTGGCAGAAACCTTCTAGAGTGAGCACTCTTGCTGCATTTTTCTCAATGCTTACATTTTTATGGTCATCATCTTTCTGAGATGAATCAAGATGAGTCAAGAAGATCAAGGGTGAAGGATGGAAAAAATGAGGTAATTATTGAGGGGGAGGGAACTGCCATCTCACAGAAGGGTCTGAGTTTGACAGACAGCACAGCATTTTACCCATGACAATTAGTGTAAAAGCGCAGGGACTTCAGATGGGGACAGTATGTGTTGCAGAGGCCAGTGAGGTAGATGAGAATCAGCGGGACTGGGAACTGGAGGAGGAGATCCTTGCTTTTTGGTAGAGATCCCAGCCTCGAAAAGCAATCCCTCTTTTCCTCGTGTACACAACGCTGTTGATCCTGCTCCTGCCTCTCCCTGCTCCACATGACATAAACCAACCCCGTGTACCAAAACTGTGCTCGTGACTTCGGTCCCAACACACAGTGCTCCCCATTATAGCTGCAGAAAGACTTCATGCCAGTGAATAAATGAGATAGGACAGACATGATTCACTGCACAGAAACATGAAGTGGTGTACAAAAAGAACAACTCTTCTAACCATACATATGCAGTGTCAGGCCCTAAAATACAAAATAACATTTCCGGAAGGAGTCTCAGAATTTCAGCAGTTCTAGGAAAATGCCTCCTTTAGGTTGAGTCTAAAAAAGTAAATGGAATGCTAGGAATTACTAGAAAAAGAACAAAATTTAGAATACCAAAATGCTATACAAATTCACAATGCATCTGCACCCTGATTACCATGTACAGTTTTCGTTCTCTGCCTCCATAGGCATATAACTTTCCTTATGAGGAATGAGAAAAAACAGCAGGACTATTCCGATTTAAAGAGATGTCTACTAAAGACATGAGTAGCAAAAAGTTGTTGAGTAAACAATAGTTGTTCACTGCCTTTTTGATAATTAGATGGAATCAAATAAAGTTATAAGGAGCCTGGCTCAATATTATTATATAATAATAATAATATATAATAATAATTATTATTATATAATAATAATAATGATAATAAATAATTTTTACACTGCAGCATTTGCCACAAGGCATTTACAAAGTCAACATACCCATCCTCCAGATTAGGCAATGCACTGAAGAAAATGCCACTGAGTCCATGAAATACAAAGGCATCTCCTCCTGCTTGGAAGGTCCCTGAGGCACAACCTGTGGCGTTCTGCGAGAGCACTGCCACATGCCTACCCTGTTCATACACCGTGCTGAACAGAGGCCAAACGCCTCTGATTTGATATACCCATTGTTCTGGTTTCTACCATAAGTATGAACAAAAGCAAATTGGCAATCGGTGATCTGGGAGATGGTACAGAGCCACTACTGGTCATGTTTACAGATGACTCAACAAACTGTGGATTGATAAAATAATTATGGACTTGGTCTACAAAGTAATTTAATTGTACGATATGTAAATCACAGAATTCCAGCCCCCAAGGCTGCCTAGGAGCTGCTGGGGCTCCAGGCTGGGCCCGGGGCCTCTGGGCCTGGCCCTGGGCATCGCTGAGCAGAGCCCGGCTCCGGCCTCTCCGCACCTCCCTGGGGGTACTGACGGCCATGGGGGAGCTCCCCCGGAGCCTCCTCTGCTCCAGGCCGAGCAGCCCCAGCTCTCGCAGCCTCTCCTCGCAGCACAGGGGCTCGAGGCCCTTCGGCATTTTGGTCTTGGTATTAATCAATCAATACAAACACAGAAGCATTTGCTGCATCTAAGAGAAAACAATTTAAGTCGTGTTAACAGAACCAGGAGCTCATCCTGGGAAGCAGTTACGCTGAGAAGAGTTTGGAAGCAACTGTCTAGAAATAACTGCAAAGAATTTATGGTAACTAGTGAAAACCTGCTGGTAAGGAATCAAATATGTTGTTGAATGAGCAAGAGAAAAGCAGTGACCTCTTTAATTTCTAATGTAGCATAAATGCAGGAAGGCGCTTAAGGATCTTTCAGACAAGAACGTACATCTTTGGAACAAGACACGAAAGCCACACTACAGATTGAAAAGACAGTTTGAAAAGAAATAAATACAAAAAGAAATGCCATTTAATTTGCTCAGCCATGAGAAGGACCTGACTACAGTGTATAGACAACTATGAGGGAAGACATTTGTCACGGAAAGAAACTTTTTAGCTAGACAATGGCACAGTCAGACCTATTCTAGATCTGTTCCTAACAGAATGCATTCCTAATAAAATCAAAGCCAGGAAACAAGAAGCTGGAATATTTCAGAAACAAAAAGAATACCATATGGAAAGGGGACTTTCTCCTCTCCTCCCCTAAGAACAAGAAAAAGCAAGTTACAGAGAAAATGACCGTAAAAGAAAACAGGAATGTCACTGCCACGTACCAGATTTTGTAGGTGTGGAGTCACTGGCTGCCTTGACAGCCTTCAGAAGGACATGCTGATTAGACGACACAGGCATGCCTGCTCTGCATTGCTGCTGCTGTTGCTTCTGCTGCTGCTGTTTCAAGGCCTGGGGAAGAGGACAGAAGAACGTGAGCAAAGAGATATTAAAAATATTCTTAAAAATTATTAATACACAGCATAAACACCTTGTTTTACAGCAACCAATAGCTGGACTCTAACTGTAAGTCCATCAAAAGCTTAAAATGACTTCTGAAATACATTCAGTTTGCAGGGGACACTGATACTGTCTATTTAAATACAGTTCTGCAAGTAGAGACATTTCCTACCTTTGCATTTAAAGCAAAAAGTTAATGGTTGCAGAACTTCTTAAGTTGTGTGTTTCGTGAAAAAATGATCTCTAGAGAAGGCAAAGAGAAAGAATTCCTAATCTGGAGTTGGTTCAAGAAGTAATTATATAAATAACTTCAAAGTAAAAGTTCCACAATGTAATTCATTTCCATCTCCTGGAGAAGCAAGTAGCAACTTACTAAAAACATTCAGCAGTGACGATACCTAATAAGAAAGACTTTTTAAATTAGGGAAGTAATAAAGAATAGAACACTGAAATCCTTTGTTTCAGAAAAGACTGTTAAGGCAACTATAATTCTGCCTAAAAAACACAAATGACTAAGACAAGGAAGTAAGAAGGCAATTTGGTTAAACTGCAGCTTCTACCCAAACCAAACTGTCTGTTTTCCAAAAATGAACTCAAAACCCAAATAAATTTGACAGAATAAATTGCAACAGACAAAGTATACACCTGAATTTCAAAATAGGAAGTAACAAAGTAATATGCTGTTACATATACAAATGAGTGAGACTGTTAACTAGAGATCATCACTATCTCAGATAATAATAATAAAATACAGTTTGAACTAGGAGAATAAAAATATGCAGGAGTCTGGAGAATCTGCCCTATGAGGAAAACAGAAGACAGACCTTCAGACACAACTCGAGGAAGACTGACAACAGGATACAAGTTATGAAGTGACATATTAGATTTCTGTTTTTCTATCTATTAAATAGTTCCTATTTATCCACTTCTACTGTGAGCAAAAAAATTTCACTGAATATTAATATAATATTAATATAATGACTGAATATAATAATTAATATAGTAGCTGAAGAAAAAAAATTGAAATTCACTAAGAGGAAATATCCCCTGCTATCACAATCTCCTCTTATTGAGGTCAAAAGATTTCAAAAAAAAAAAAAAAGAAAGAAGAGAGAGAGAGAGACCTGGTATTCGAGAGACCTGGTATTCATACAAGTAACACAAAAATCTATAAACAAGTTCAAGAAAGCTTTTACAAAGTCTTCTCTGATTTGAAGACGAACTGCAGGCAACAGTGACTGTCAGGAAAATATTAGACTATGAAGACCACTAGTATGCTTAAGTGTTTGTGTGAATCCCGTACTTCTATTAGACAAATCACTTCAAATATTTAAGATTTCGCATGTTCAGTTCACCTATTCTGTATGCCATTTGCCTGCTGCTTTTTTCTTAGCTTAGGTAAAACAATTCTGCTTCTGTTCATTGTCACCCCACAGTTCTCCCTTGTGCAGTGTCTCAGGTGCCCACGCCAGTGGTGGCTGCGGCATGTGTGGGAAGAGAAGGAAACTATTATTCATTAGACATCTCTTTTTAAACTCCGTGTCAACTTCACACTTAGGTTCTGTTAGAATCATCTCAGTTTTTTGTGAATCTTTGTATTGAGTCCTGTCCTAATCACAGAGTAATTCAGGGCTTGTGACAAGCCTGGCTCCATCAATAACCTCCTCAGAAGTACTGCAGGGGACAGACGGAGCCTGCTGGCTGGTTTTCCCCTCAGCCTCCTCTTCTCCAGGCTGAAGGAGCCCCATTCCCACGGCCTCCCTCCCAGGGCTCCAGCACTATCCCATGGCCTCCCCTACACTCACTCCAGTTCATCAATGTCAGCTTCTGTTGGCCCCAAAACGGGACGCAGTATTTTAGAAGAGGTCGAATAATGAGTGATAATAATGATAACGATAATAATCAGCAGATAGATATAATCACTCCCCTCCACCTCCCGTTTGTAATAACCCAAAAAGCTGCCAGGGCACGTTGCAAGCTTCACCTACAGCTTTTGTCTACCGAGACCGTGAGCTCTTTTTCAGCAGAGCTGCTCTTGGTGCTATTGCAAGGAGTTAGTCTGCCCCTCGCTAGTCTGAGTCCTCACTAAATTTCACGAAGTTACTTTCAGCCCATTCCTCCAGCTTGTCCAGGCCCTACTGAACAGCAGCCATGCCCCTGAGCGCATCACCAGTGTCATCTGCATCCCGTCTCCTGCAGGACACTGAGAAAAGGTATTTAACAGGAAAGGTGCCAGGACAAAAGCACGATGAGCTCCACTTGCAGCCAGCCTCCAAGCTGAGTATAAACATACACCATCACCCTCTGAGCCTGGAGATCCCGCGTTGTTTAAACCAAGTAGTGGTCTTGCCATTTAGGCTGTAGCATCTGAACTTGGACATACGGATGGTGTGGGACAGCCCAAGAGAAGCCTTGATACAGGCAAGATATACAAAATCCACAGCTCTCCCCAGCCCCGACCCGCACCACACAAATACTCCCCCTGTGCCCATGTGCAGGGGTTCGTTACTGTGTTGTTTGCCTTTAAGTTGCCCTTTCTCTTGGCTGTGGTCCCAATGGAGGCAGGTGTTCTGGGCACACAGGGGGGTCTGCACCAAGGGCAGCTCTGAGGTAAACCCCGCTGGGAAGGGTGGAAAGCACTGCTTTACTCTATTATAGGGTTGAAAAAGAGCAAAATGCAAAACGGTGCCGTTCAGTATCAGCAGCATCTCCTTCAATTGCCATTGAAGCAAAGACCTTACACCCCCAGCTCCACAACGGATGCCAACAGGGATGGCAGCTGGGACCAGGAGCTGGTCCAATGCTCCCATCTCTTGCTCTGGACCTGCTTACAGCCTTTGACAGCAGTGGTGAAAATGTACGGGGACACACCTAACAGGGAGAAGTCTGTGCTCTGCTGCTCCCTTCATCACACAAAGGCAACAAAGACTATTCACCTACCAAGAGCTTTTGTAGGGTACAGCCCACCCCGGTCCCTGACCTTACTCCTTCCGTGGGTACATGACAACAACAGATAAAAAAATGGATAAAGACAAAGACCAACAGCATAAACCTTATCAGAACACAGGTTATGACTCCTAGTCTCCAAAACCCCGATGATATCTGAATTCTGATGCCCCTGGGACAGCTGCTCAAGCTAGGTAAGGAGAGGAGATGGGGTCAGTGGATGGGACAGGACCAGAGGAAAGAATTAGGGTAGTTCCTGCATTTTACAGCAAAGAGTGAGAAGTCACCTGTCTGGATCCAGATTACAAATTTCAGCATCTCAGTGTCTTTTTTTCTGTATCACCAAACTACCACTAACCAAGGAGCCTTCTCCCCATGACTGTTTCATCATTCCAGCAGGATGAGTGCTGACATGCCTCTGTCACTTTGGATTCAGATATTGCAAACCTCTAACTCAGGACTCTTCGAAAAGACCGGAAGGAAACATGTGGCTTGTGCTGAACACAGCCACCTGCTTGCTTACTGTACTGCGTGGTGTTGGCACACCACTGTATGCCAAACTATTTAGATGTATTTTACAGCTTTAACTCTGATCTGTTTAGGGTCTAATTCCTGTTTCTTCTTTCTTAAAAGACATGGTACTTATCATCAGTATAGCAGCAGCATGGCCTTCAAGGGTTAAATGTCATCACTTGCAAATCTGCTCTCTCTTCCCTCCAGTGATAATTACTTAGCGCTTAAGACAGGAGTGCTGAATCCAGCCAGCTGCCTTCTCCAGTGCACACTAGCAAACAATCCGGGTGTAATTAAAAATGAGAAAGCTTTCTTTGAGATACTGAGTGAAACAAGAATTATGTTTTTCCTACGACTCTACTCATAACACTTCTGTCTCCTTCCTGCTATCAACATTTACTCATTCCATCTATTTTTATGACTTTTCCTGCCCATAGAAGCAATCCTGTTTAGGAAGAGGCGAGGGTGTGGTATTTGGTCAAAATGGCAGAATTCCACTGGAACAAAATGAAGCAATGGATCAGGCATGTGATGATCTTCATTTGACCCAAAGCCAGAGCAAAGTTTAGGCAGGTAAATTAGAATGACTGAATGGTTACAGCGTTCTTCAGCAACACCTCTGTTGCTCTGCCCAGAAGATAAGTTACCCATGTGCCCAGAAAATAAGTTACCACGATGCTACAACTTGATGCTGTACTCTGGGACAGAAGAGTTCAGGAAGAAGAAGCTGCTGTGATGTTAGACGACAACCATCAGAAACTGCTTTGGACCTATGGACAGCTGCAGAACTGTGAAGTACTGTCAGGTACACTATGCAGACACAAGTTGTTTCCCCATTTCTCTTTCTGGGTATCTGACTCTTTTTCCCCAAACCAATGAGATTCTGAACAGTGAAACTGAGAACGCTGTCTAAAGTTTGGAACTCACTGGTTCTGACCTATCTTACTACACACAGAGACAGAGCTGGAACGAGGATGCTCAGGATGTACACATCTCGGAATATGAAAGCTGGGGAGTGGAGGAGGGAGAGAGCAGAGGCAGAGAGGAGCAAATGTAAAGGTGAGGAAGGCTGGTGGTAACAGGACAGAAGGAATTACGAACAGTGGAAAACTATTAGGCATGTAGTGCCAGGCTGGGAAGAGAGGAGAAAAGTCGATGGAAATAGGGGCCCACAGAACAGGGAAACAGGGAAAATGAAGAGGAACTGCTGAACACAGCAGTGGAAAAAGGACTGTTTATAACAAACCCTAAACGTGTTTGATCACTCTCTTAAAAGAGAAAAGACTTGGTGCGTGTTGGAGACAAATGATTGCCAGCCAGGCTTAAGGAGGGATGAGGAAGGGATGGCAAAGAGTATAGTTAATATCATGCTGAATCAGTGAGAAGCAACATTCTGAGGATTCGTATGAAGGTGGAAGCCTGACTCTTACCTTCACAAAATCTGCCTGAAGCGACAACACAATCTCACGTCTTTAATTCACCTAGCAGCAGCAAGCGATGCCGTAGTAACATTGCTGCTTCTCCTGAGAAACAGCGAAGTGGGAAATGAAAGAGAAGATTCCCTAAAGCAGGCACCTCATTTTGATATCAACCTAACTCTTGCTGGAAACAAAGCTCCAGTTTATTCAGTTTCCTTATCTTCTCATGTAATATTCTCCTCAACAAGATGCTCTAATTAGATCCTCCTCTCTCACTGCAAATCCTTTTCAAACACCATAGGCATCTCTGATGGCTGAACACCACTTTGAGTGTTGTTTCCCAGCTGGCAAATTCAAGAAAGCACGCTGGGCTGGTAAAGGTAAATCCTATCCGGAACACATCCTGATTTCATCAGTCTGTGACAAGCTTCCGTAATCCCTCGACTAGCACCTCCTCTGCAACTTGATTCATAACTCCTTACAGACTTTACTTGACTAAGGAGTCCATCTAACCCTGTTAAAGCATTTCCTTTCTAAGGCTCATGGAAAACTAAACAATGCAGCTGGGGAAACACCTGCAAATAAGAAACTCAGGGGACTAATTCATCTTGCATTTTTCATTAAAAGAAACAGATCATTTGAGGTACAAACACCTACCCATTCCATCCTGAGTGCCTGCAATAAACACTACCTACAGAACAGTCATTCCCCAAGCGTGGAAAACAACCAGCCCTCCTTTTTCTCTCCTAATGCCCAGCAGAAGTGCAGTGCAAAGCCAGTGTGCAATCCTTCCCCTTCATCCCTCCATAAATACACACTTTGCCCGCAGAATTCCTTGGAAGGGAAAGTACGCCCCTAATTAGGGGATGAAGCCAGAGGACTTAATTCTTTTCTCAAAAAGACGTTCTATTTTCTAAAACAGACTGTCGAAAGCTAAGGACACTCAACAAAAAGTTGGGTGAAAATAAACAATGTCTTATATCCATTATCTAAAATAACAATGACAAAATTTCCAGCTGCTTTTGTAAGGAAAAGGCAAAGCACTAAATAGCACGGTATTTTCAATCTCCTTTAGGAGAGAGGGATGTTTTAACAAAGCCCTGTTTACTACGAGACAGCCAGGAAATCCCGACTTACTTCCTTGCAGAGTGCAGTTCCACTTGGAAGGATGATTTACCAGAGAAATCAAATTAGTGCAACAATCCCTAGACTAGGTTCCAGACCGTGCTGCTTACCTGTTTGAGTGCCTTCTTGCTGTGCTTCTGGGACGAGGAGATGACTTTGCCTGTCTGGATGGAAGGTGACGGGCAGCCTGACTGGGGGGAGGACGTCTGTGACAGTCTAGATGACACTGCAAGAAAAAAGCACGTATGAACACACCGGACAAGCCAACCTTTATACGTTTGCCTGCAGCACATTAGCCAGTCCTCACCATTTCAGACCATCTCATGAGGCTCATGAAAATTGCACCTCCAGCAAGTGTTACTTGTGTAACAAGAGAATCATTTCTATTTCCTGGTCCTGTATCCACAAGGCAGCTGTTTTCCTCGGAAAGCCAACAGCAATTCCTATGACTGACTTCAGATCTTTCACCTCTCGTCCATTTCTTTTTCATGATTTTAATCATGCAAATAGCTGCTATCGAACAACACTGCAGCCTGAAAAAGTTTCAGCTTCACACAGGTTTAGCTAACTGAAGTCTAAATGAAAATACAGACACAGATAACGGTTATCTTAATCTGGAATGAGCCATGGTCAGGTACCTGCCTGCCTGGTGGCACTTCTCATCAGATTAACTCTGCACCCCATGGAAGAGTGGGAAGATAAATGACACGGAAGCAAAGTGGAACGTGACTATCACTCACTCCTTAAGACAGAAAGGTGGGAATATACTGGTTATACCAGTACATGAACATATACGCTCACTGAATGAGCCCAGATAGAGTGTAAATACATCTAGTCCTCACCATGTGGAGTCCTAAAGCAAGGCTTCTAGTTTCCCGTGATTTGGACTTCCATATCGTCCAAATCACCAAGAAACCCGGGATAGGAATCAAATCCCAGCCGGTTATGTGGCTGTTATACCTCTTTGGCACAGGATACTGAAAATGCTCTGCAGCAGTGCTGATGGATATGTGGCCAGCCAGGGAAGCCACTTGGTGTCAGGAGGAAATCCTTCCCTGTGAGCGCGGCGAGGCCCTGGCGCAGGCTGCCCCGAGGAGCTGTGGGTGCCCCAGCCCTGGCAGTGCCCAAGGCCAGAATGACGGTTTCCCACCTATTGTCTTGGCAAACCTGTACTGCAGTGGCAGCAGCCAGGCTGACCTCCCACGTGTGCGTCCGTAACAGGGCAGGCACGCAGCGCACCAGGGCCAGGCAGAGCTGTTTCACTGCTGAGGCTGAGAGTGCAATAAAAAAAGACCAAAAAAGCAAAATGACATGAGTTGGAATGCCTCACGTTGCATGACGGCCGTAACACAGCAGACACCACACGTGGCAGCAGGAAGATCAGTGAGATACGGCTGCTCCTGCAACGAGCTCCAAAGCTGTGCGACTGACGGGCATGGGAGCAGCAGGTTAAAAGAGCAGCATACGTTAGCAAATTTGGGGTCTGTATAAGTATCTACACATAAATTAGTACGGATAATAATGCCAGCTCTAATATCAAGGCAAAAGATAAGTGTAAAAGAATGTTTGATCCCAGAGAAGTGGCTGACCAAAATCCTGAAGGATAATAAACAGCTTCATGTTAACGGTCTGAACTACTGCCTCCCGAAGCCATCAGATGCAGCCTGCACGAGGGTAAACTCGGATCCTTTCCTAGCAGGAAGGAGGTGAGAGACAGCAACAACAGCTCTTCGTTAACGAAAGCTGCGCTGTGATTCCGCTCAGTATCCACAGGAAAGGGAAGCTGCTGAACGGTGCACTGACAGCAAGCACCAGAGAGCAACTTCAATAAAAGGCACGAAATTAGTAACAGCAGATCATACAAAGTAAAATTCGCATGTGTGGCATAGGAATGAAACGGCAACGGCAAGTTTCCTAGAAGGCATATAGGCTGGAGACGAGGCTGTATCGGACTCTGAAAGGCCACTAAGAACAACTCCTAGGCCATCGCGTATAGGAGGAAACCAGTAATTTAAGTCACAGCAGAAAGAAAGTTCCGGCGATGTGCTGCCTCTGCTGCCTTTGCAAACTCGCGCTTGTCTCAGTCTGGTTGAAATCAGAGTTCAGGGAGAAAAAAAAAAGGTGCTGGAAAGACCGCAGCCTGGTAACACCTGGAGAGAGTTCATGAGAACATAAACTCGCAGGAATTCTTCTAAGGCATCAATAAGGAGTAACGGGAAAAAAAGCAAGTTTGTTGCTGAGAGTCTCTCAGACTTCCAGAGATGTTCAACACGCCCCCTGAAAAAGGTTTCTAAAAATTATTTGGCACCTGTTTAAAAAACACAGAATTGGCCTTACTCTGACGCTGGATGGAAGGAAAGAACAGAGTCCAGCGTCAATCAGGCAAGGAATTAACAAATGCTCTGCAAGGTCACGTGCTAAGCAGGGAGCATCTCAGTGCTTAGGGACAGACTGGAAGCAAGTACATTTTTGGAGGAGAACACACAAGCCTCAAGTAGAACCTGTGGTAATCCAAATCAACCGCGTCAGCTCAGGGACGAGATGGCTGACAGGTACTTGAAAATGGCCCGCAAGATGACGCAAGGAGTAAGGGTGGAGAGATGAAGTATCTGCAGTTCTTGCAGCCTGGTTATGCTGGCTGTCTCACTTGCATGCTGATCACATAGCATCAAAAAATTATTACAGGGTTTGACAGCATTCAGGAAAAGTAAAGAAAATGGTTAAGGACATGAAAAAAAACCAGGGACACTGCGAGATTTGCTGTTACTGTGCAGGAAGGGCCGGGACTGGAACATGCAGAACCAAGAGACGCAGCTTCACGTCCGTGGGCGGCTCCCGGCTCCCGGCTCCCAGTTCCAGTTCCCAGCTCCCATCTCCCAGTCCCGGCTCCCAGCTCCCGGCTCCCAGTTCCAGTTCCCAGCTCCCAGTTCCCAGTTCCCAGCTCCCAGCTCCCGGCTCCCAGCTCCCGGCTCCCAGCTCCCGGCTCCCAGCTCCCGGCTCCCAGCTCCCAGTTCCCAGCTCCCAGTTCCAGTTCCCAGCTCCCAGTTCCCTGCTCCTAGTTCCCAGATCCCAGCTCCCGCTCCCAGCTCCCAGTTCCCAGCTCCTAGTTCCCAGATCCCAGCTCCCAGATCCCAGCTCCCAGCTCCCAGCTCCCAGTTCCCAGCTCCCAGATCCCAGCTCCCAGATCCCAGCTCCAGCTCCCAGCTCCAGTTCCCAGCTCCCAGCTCTCAGTTCCAGCTCCCAGCTCCAGCTCCCAGCTCCCAGTTCCAGCTCCCAGCTCCCAGTTCCAGCTCCCAGCTCCCAGCCCACCAGCACTGCAAACGCCCTGCAGCCGGACCAACGCGGTGCCCCGTCCCTCTGACACGGATCCCAGTTTGTCGCTGTTACACATGAAGAAAACACAAGTGCAGCTCAACATTTGCACCCCGTGCACCGACACAGACTGGCTGCTGCTGGTTCTGAGACGTGCGAATAGCAGAGCAGAAACCACATCCTCTTTGAAGCCTATCACTGCAGAAACCTGAGGTTCTGCGTGGAGCAGAAGCGTTAAGCCAAGCGGGTTACTTTTCCCCAGTCTCGTGTTCCGTTCACGTTTTAGTTTTCATGCTGCCTTGGAACCATGAAACCAACCGAAGGCAGCAGTGGTGGCACGGGCTACAATCCCCGCCTGGGAGGAGGACTCACCCCTGGAGCTGACCCAAAAAGCCGCGCCATAAGGTTCTGCGCATCCTCTGATCGCGTACGAGCCCCTGGCGCTACAACGGAGCTTCGGCTGGCGGCGGCGACCACAGCAGGTTCGGGAGAACGAACAGGAGAACTCGGCAAGGCCGAGCGAGTCACAGCTGCCTGAGCTCAGCTGCGGGCCCCAAAGCGAGGGGGGGGGGACGAGGGGATAAACCAGGCAGAATACACCCCTGGGTCCTCCGACCCGAAAGCTCTCAGCAAGTTTACAGCCTTTTAAGAACTCAGCATGCAGCCAAGTGGAGGTGTAACGCAAGGACGCGCACGTACAGAGAAATGCTCTGACTCCCCCAAGGACAGGGCTTGACAAGCTGAGCTTGTTTCCTTTAGATTTAAAAAGGACTTAAGTAAAGTACGCTCCCTCTTCACTTCAAGCTTTCTTAATTGGAAAAATCTGCGGAGCTGAGCTTATGCCTCTTGATGCCCTTAAATCCTAAGAGCACTTTTGGAGGGAAGCTGCAGAACTAATTGCAGAACTAACGCAGCACCTGGGAAAGCAGTGAACCTTGCACGACACCCATTTAAGAAACTCGACGAGTTGCTTTGCACAGCTTTCCCTTCATCAGCTGAAGATTAGGGAAGACTGTGGGACAGTACCTGGCAGGAAAGAGTTTCGGTAGATTTTGTGCATTAGCAACAGTGAACACAAACTTCTCGTCCCAAAGAGGCGTAACAGAAGGGATGGCGATGTCACCCGGATGACAGGAGACAAGGACAGAAATCCGGCTGAAGGGCAGTGCCAAAAACCCCTCAAGTATGTGAGAGTGCTGGCCTGGAGAAGCACTTAAACCGAAGCACGCATAGCCAGCACAGCTCCAAAACGAGTAACTCCGCACGCTCAGCCGCCAGCTTTTAGCCAGCTGGTTCGTTCACAAGGGTTTATTACTTCCCGCTGTTGGTTTGGCTGGGAGAGGACTTTGCCAGGTGAGATTTTAACAGCTCTCTTAGATTAAAGCAGATGAGACGAAGCGGACCATGTGTCAGCCAAAGCTCACGAAACCCAATTTTAGATAAACTACGAATGGACCCGGTGTAGTCCCGTGTCCCAGCTGCAAGGAAAAACGCTGCAGAAGGTCCAGCTGCAGTCAGAGCTGCAGTCCGTGGGACAGGGGCTCCTTTACACTTCAGTCTTCTCAACGTAGTTGACACTAAAGTGTTTCTTCTGAGAAGCTGCATTACAACAGAGGCTTAACGGTGTTAAAGGTCGAATTAACTTAGAATTTTCACTCTGGCAAAATCTGATGACATTTTACAAGGTATCAGGTTCCTTTAAGGTTTGCAAACCCTCAAACAGCGGTCAGTCTATTCTCTTACGTATGGTTACAGACTGCTAACAGCAACGGGGAGATAGAGTAAGATTTATTTAACAGCAATTTATTGAAGGAGAAAACGAGCGATTAATCCTCTTAGAAAAACCGCAGCAAAATACTGAAAATTTCAGGATGTAAACGAAGGCCGGTTCCCTCCTAACATAAACCCAGGACAGCTTCGGCTTCTTCAAGATGCTGCCTCGTCTCTTTGCTCTGTAGAGCCCCGTTCAGCCACCGCTAAGGCCCCCTGCTCGACGCCCCGTGCCGAAGGAAGGCACCGGTTCGCCACGGCTCGGATGAAGCAAGCGGAGGAGCACCGGACTGCTCCCCCGCGGACACTGCCCCCCGCCTGCTTCTCCAGCCTTCACAAAGGCAGTGGTGGGGAGCGCCACCGGCCTTCCGAGCCTCCGGGGCTTCGACCGCCCTGTGCACGCTCTGCTGACCCTGCCCAAAGCCGCTCTTTGCCCAGCACCTGCCCTCAGGCCACCCTGATACCGAACACCAAGCAGCAGCACTCGCAGCTCGCACCTGGTGCTAGGCATTGCCATGTAACGCCGAGAAACAGGGGAAGGCGGAGATGCCGGAATTATTTTTACCTTTTTTTCCCCCTTTCCTTTTTCTTGGACATCCCATCGTTGTCAGGTTATTTACTTTCTAGGTGTGAAGTTAGAGGGATATCTGCCTGTTTGAAATCACAGAATCACAGAACCACAGAATGGTTTGGGGCGGAAATCCTACCGGCTCCTAGCATACGTCTGCTCGCTAGCCAGAGGAACACTTAGTAATAATATCGCAGCCCGTGTTTGTCCTCCACAAACAGCTCCAGATAAACAATGAGAAAACACATGGATGTGGCCGATCCCGCCTTGCGAGAGCAAGAGTAACTGCCTGGCCGTGTCTTTCTGGAACACAGAGCATTACGGACCTGAGCTCGCCCAGCCAGTAAGGTACTTTCTGACTTATCGCCTTGCCCTCCCGTCGCTGCACGAAGTGTGGCCGGCTGCAGAACGGGGCTGTTGAGAGCACAGCGGCTCACGCCAGCGCAGGAGAACACCTGGGGGAGCACTGAGATGGAGAGCAGGGAACAGAAAAGCACAGCGAGAGCTTGCCGTGTCACAGTGGGGATGACGACAGAAGTCACACTTTTTTGGCAGGCGCTCGGGTAATTCCAAAATCAGGATCAAGAGTAAGATTTTTCCTAAACTGATGTTGCAGAAATGACTGGCTGCTTTGCTCAGGGCTGCCTCAGAAGAGAGCAGTGGGAACTGCTGAAGAAAGCACGCACAAAGAATGACCTCGCATCATACAACGGTTTTATTGCAGTGACTCCAGCAGAAAACTGCTCTTGGAGCAGTCAGCTCAAGGTCAGCCCTGGGCGTTCACTTTACCAAATACTAGCACATGGATACCTTAAGTGCAAACCGCTTAACAGCACAAAAGGAAGCAAAACTACTAAAAATTCACTGGAAATAAAGGAAAAACGGCAGCTGCTGGGAGAGTCTGTGAGGTAAAATGCTCTCAAATCAGAAGAAAAAAAGATATAACAGATTGCTAAACTTTGATCCTGACCAAGAGTCTTTCACATGAGCTAGGAAGACAACCAAAACAAATCCAGCCAAGTATTACTAGTGTAAAATGAGCACAAGGACCCTGTGTCCTGATACTGCGACGCGTTCGGTGAGGAAAGCAGGGGTGCAGCCTTCTGACCCGTGCTCATCACTGGTAACTGGAACTGCAGGGTTTTACTGGCTGTCTCATCCTCCATTGTAAAGATCAGAGCTAATTATCGTTTCAAATATACTGTGCCATGAAAGAAACTCTCATTTTTGGTAAGTGGAATCAAACTATTTCAGAGCAATGAAACCATTCTGCTAAATTTAAACTCAGAGCACTGGATAAAAACTAGCAGGGACAGAGCCTTCTGCTGGATAACTGCTCTGGCTACCTGACCACGGAAACCAATGCCCCCTTAGGAACGGGTCACCCTGCCCGGTAATCCATTCGTAGCACCACAGAATGGCTTGGGTTGGAAGGGACCTTAAAGATCATCAACTCCAACCCCATTCCACCCACCAGGGATCTGAAATCTGTAATCCGCTGCCAGGGTAAATTTGGATTACTGCTTGGCACAGAAGAAGAACTCTTCTGGGTGGTCTGCAGGCACGGGACACTTACCCTTTGCCTTTACCAGGACCCAAACGCAGCGTGGTCCAGGCGCAGTACGTTAAGCAGCCCTACCCAGGCAGCGGCGCCGGCCCTACGCCTGCTCTCGCCTTGCTGCAGGGCTCGGTGAGCGCCACGAGGGCGCACGGACGAGGGACTCACCTCTGCTTCCCGGCTGCAGCTCGGACGTAGGGGCTCTACTGGGGCTTTGTCTCTGCTTTTGTTTGGGCTTGGGGGAGTGTAACGTGAAAAGAATTAAAATAGTAGATCCAGAGTTCCTGCTCAAGGGGTTGCACGCATTTCCATGGGGTTTTCTGCCTTGAAATCCACGCATTCAGAAAGAAAAGGCTGAACTTTACTCATTTGGAAAGAAAGTACCGTCAGGCTGAACTAAAAATACAATACTCCCCCCCTTTCAACTATGTGCAGTCACAAGCTTAAAATAACCCAATTTTGAACAGCTAATGGGATCCAGATGTATTACATGAAAAACTCCCAGTGAAAGTCATTGAAACACGTTTTGAGAAGCACAGCAACGTCTCCTGTTCGCCCAACGCCACCTTTATTTTACAGGCATGCAGTTTGTCAGAGCAAGAACGGGAACTCGAGCTTGAATTGGTAACAAAACAAGACCAAACATACAAGCGAGACAACATTTTAGAAGAGTTCTCCACCACACACTGCTCCTTGCTAAAATTAAGGAGGGAGAAATGACCAGAAATAGCATCCAACTGCAACCTTCCAGAACTCCCGCTCCTGCCCTGGGTGAAGTGAAACCTTTTAGTGCTGTGACAGGGATTACGCATTCCTGCTGTCAGGTTAAGGTCTTACAAACGTAATAAAGATCAACCGTCTGCTTCCTATAGAGACGGGAGTGCATCTGGCAGTGGCCGCTCTGGGAATACAAAGTGAAGGACTGAGCGCGTCTGTGGCTGAGCACCGTGCGTCTCCGTGCCCCACGCACAGGCTCTTCGCTATCCGCTGTGCTCACTATCCTCTTTTGCTCCCATCGCAAAGCGTTCTTAGAGTACATTCATTGATACATGCTTGGTTACATGGTCTGCTTGAGGAAAGGACACCAATTAAATACGAAAACCACCTTACTAGGTAAGAGAAAAGGAAGGGGACAGCTCCACGGCCCTGCCCTAGTGAAGAAATGAAGTCGGCACCAAGCAGCTCACCACCATGAGCAGCAAAGTACCGGGTCACTTTGGGAAAGATCTGACAAGCTGAGGTGCCAATAAGAGCCAAACATCCTACATCAAACACCCGAGGCCTCCTGATGGCCGGTGGTCAGAGGGACGGGTCTCTGCGGTGCTCTTCAGGGCGCAGAGCCCCCGGGGCAGGCAGCGAGCGGTGCTCTCGGGACAGAACATCACCCATCAGCATTATCGAAGTGTCAGACAACACCACTGTCACAAAGCCTTATCAACTGCGGAGATCTCCCAGCTGCGCAAACCCCAGGCTTGCCTAAATGACACAGAAGTAGTTCTGGTTTCAGCCTCGGGGCACGGGGAGGGCACGGGACCACCTTCATTACTCAGAGCACGCGGCGCTTCTAGCAACACCAGCCCCAGGCTGGGGCCCTGCTGCACAGGGATTGAGAAGCCCCCACCCCAGTGTGCTCAGAATCTAAGTATAAAACAAATTAAAAGAAACAGTAAAAATAAAAATAAAAAAGGCAATCTATATTCTGAAAGTTAAGCATTACCACGTTTCCTGGAGGACGCACAGCGATGTCAGAGGCAGACAATGTCATGGCTCCCTGCATGTTTGTAAAATAAAATCATGATCATCCAAATGCTCTGAATTTAGAGATATTTTACTGATCTAAGCAACATCTGTTGGACTGTAAGGTAGTTGTTTTACATACATGTTAGAAAATGACAGCCCTAAGTGCTGGTTACCTCAGCAGACACCAGTTTAGCCAGCACCACCGAGTTGTTCGAGATGTTTTTTAATATTACAGCAGATGTGTGCCTTTAGGAAAAAGTGAGGGCTTGTAAGGGTGACTGCTAAGTCGAAGTTATTCAGGCTATGCACTTTGGCAGCCCAGGTATTCGACAGGAGCTGTCGCTGCCATGGCTGACAAATATCCAGCTCTCACTGGGAGTCACTTGGCAGCTGATCTGGGCTGCTGCTGCTCTCCGATCTCACCAAGCAGACGAGGCTGTGTTTTGCCAACACTACCATCCTGTCCAGCTGCATTTTTCCTGCAGTCTGGACACGCTACGCTTTCAAGGAGCACGCGGTACATTAGTGGAAAGCTTTCAGCATTTGCTTCTGACTCATTTCCGTGCCACGAACACTTCCCTCTTCCTAAAAACACCTCTACAATGCCAAGAACTCAGCAGTACCCCTTAGCTCCTCTCCTTTTGGCAGAAATGGAATTATTCAGGTCAAGGCCAGCATGTGTAAAACCAATGTTTGTAGCAGTCCATCCTGCCCAAGCTTCCTGCCACAGAGAATCCAGGTGCTGCTGCTGCGTACTTTCTGCTGATGGCACACACGTTCGCTGGATCGGCCCCTGCAGGTGGCCCCAAGGCCAACGGGGCGGTGAGAAGAGCCATCCTACATCTGCAGCAGACAGCTGCAACGCCCCACGTTAAGACCAGCAGAGCCTGAGAAGAGGAGCAGTGCTGACGAGGAGTTACCTCTGCCTTCACAGCGCCGTGCCGCCCAACTCCGCCAGCCGGCCAGGGCGAAGGCGCACGGCGATGTCTGCACGTGAACACAGCTGGCACCGGTGGCCACCGCTGGCCTTCAAACGAAGAGCAAGGAGGGTGCGTGGAAGAAATCCTGTCACTTCGTGTGATAACCTAAGAGTGAGGAGGAAGCACGAAGCCTAGCGCGGTTTGGGCCCTCGTTTCTGGCTGGCGGAGGCACAGCAGGTGGCCACGAACGCAGCCCAGCGGGGCAGTCTGCACTGCACCTTCACCAGCCCCAGCGACAGCCCCACCGCAGCTCTGGCTGCTTTGCAAACCAACGTCTGCACAGTCCTGCAGCGCGCAGCGGCTTTCTTCTCAGCGTCACACGGTTCTGTGGTCTCAGCAAGCACAGTAAATGTTTGGCTGGTTAGGAGCCAGCCCCGAACCCATCCTGCAGAGTTTCACCTGCAGGTTTGGTGCTCTCAGTAAACGTCAGGTAGGGAAACTGAGACATGAACACACGAGGCTCGTGCGGTCTGCGATAAAACGAGGGAAGACAGCAGAAGTGCCACCTAAGCATGTCAGCAGATGTGTTTTGAACAAGGCCGTTATGTTACTCTCACACCAGAAAAGCTTCTAGCACTACCATTCAACTCCTAAAGCGGACAGTTGTGATGTGGCTGATCCCAAACAACTGTTCTCTTCCCAGTACCCGTCTGTTGCTCAATGTGAACGCAGCACCTGCTGTGAGGACCCTCTGAAATGGCCCTTTTCATTCTCCGCAGGTATTCTCATTCTCTGGATCTTGGTCAAGGTGCAGTAACCAAAGAGAAGGTGTCATTTGAATAGGTTATTCCTCAACTTCTGAGTCCTTTAGGAGGAAAATTTACAACCTACAAAACAGGCAGCGACTCGGGTAACATCTCGATGGAGGCCAGCAGGCCACGGACCTCACCATGCCAGCACCTCCTGCTGCTGGGAGCAGCAGAGCATCTCTCCCCTCTCACTTTTCAGACATTCAAATACAAAAGGAGCATGGAAGGCACTTCGGTATCACTCACGTGAACAAGAAGGGTGATTAATTGCACAACAGGCCACCTCACCGTGGGCGCTCTCGCCGTCAGGGCTGCAGGAGGAAGCGGGGCAGGTCACGGCCCCACGGCACAGGGCGCACGAGGCACGAACACTTGGCTGCTCTGCAGACGCGGCCGTTCAAAAGGCTGGCACCCTGCTCACATAATTTGCTGGCTTCTGTAGAGCTTCTTCTGGTGTAAAAAGCCAGGATGTGAATTTAGGATCAGAGGAGCAGGACAGCACTGTAAGGCACCGTGGAAGCAGAAATTGAGGCAGACCTGGTGAGTGCGCACGCAGCACCCTCCTGCCCTGAAATATTTACCTTGCCACGCAGTTCACCGGTTCGGCTCAGGGACAGCCAGCTAACATCACGGGAAAACAGAGAAACCCACTTGCTTGTATTAAACCACGTGCCTGTGCATGGCAGTCACCAGATTCCCCGGAATGGACAGCTTTAAACGAATACAGCAGGAACTGCAGCACACCCAGGGCACTGGTGGCACTCGCTGTCAAGCAGGTTTTGGGCAGTACCACTGCCCCGAACAGCTTACTGAAATTCAGAGCTTTCCCTCATGGCTTCAGGGGGAGTTGAAAAAGGAACTTCTGTCGACTGCCATCAGTGGTATTGTTGTGTTTTTAGTAAGTCTACTTTTAAGAGAATCCACTTGCTACATAACTCAACTGGTATGAGAGTGTTCTCTCTGAAGAAGCCGACATCCATACACACGAGGCCAGGGAAGAAAGCACAGGGACCAGAGGCAGGGGAGGAAGTCTTCCGAGGGCTCTGCTGGCCCTGAGCATCTCTGCGGCAGCTGCTTAGAGGCCGATGTAACGGGACCGTGAGCTTCAGGTGCTTCGTTAGGGGACACCAGAGCACGTTTCTAGGTTGCTGACTCAAACACAGAGCTGATCAGAGGTGGCCAAACGTGAGCTGTGTAGGAAGCAGGCGTAGGCGTTTGAAGAAGGGAAGATGTGGTCACGTTTCTTTGAACTCCCCTCCAGCTTTGTGTGCTGCAAATCACCACGGTGTGAGTGCAGAGGGGGGCCAGCACGGCTACCCTCTTCCTCAGGTCTCAGGGACAATATGCACAGACTACAATTAATTCATTAGCTCTCAGGTCTCTTCGATCATTTCTACTGCAGCCTGTCTCTGTCAAGACGCGTTCCAAGAGCAGAAAACAAGCAGCTTGAAAATCCTGTGCCCTGCTCAGGGAGCACGTCCAACGCCTGGATCGCGCAGAGGTCTGCCCGTCGCTCACAGCTCCCCCGCTGCCTGTGCCTGCGAGGTGTCTCACCGCCTGATCTGCTGAACCACGGGGAGCTGCCAAGACACACGAGCCTGAGAACGAGCCTCTAAGGATGGCGTAAAGACCAGGAGGGGATCGTTTCATTTCTGTGTGTTTCATGGGCACACGAGAGCAACAAGCCTGGGCTTTGACTGTGGTGCTGCTGAGATGGCACTACCACAAGCATCTCTTTGAAGAACCACGAATTACTCACTGCACTGCAGCTTCCTGATTTTCACCCTGTGAAGTAACATTTTTCTTGGTCGCTGAAACCCCACACGGCTGATTTGGGCAATTCAGGAATTCTCCAGCTAACTTTTATGCGGGGAAACTGGAGAAGCGTGACGACCCTCGTGATCACCTTGTGCAACACCAGTGCAGGCGATGGGGTAAGCACAGCTGGCTGGTAGGCCCGTGGCTTGGAATCCTAAATGAGGGGTCAAAGCGTAGCCATATAGATGAACATAACCTGTTTCTGTGTATTCCCGTATCTGTTTTTACCTACTGTCACTTGTCCTTGTGAGGTCCCGAGGGGCAGGAATCCCACGTGCAGCCTCCAGCACGGCGCTGATCCAGTTGGGTTTGCAACGTGTCCGGCCTGGGGCTTTCTACCGGAGAGCAGGAAATTTAGCTAAGATTAAATTTAGTTTCTTCTCTGCTATTTAGGGACCATTTTCTACAGACCACTGTCAAAAACGTCAAAATAAAGCTATTACGGCTCTTCCTCGTGCAGTTGTTCATGATTAACTCCTCTTCCTGATTCACTCCAGATGTGAACACCCGCTCAGGAACAGAAAGGCCCACATGTAGGAAGAACTGTGAACTTCAGTTCCAGCTCACACCCAAACTAATTGCTGGTGGAGAGCAAACAGCGCGTAAGAACCGGTCTCACTGCTGGCCCCGAGACTGCTGCTGTGACCCGTGCCCTTGCCCAGCTCTGCAGATCAGCTGAGTGTCCCGGAGGCTTAGGAAAGCAGGCGTCATGTCATGGAAACAAAAAACTGTTCTTTTACAGCAAGAAACTGCACGGTCGAATTTCAAGCCCTGGGCTGAGGCACTGCCATGGCAATGCATTACACTTGCAAAAAGAGGCCTTTAAGTGGACAGAAAATCCATTTTCCTACTCTTTATTCTCAGCTGCAGCTGAAGATATCTTGCTGCTATTAAAAGACATTCCCATTTCTCCAGACAGACACTGAAAATAGAGAAACCAACCCCCCAAACTGAAGTTTGGCAAGTGAAAAAGACCGGCGGGCAGAGTGAACTCCTGCCGCTGCCACTTCATGGCCCACCTGCGGCACGTGGCAGAGACAGGGAACTGTCCCCAGCCCCATCCACGGTACCACAACCACAGGGAGGAAAGGATGGACACGAGGGGCAGGGACAGCATCCACAGCACGTCCACATGGACGATTGCTTGCTTCGCACTTGCTGAGGAGTTTGCGGTCTGAGCCACCGGCTGCTTCGGAAGCAGGAATCTCCCTTACGCATCTGTCCACACAGTATGGAAAGAAACTGGAAAGTCTTGAAGACATCAGCCCGTGCAGCCCTACGTGGCTACCAGCAAAAGCTTTAACAGCTCTGAAAATCAGGAAATTGCCGGGGGGCGTGTTGAGAGGAAGAGAATTCATTCCTGGACTAGAAGATGTCGACAGCAGGGAGCGTGACCGTACTGTTCGCACTAGGAACAGAGACGGTCTGAAGCACAGGTTTGTGTACTTCACTTTTAAAAGGTTTAACTTCCCACTAGTGATGAAAACATTGGCAGATCTGACTGGGAAGAACACTGACCAGAGTGAAAATTGCAGATTGCTACAGAGACACCAATAAGCCATGTGCAACCACACTGCACACGGGACAAAGAGAATAGGGAGAAGTGAAGGAAACGGTTACAAATAAAAAATGTGCTATATATTACTATGACACCTTCAGAGCTGAAGCTGATGACCAAGCTGGCAGTGATCAGCGTTAAGGTGGAACTTGGCTCCTCTTGCTGCTACCAGGAGAGGCAGCTGTGTGGCCAACACTTACTGAAAATCAGGGGAGCGTGGGAGAAATGGCAGTTCCAGTGCGGTGAGCGCAGGCCAGCGCTCCCAGCCAGGGCTTTCAGAATGCACGTCATCCGCTTCTTACAGATAGATTGCAGTGAGGCTAAAACGTTTGTGTCCTCCGTTGCCGAAGCAAGATGTTGTCAGTCACTCAGGGCAAACGCTGCACGGCATTCAACACCTACAAAGACTCCTCACATCCTACAGCTCTGTAGTGCATGTAGATACAGCCTGAACACAGCTCTCCTACTTTACATAAAGGCTGGACAGGAAACTCAACCCAACTCGGTGTGCTCAGGACAGCCACCACCATACGGCCAAGTCCCACAAGAGACGTGATGTGCATGGAGCTGCCGGCGCTGTGCAAACCCGACCCAACGACCAGCGCCCAGGGGCTGACACGCACCGCGCTCGGCGTCAGAGCGGTGCTGCCTTGGGACCAGGACAAGCACTCCTCGGAAAGCCTCCGGTCAACGGGGGTCAGAGCAAGCAGAATGACAGGAAACCAAAACACGCACCTCGTCTTGAAAACCCTGTGCCATTTTCATCCCAGGTCTAAATATAACCCGGTGAGCCAGAAAAGCACAGCAAGGACAGAACGGCCCTTGAATGAGGAGTGGGGGTCATGCGGGATGGGAGAGCTGAGCAGCGAGAGGAGGACAGTCTGAAAACCCTGAGAGGCACAGCAGAGCCAACAGGACGACTGCTCGGGCTCAAATGCTGCAGAATCCACGCCCGTCACGCTCCTGCACACTGCTGCTGCCCTGAAGCACGCCGGGCTTCCCTGGGCACGTCTGAGCCCGGGCTGGGGTTTTCCTGTCTAGGAGCACCGCTGATGCTCAGCCACTGCTGGGGGTTTCTGCCTGCAGAGCCCTGCCCAAGCCAGGTTTCGCTGGCGCGCGGACGTGGCAAACACACAGCCTCGGCATCGCAGCACACAGCGTTCAAAAAAACCCCAGTGCTGATTCACTATGAACAGCCAGTCCCGTTTAAAGGCACAAGGAAAAAAACATAGATGGCGAGAGGTTAAAGGAGGATCCCTTCGTGCCCACAGAAGGAGAAAATCAGGCTTTACTCAGGAATGGCTTCGTGTACGGAGATCTCAGACACCTCCTGGGGGTGAGCTTTGTTCCGAGCCCCTGGGGAGCCCTGGCAGTGCCGGTGCCCCCCGCGCGCAGCCGCCTCGCTCCCCGGCTGCTTTCCAGCTTGCATTCCCCTTCTCCGAGGGCAGAGCTCGGAGGAGCAGCAGGCCGCAGAGCAGCTTCCAACACGCCTCTCTTCCAGAGAGGACAGGCACCTGGCACGTCCGACCGCACGTAAAAACCTAACGGGACATAGAACACGGAGCTGAAAGTAAATCCACCGAGATTTTGTTTGAAACCCTGTGTCCCGTGTGCTCCTGCGACATGGAATAACCCGCATTCATCTCTCCTCAGCTGGAGAGCTACGGAGCAAGAGGCGCTGACACCGTCCTGCCCAGCCCCTTACTGCAATGCAGTGCAGCTGGAAGGGCCGAACGGAACGGGACAGCATATTAATGCTCAACAAACGCCCATGCAACAGATTTCCTCTAGTCTCTAGCTGAGCACCAGAGATGCTGAGTGCAGTCGGAGCCCGTTAGGACAGCAACGCCCCGCGCTCAGACAGAAGTGGTTTTGGGGCTCCGCTGATCGCCCCGAGCAGCTGCAGCCACCCGCAGCAGCTTTCAGTTCCTCCCCGCTCTCCACCGGCAGCTCCGCGGCTGAGCCCCTCCATTCATCGCAACCGGCGGCTTTCGGGCTCAGACCTCCCCTCCCTGCAGCGATGGGACCCCTGCCCAAACAGGCTCTCTTCCCAAAAAGTGCTTGCCATGATGAGTGGCTGCCCACTCCTCAGTTTTGGGAATCGGCTAGGGACTAAGAAATCACATTTCCCTGCATTTCAGTGGAAATACTTTGGGGCCACGCGGCACCTTACAAATATCACACCCATGGGAATATTTAAGGGCACCCCAAAACAGTAAGCTTCAGTAAGCCTTGGGACTTTTAGTCGTGGAAGAAAAGGCGTTAGCCCTGAGAGCAGCGATTTTACACAATTTTCTACACACTGCCCTCAAAGCACGAACAGCGAGGGCTGGCTCGTTCTGCCCACAGGCTACGGTGAAGAGCAAGCGGGGCGGGGTTTGAAAGGCTGGTGCAGGCTGGGGTGAGCACCTCCGACCCCTTCGCTCCCTGCAGCCCACCCCGCAGCCCCTGCGGCAGCATCTGCCCCGGGAAATGCCGGCACAGAACCTGCTGGTGTGCAGTCTGCAACCCGTCCCTCGGCACACCTGCAAGGCCCCCGAACCTGGGGCCAGGTGTAAGAGCCGTGACCACCGCCTGGCTGCTCCCACTCTGTGTAGCGGGGGGCTGCTGTCACGTCTGGAGGAACTCAGAATCACCCCCGGGAGGCTTACAGCCCGTAGTGAAAATCCACAGGTCACCCCAAAGCTGGTACTGTGGGACAGCCTGAGCGGAGGGTAGGCTCACCAAAATAAGGGAAAAGGAACGTTTTTGCATTTGCAGATTGCTTGCTGAATTGTACAATGTGACTCTCGGGAACTGCTTCCTCGTGACGAGTCACGAACACCAGCAGGAACTGGCTGAATTCACAAAAGCTGCTATTTCAACCGAATCTTTAACAGGAAGAAACAAAATGACATAACCCAAACAGAGATCTTTTTAACATTTTTTTTTGCAAGTGCTAAGGGCTTGCGGCAGCAAAGCCCTTTCTGAGGCCAGCGCCCTGACCAGCCCGCCAGTGTTAATTACGGCAGCCGAGGGCCACCGCCAGAGCACCGCTTCTCCAGCACAGGCCGGTGACGCCCTCCAACTGCGAGCTGGCCTTCTGTGTGTCAGGACACGAGACTTGCCTCTGTACTAAAAGCTCGGAATTTCAGGTACGGCATCGAGTTTTATTTCTGTTTTCCCAAGTACAGGCCTTTGGCAGTGAATGTAACAAGTGCAGGCGTTTAACTACGCCAGGTATTCTTGGTCACTGTCCTATTTAAGGAGTTTATGGTGAAATCCTATTTTAACCTTACTAAAATATTCCAGTTTCAGTAAATGAAAGTTAGACAAACTCTTTCCCTTAAGCAGCAATCTGGTTGAAAAAAAAATGACTGCTGAGGAGCCACGAGGGCTCCACCAGTGTGTGTCTGTTGTACCAGAACACCCAACAAGCTGGTAACTGCTAACGGAGCAGGACCGTCTGTAATTGTGCCCAGTTTGCTCCCTCCTTTTCCCTTAAAATTCATTTTAACATCTGATTTTTTTTCCCTTTTTAATACAGCAAACACGGGTTGTGCTTTGCTGCAGAGACCTGTGATCACAATGGTCCCCCAGAAGCTGTCAGCTGCAGAAGCCACACAAGATCCTTCTCCTTCAGAACGCCTCTGATTAGAAAGCGTGCACCAGGAACATCCAACACGTCAGAAATTACAGGAAAACCCCATTTTGGCAGCTGGTTCTGTTGTTAGAAGTCACGAAAGTCTGGGCAGATCTATACTGGAACGATGTGGATTTTATTTATTTGTACCAGCTTGCAAAGCCAAGTTTACGCACTGCTCCTGTTGCACTCAAGCCAAGCGAAGTTTTTTTGCAGCCGACCACAGAAACACGACTGAGTTACACACATTTATTTGCAGACACCGTAAGCACAGACTATGTCAGTAAATTTGAGCCTAACAACCCAAGACGTACAAATGAGGTGCGCCCACGGACCTAACGCTGCGTTACTGTACGTCTTGTTCGCGGAGCGTGTTACTACAAAGTACTTGCAAGTTGCCCTTGGTGAAAAGGTGATAAAAGCATCTGGAATCGAGGCATTTACCCTTGAAGTTTCAAGATGATTTGAAAGAACACGACACCGAAGAGTCTTGGCAGTAGCCTTTACGAGTACTGTACTGTCCAAAAAGGCTTTGCTTTTATAGTCGAACTCAACAGACGACAGCTGAGGAGCTGTTTCGCTTCAAGGCCAACGCAAAGATATCTCTATCTCACCGCTGCTCGAGGAATCCGAGCCAAAAAAGCACCCACTTCTTCCCCTAAAGTGCAAATCTGCAGCAGCTGCCTGCTGAAGCAGCTTCATCTTACCTTCGAGTGGAATCGCATAAAGCTGCTCCGTGAACATTATTTCTTCCTCTTGAAATCTGCAATCAATGCTCCTGGCTTCCTCCAGCCTTCCGCTTATGCACGGATGCACAGACAATAATGTATGAGGGTTGTTTCAAATTTTTTCCTCTGTGCTCCTGATTGGCTCAGCGCAGTGCCCATGTGGGTCTACAATGCAAGGTTTCTATCCTTTTTCAAATCAAAGTGTCAGTTTTGCTGCTGTCAGAGCACTTTATTTTTGTACATATAAGGAAGTGGCTGTTGATGTTATCTGAATGCGCTTCCTGTTTCATATGTATATGAGCAAAAATAATGTCACATTAAGCTAACCTGCAGTTTCAGAGAGCTCAAGTCAAAGCCTCCAGGCAAAACACGGTAATGGGAGCACATCTCATCTGTTCGCTGCCTACCCCAGTTTGCATCCACTTGGCTGATTCTCATCAGCTGTCCGCATTCTCCCACCGAGAGCTCTCCTCGTGAGCCCAGCACGGAGCTGCACGCTGCGCCGCACCGCCGCCTCCAGAGCTTCTCAGGAGGGTTCCGATCACAAGGGCTCGGCCGAGCTGACATCTGTACCTCAAACACCGCCCAGGTAGAAAAGCAGCCAGCACCCCGGCAGCGCCACGAGGAACTCTGCCTGCATTTGGGCTATCCCTAAATCAGGGTGACTTGTTTTTAACGAGGAAGGAGTCTCCTGAGCGTCTCGTGGAAGCGCTCGGTCCAGGAAGTGGTGGTGTAGGAGTGCTGCGTTCCAGAGCTGATGCTGCAGAGCACAACACCAAAGGAATCTTTCTAATTGGAATTTAATGTCCTCCGGGTTATTTTAAGGCAGAGCAAATGAATGTGCAACTGCAAACTTGGTGCCATAGAGAAATCCTTCTACCCCTGTAGAAGAGAAGAGCAGCAAAGCTCATGGAGGCAGCTCCGAGGACAGCTGCCAGCGCCACCGCTGCTCACCCCGGTGTCAGAGCTGTCACTGCCGCTTGCACGCCGATTCACTTCCACTTTCGCACAGTGCTGGCTGCAGAACACCCACCAGAGACGAACGACGGCAGCTGGGAGCGAGCTGAAGCTGTTTGCACTTTCTACTTTCATTATACTTCCCACAGCAACTTCTGGGGTACTAAATGCAAGCTATTTTTATAGGTAACAATACATCGAAACCGGGGGTTTTGCTGAAGGAAACCAAAAGAATCCTTGCAGAGGCATGCAGTAAGTAAATGAAATGTTCCTCCCCGTGGAGCTCGTGGCACAACTCTTTTCTGCGCGTGCCTACAAGAGTGCCGGCTCTGCAGCACTGCTGCTCTGCGCCGAGACTTCAGCTGGCACAGGCGGGGGTCCCACTCGGCGCAAGTTACTGCCTCTGAAGTAACAGTGAGGAGGAGCTACGGTGTGTGACCGACGAAAGATGCCTTCCAAGTATCAGAATTTAAAAATATTTTGTGCTAAGGCTTTTTGAACCATTTGCCATTGCAGTACCTTATTCCGTCTCATTAAGCAGATTGGGATCATTTCATTTTGGTGCAAAGCTACGTTACGGGCAAGAATCGGACCCGGGAAGATAAAGCAGGTGTCTTACACAGGGACAGAAGACTGAAAGCTATCCCACCAGAATTAAGCAGTAAGACCCAGACCTTGCGAAGTCCCATGTGCTGCACATCTATGCCCTGGCACTGACTGATTTGAATGTCTGAGACCAAACAAGCTCCGGAAGTTTCTCCTGCAGCTGGGGCAGTCGCATCGCCCTGCTGTGCGCTCCCACGCGCCTGACAGAGCGCTCGGTCCCGCTACAGCTTTTTGCACCCCTGGAGCAGGCGCGGTGCCTCTTCTCTCCACCCAGCCACTGTTTGGAAACGCAGGAACGTGATCATCTTTGTAACCCCACCAGCTGACAGCTGGGGCTTAAAAAGAGATCAACCCCAAGAGCACAATCCTTGTTTCCAAGCCCCCAAACCCTATCTCCCATTCCCTAGTCACAGCCTGGGAGGGAAAAGAGCACCAGGAATCCAGGAGTTGGAAGCTTAGTGCATCTTCTGTGTTCTGTTATGTAAAGACATTTTACTTGAAGAAGTATCTTCTGCTTTTGACCTTCATTACATGTTTCCAACCCCCCTCGTGAAACACGGGCTGACATGGCCCCATAACGTCTACCAGGGTCTCATGGCTGAGCTGTCAGATACAATTTATTTAAAGTGAACACAGACGTTTCGTGTCACTGATTTATTCAAATGCACCGCATGTGCTTAACTCTTTCAGCTTTAGTGCTTTCATTTTGTATCTCCAAAGAAAACCGATGTTACAGGGGGAAGAGGAAGCGAGCAAGCAGATGTTCCTACTGCCTGCCCTAAGTTTTCTCGGATACCAAAGCGATAAGCTCAGCGGTGAGAAGTGCTGCGGTGTCCCCAGGGACCCTGCAGGGGCTCAGAGCCTCCAACCGAGCGGGGCCGGCAGGTTCCTGAGGCTCCTCGACGCGGGGCTGCAGTGGATGGCAGCGAGACGAGGAGGAGGAAAAGGAGAATAACAGAGAAAGGAAATAGGCACTGCAAAACAAAACCTGAAGAAATCACCAGCAAAGCAAAAAGCACGCAGGGGAAGCCCCTGGTGTGGTTGCTCACTTCCTATGGCTGATCACTGACACAGCAGCACAAAAAGTCACCGAAAACGGCAAATTTGTCAGGGGGGATGAATTGGACCCTGTAGAGAGGAGTAACACGTGGCCACACAACACACGTCCATTTTCACATTTTGCCAAAAGAGGGAGCTTATCAGGAGCACCAGCACCAACGCGTGCGTTTCTTCAGCCAGCCCAGCCTCCGCGCTGCACAAGCCCCGGTGCCACGGGGCAAAACCTCTGCGGTCACACGCGTGGATTCACACCAGCATCCACCAGCACAGGTTTCAGGACATTAGATCTTCATTTTCCTGCAACGCTCCATAAAAAAAAAAGGTTGTTCATTTCCTCTTACAATGTAATAGCAAAATGTACTTACAACCTCAGCGTTACTCTAAATGCCTAAAAAACTCACAAACCCTTATAAAAGTCTTTTAAAGAGTAAAGAACCTATTTCTGACTTGGAAGTTTCTCTTGTGTAACCCAGGCTAGAAAAATCTTATTCTTGCATGAAGTTTCTGACTTCCTGGTGAGTACAGTTTGTTTTTGCTTTTACATCTAGAAGGAAATCTCTAAAAACATTTTGTATGCCATGTCATGCGATACATGTAATACTAAACACTTCATGAAAAGAAGAACCACACCGAAACACAGAAACAAGTTTAAAGGGAATTAAACAGCCCATCTACGAAGGCAAAACACATGCCAGGGGCAAAGACATCACTTAAATTAACCATTACAGCCTTCTAGAAAAAAATGTTTATCAGACATCAAATATGACTCAAGATTTAGTAATAAATTTGCCTGGTTTAGCAACCGGGTACAGGAGATGGCCAGCAGGTGCCCAGGGAAGCACGCTCCACCGATGCCATTCATCATACACGACCTATCAAGCAGGCAGATGCAGCTTGCTGGCATGAAAAGTTCTTCTGCAGAACAGAAGGGTAAACGTGATTGCAAAGAACTGCAAACGGACCCCACGGTGCCACGGGAAGGGGCACCGAAACAACAGGGATAACGCAGTGAAGACAGAGGGCAACACAGGGAGCAAAGGGAAGAACAGCGGAGCCGTACAGCCCGCATGATGAACTCTGAAACAGCTACTGGGGCTCGGGACAAGGATCCCACTCGCCAGATCTAACTCCAACTCCGCTCATCACCAGGTAAAAAAGCAAAGACCGTTGCAAAATATGATGGAAAGGAATAAGTATAAAACATGGAGTTGTTAGAAAATAAAGATATCACTGTGTGTATTCACAGAACACAAACGTTTTGAACCGTGCGTTTCTGCCCACTGACCTCAGAAAAGATACGGTGAAACTGAGAAAGATTCAGCAAATGAAAGGGTGGTCAGAGGGTTCACAAGGACCGAGTGAAAAACCAGCAACAAAAAGAGAATGGCAAAGGCCAAAAGGATCGTGGCACACTTACTCCGCTGTGCCGGCAGTGCCCGCGGGGACGCACGGGGACCTGCTGGAAGACCCCGGCGTGTTGGCACTGCCTCGGCAAGCAGCTGTTACTGTGGACGTGCTGCTCAACGCAGAAATACTCTGTGATAGTCCTAAGGAGCTGATGTGCTCAGGAAAAAACTTGAAAAATGCCTCAAAATGAGACGCAGGTCGGTGGAACATCCAGCAACCGGCAGCTTCTCCGAAGCGTGCGAGGGCTCCAGGCAGGACGGCTTCCTGCGGTGCGGCACACCAAGCCCTGGCTGCCGCTAACGTTCGGAAATCATCCAAGCCAGACACAGGTTGAAATCAGGAAATAAATTTTCCACAGATATCCTTTCAGAGGAGTAAACAGAGACTGTTCAACAGGGTCAACTCAGAACTGAAATCCACTCCTTGGCAGGCCATTCCCCCTTTTTTTTTCTAATAGCTGAATTTTGCCAGTATTGTTCGACTCTGGTAGCACAGCCTCGCATCAGGCACTGCAGCTCTGTGCTCCCAGCCCTCCAGCAGCTCATCCACACCTGTGCCACCGCCGCTGTCGCTCCTCTGGTGGAGGTAGAGAAGAAAACCAAACCCAGACACCACCTCTCCAGTCCAGGGCTCCCAAAAGCAGTCCTGCTTCTCAGCTCTTGCTCCCTTCGGTCAGTCGGGAATTTCTGCATCCCTCCCCACTGCACGCTGCCCTCACCCTCCCGTCCAAGTGGGCCCAGGTCAGATCTCCTCACAGGTCCCACCAAAAGCAAACCTCCTTCTCCTTCTCCATTAGCAGTTTTCAGTGGGACCTGACGTCTGACTCAGCTCATCGGGCGGCAGCACAGTTGCCAGGTCTGAGACCGGAGATGCCGTGAGCGCCACGTGTGCCCTTTCCTTGCCTGCTCTCTGCACCTTGCTTTAATTGTCTGCATGTTTTATTTTTCAGAACCATGCCCCGAATCAGACACACAGTTCCAGCTAAGGCATCATCTGTGCTCGCTGCACAGCAGAGCAGTTCCTGCCTTACAAGCTGTTCTCCTGGCAGTGTATTCCCAGATGGCCTTACCCTTACCGCAGTGCTGCCACGGGCTGACTCGTTCGTGGGCTGTGCTATTGCACCATTCTTGCCAGAGCTCCTGCCTAACCAGCTCCTTCCAGTTTTGTGTTTGTGCCTTTATTTTGTCCTCCCTAAACGTAGCGAATATGCATTTGTATGAGTTGTAATCTTAATTTGGACTTCACCAGCTTAGTGAAGATGACCACTGCGTGGCTCTGTCTCCCATTCATTCTTTGGCAGGTCTCCCCTCGCGTCCTGCCTGGCTTGCAGGTGCTGTGGGTGCTGCCTCACCTGCATGCCGAGCGCTGCTGGCAGATGCACCAAGGTTGTCTTGCTCTGGAATAAGCCTCCACAGATGGTTTCCTCTAGAAAACTATCCTGGTTTTCAGCACAGTCACAACTGCAGCTTTTAAAAGCAATTCATGCAGCTAAAGTAAGAGAAACGTAATGGCTTGGAATGACGTTGGGTTTGCTCTAAGATGTGCGGCACATCTTGCTCTGCTGAAAGCAGAGAGAAGTAGAAATCACAGAGTCACAGAAGAAAGTAGAACCAGCTCGTATCACAGTAGCGAGATGTAACAGAAAGCACCTCCCAGAGCCCTCAAATTCTGAGCTGCAGCAGAAGCCCTACCAACCAGAACACTTATTTTATTCTGTCATCTTCTGGATAGTCTCTGGTGGCTCCCAAGAAAATAAAAAAGAAAAATCAATTTAATGCTGAAAGGAAAACTAACATGGTATATGGTACTTAGCAAACACGTCTTACTGTCCATCATGTTCTTCATGTTCATGGTGGCCTCTACTACTTAGCATTTGAAAGAAAGCACTTCCTTTTAATAGGGCCAAGTGAGCAAAGCTGACTGCAAAGGAAAGACGTTTCAGGTCAGCTGTGTTAACATTCAGATAAATCCCGTATTCTTTCCCTCTCGGTCAGCTTAACTCATTGCTCGTAACAGAAGTAGCAGGAATGCACAGCGCATCGTTCACGTTAAGTCGAGATGAAGTCGCCATACACCCGGGCTTTCCGAAGGGCACAGACCACAGCAGGGATGTGTCTTTTCCAGAGAAGAAGGCAGCGCAGCAGAACGTGCAATTGCAGCCGCTTTGAGCAGAGCAGAAAGGTATCCTCCAGAGCTATCCCTCCAGCCCCACATCCAGTCCCCAGGGGTTTCAGCTCCGTGTTTTGAGGAATGTGCTAAATCTGTTAGTATGTTAATTTTGCTGGGGAAGTCTGTCAGTGCAAAGCAACTCATGGTTGATTTACATTCTGAAGCATGAAATTTATCTTTGGCAAGTGGCCTCAGAGACCTAAGCGTTTTCCAGAAACATCGCTTTACTTTCCCAGTGCAACATGCAGAATTATAAGTAGCCATTTCTTAAACCTATTAGGAACCAAGAAGGCAATGGAGGAGGCCAAGCTTCTGTCCAGGGGAAGACCTCAGATGGAGTCAGCTTCACGTCTGTCTGCGTGCCGGTAACACTGCCACAGCAAGTCTCAACACAACCACTCGGTTCATTTGTTAAACTGCATTCTGACTTCCAGATACACAACCCATCAGACAACGTGCTCTGACACACCGCCTGTCGCTGCTTTTCACCCCATTCCCCTGCACAAAGGTGCATCACCTTTTGAGGGAGCTCACTCCTACTTGTGCACAGCATTTCAGTATTTCAAACCAAATACAGGCAGTGGCTCTGTGTGTCCTAGGGGAGACTTCCCTTTATGCCTTATCCTGATGGCCGAAACGTGGTGCTCAGCAGGCAGCGAGACGAGCAGTCCCCTCCTCTGCTTGTGAGCAGCAGGCTGCTCAGAGCTGTGCCCACTGCTCACTGCCAGCTCAGCTCCGCCAGCAGCAGCCAAGGTGAAAGCTGCAGAGAAGAGCAGAGCGCAGATAGTGAAACAAACGGCCCCCAACCAGGCATTTGTGCATCCCACAAAGGTCGAACAGCTTCCACCACCGCTGCTCACTCCAACTATAAGACACGAAACCCAGAGGCAAGAGAAGCAGCCAGCCGAGGCAGCACACCTCTGCTTGCATCCATCACAGACCCGTAACGGCCGAAATATGGGATGCACTTGTGGGCAGGAGGCGGGGTGCACGGACTCGGAAAGGTTTGTCTGCAGATGCTGCCAGCCAGCTTATGGGATTTAAACTGGGTTGTACGTACAGGAAGACTGTGCCTCAGTTTTCACTGCTGCAGTACCATGTTAGCACAGGTGAAATCCAGGCTCCACGGAGCTCCCCTGGGTCTGGAAGTGGCTCAATACACCCACAGCCCTGACCTTAACCATGCAGAAATGCCACCCCTGGTTCAGCAAACACACACTTCGTTGTTCACACGTCTCTTGAAGGGAAGCTTAAGGATAAAGTCATCTCCCCTTAAAGCCTGGTCATTGCGTGACACTAAGCAGTAAGTTGATTAATAATTAAGAGTTACACAAAGGAACGCAATCCTCAGAGGAACAGAAGGAAAATAGTAACACCACTGACCAGAATTACACCTCCAGTACTGAAGTTCTTGACCTCTAGTGCACTGAAGCACATGAGAATATGAGCTTTACACTGAAGGTCAAAATGCCATTCCTAAAGGCAATCAGACAACAAAGAAGTCCAAAATTGCTTTTTTCTATTTGTCCTGAAACTGTTATTTTCAAATTTTCTGCTTTTGAGTTGTGGGTAAATTTTGCTACCCATTTCAGGCTACGAACTCTCTTCCTTCATCCTCTGGTTCCCAAACCACACAGGGTCCTGGTTGTTCAGCCATTCGGTAACAGGGTATATAAAACTTTTATATGGATGTATACAAATATAGCTACACAAACATTATGACCTCACTGTAAGATACATTTTCTCTTGCAAGTTCACGTTCCCCTTTCAAATTTTTACATAATAACATAATGTTTGAGGTGTAGACAATGTACCCAAAAAAACCCTTACTGAGCAATTATTTTGAGAGGCTTTGTGAGAAATATTTTATCCAAACTACCTACAGCTTTCCTTTAAAAGGATGAATTTGTAGTGAACTCTTACTTCTACATTTTTAACGTGCACTTTCCTGGTGTTTTAACTGCTCAAATCCTATCTAACAATTTCCTTTCTTTTTGTTGCTTGCACTGTGACTACAGGGGAAGCCCCACGCAAGGTCTGGTCCCCACAAGCCTTGCACGTCTCATGGACAGAAGGGTTTGGTGGACCCCACTGCTCTATCGCAAGGCTTCAGTGGCTTTAGAAAACCACTTAGACTAGATTATCCTACTGTATTGGAAATAAATGTTTGATTTGGTTTCATTTCAGCCAGGAAATTCTGTGCATGACTGAGTAGAAAAGGAAAAAGGAAAGGATCAGATTAAAGGGAAAGCTGTAACATTGGCAGCTGCACCAAGAGCTCTGCAGGAACACCCAGACGGGAAAGGTGCAGCCAGGGAAAGAGAAAACGAGAAATTTGTCTGATAAATGTATGTTGCATCCTCACATTTTATTATTACTTTTATTTATTTATTTATTAATTCAGCATGTGATATCTAAACAGATAAGGAGATTTATGAGCAGAATTTTGAAGGAAGAATGAAAATTCAGACAATATTTGTCAAATGAACAGACATGGGAACTAGAGGGGAGTAAAAGGGGGAACTTCAAGTTTATTACTAATACATGATGTAACTATTGCAATGCATTGGCTGAGAGGTGTTCTTTTCTGCTGGTCCTGAGAGAGTAAAACAGCATGATATGACAGTATCCAACAAGATACATTGCCTCCTCAGAGTGGCAAAGATACCAGGATTCACACCAGGGTGAAATGCATTCATTTACCTCTGCTTGGTACTCCCCTGCAATACTAAACATAATATTTTGTGTAAAATCCAGAATCTATATAGCCTCAAAAAATTGCTGAAATTTACCATATTAGTTAAGGTTGTAAATGATTTAATATTCAACTGAATTGAACACCTAAACATCGTTTGGTTTATGAGGGAGGAGAGTCCAAAGCAGGACAGAACAGGAGGGCTGGAGCCCAGACCCGATGGGACCCCTCGGTTCCCACAACAGGCCGTAACCTCAGAGCTGCTGTGCTCGCTCCTAGCCAGTGCTGCATCCAAACATCACCAAGAGAGGCCAGAATCAAAAGGTGTGGTCATCTCAGGAAAGGAGGGGGATGGCAGAGAAAACCTGAAAGAAAACGATTCTGCTGTTCCTAGGTCTGCAGCACAGCAAGCTGGTTGCTGACTTGCATCAAGCTGTAAGTACAGGCACCTAATTGAAGACACCTTTGGGTCCCTCGACAGTGAAGCTGCTCTTGTGACATGAGTTCTCGCCAGGAGCACAAACAGTAAAAATAGGCCTCAGGCTACTGTAACGGCCTGTCTGTACAAGATTTGATTGGCAAAAACCTCCAAGTCCTCTCCTTTAACAGAGACTGTGTTAAAGTCATCGCTCCTGAAAGGGAAAATTACCTTTCCTTTTCCACCTGCTTTTCTTCCCGTCCTTGTTAGTGCACCCATTGCTGCTGCTGCTGCTGCTGCTGCTGCTGTTCTCGGAGCTCTGCGAGTCGGACTGCGCGTCGCTGCTCTCCTCCGAGCCGTCAGAGAGCTCCTTCAGCCCATCTGGAACGTCCTTCTGCAAACAAAGCAAGCAGGCGAGTTACCCACTCCACAACAAACTCATTCCAATTAACACAGTTCTTAAAAGGAGCATTTTGCTTTATTTGCCAAGCACTCACTGTTGATTTTTATGCTCGAGAGCTGTCAGAACTGCTTAGCTGCTGGCCTCCGAAGCACACCGCCTTTTGCCGGTCCATATTTTAGGTCAGAGGTTGGACTCGGTGATCTTGGAGGTCTCTACCAACCTAGACTATTCTGTGATTCTGTGATATAAATTCCATACCCACTGCCGTGGCTTCTCCACTTCCCTCGTCACCACCTCACAGGCATACCCTTCCTTACACACCCCTTTAGTTGTCTTCTCTGCCCTCCGTCACCAACTCTAACACACTTCTGCATGAGAAATCCAGTCAGTTTTGGAACTTCGTGACAGAAATAAAAAAGAACGTGATGGTTCAGTGTCTGACAGCCCCAGATAACTTTGATTTCCTGAACACGAAGACCTGCTGGCACAGGCCCTTCCACACCAGGCCCTGCAGGGGCTGCGCCTTCACACCCAGGATTTTAGGCCGCAGAAAGCACCAGCAGCTGTTCGCCCGGCCACACCTAAGCCCAGACTGCCCTCTAGTGATCAGCACCATTCAGATTTTAACCTAGTTAGGGCTAATTAGTGACAGCACCTTGAAAATCTGCTGATAGGGACCTCAGTCGCGGCCATTATCCCAACTGCCCGAAGCTTCTCGGTGCGCCCCTTGCCAATGGGCCATGCACACAGCGCAGGGCAGAAGCAGACACAGAATTAATGGCACAGAAAGAATTACCTACAAACCACAGTCCTAGAGAAGACATCATCAGAAGCAGAGAAAAACCTTTCTAATTATACCAAGTGTCACCAAAGCTGATAAGAATTAAGCTTGCATACTCCTAATGCTCACACTCCTTTCAGCAAACCTTCTTTATGTCGTAACTTTTGGAAAGATGATTTTAGTAAGCTGGGACATTTACCTATTTTCTGATTTTTTCAAGATGTCTCTTTTAAAGTCTTCCACCTGGTCTTCTAGCTACCACTCCTATAGATGCATCTGGTAAGACGGTGTGCTCTGTCTTTATCACGTGTGGTAAAAGCTGAACTGGCCAGACTTCTCCAAATATCAGGTTAGAAATATTCCTGCAGACTGCAATCTCCCAGGCTACCGGTGAACAGAAAATCCAGTCATGGGCCCTTCCGATGCAATGGGGTAATAAGCATGGGGGAAGCCATACATAAAAATGCTCAGGGGTACCAACCAGATGCACAGAGGGTTCCTGGGACGATGCCGACCACCAAAAGGCTCCAGCCACTAACTGATGGACCATCAAGACACTCCAGGTTTGGGGAGAGCCAGCTTGAAATTTTTAAGTAATAACATGAATAAATTGAGGAAAATGAGGGTTCTGTTTGTTTGTCTTGGTCTGGGTTCCCAAAACAGCTTTTCTTTTTTCCAAGAACTTTGTCTTTTATTTAACAAAATGACCTTCAATTTCTCTGTTTATCTATTGACCTCACTATGTCAAATTTTCTCTTAAAACGTGAATCCTTCCAGACAAGACTAAACCTTAGCGTACATCTCTACAGCCTAAAACAGAATCAGCCCCTGAAAGCTCATCCTGCATATGCAGCCTTTGCAAGCAATGGAAAATACTGCATTACAAGAAACTGAAATACCAAAAGTTACTAGAAATTCATCACTTTTGCTACAAGTATTTAAAGGTCATGTAATTTGGTTTATTCTTTAGTATTTAAGAGTGCTTGGAGTTAATTTTCTCCAGGGGACCAAGCAGAGTGTTCAGACTGTAGGAGAAGTGCCCGGGTCCTTACCGGGGCACGTGCATCTTGCAGCTTTAAGAGGAGCACTGCTGGCCGACCCGTGCCATTACACGCCACTTCAGCCACAGCGCACACCCATGGCATCTCAGCATTTTTAAACAGATTAAATGTTATCAGTGCTTCCACCTCTCCATGCAAAGCTCGGCTATTGTGTCTTAAAGACAGTAAAACACTGGAATAGCCCTCTCCTGTCCAGCACAGGTGTGCCTGAAGCTATACGTCCCCTACATCCACCCTGCTTGTAACTGTCAAAAACACTGCTATGTGTAAGACCTGGCCTCATGGCCTTAAGCAAACCACTGCTGCTTAGTCAAGAAAGTATCCACATTTTTGAGAGCTATAAACCACGTCCAAGGGCTCTGTCTTGGAAGGGTTCCTGTTCACCACTGTGACCAGACTCACCACTCCGAGGCATGGAGTGCTCGGTGCGCTTCGGATCACGGCTGGCTGCCATAGTTAGACAAGATTTGGGGAAAGGAGAGGATTAGGTATAACAGAACTAGAAGCAAAGGGACAAAAAAGAGCAATATCAAAATCCTATTAACAAATATTAATGAAAAATTTGGTTTGATTCCTTGCTGCCCTTAGGGATTCTCCTTCGAAGCGTCTCCTGGCAACCACCACCAGAAACAGCAGATCCTTTAAACATCATTTCACAGAACTGACACGCTCCTTTTGTTATGGTTCTCTAATCTTTTTTACATATCTTTACAATCAAATCTTAAAAAAAAATATGAAGGGAGATCCTGGCAGCCTACCAGTCTCTTTCCTACTTGGATCGATGACACAATAATCCGGTTCAGGGAGCCAGCAAAACTGCAAGTACAACTTTGCTTTACTCGCCAAGGATTTTATCAGAAGCGCTCTCTCTTAAGAAGTGTGATTTACCAGACACCTGGCTCTCCTTCCTTCTACTGCAATGGCCATCTCTGCTCCTGAAAGCTTTCTAATGGACAAACCAGCACATTCCATTGACCACGGATCCCCCAAAGGATTTCTCTTTCAACCCACCAGCTTCACAACTTCTCCTCCTGGCATTACACTGGGACCAAATATGACAACGGGGACCCGAGGATGGAGTGACATGGCTGGCTGACACAGCGGCTTTCTTGCCATTCCACCGACGCTACCACCTCTGGATCACACAGCCCCAAGAGGGAAAGACAACAACAAAACTGCTGTGTCCTTAGACATGCAGGAAACAACAGGGTTTTGGAATAACTCGGCCTGCTAGTCGAGCCTTCTGCCTAACACAAGTCATTACATTTAATGAACTTATTCCTATGCTGAGTTAAGTAACACTGGAGCTTTGCTGAAGCTTAACATTAAGAAAAATAACCAGTTTTACCTTACAGATCTCATGAGGGTGACAAATGGAGCTACCACAGAAGCTCTGATGGGTTTTGTTGTTCAAATGCATGCTCATTTCCAATCCGACTTTGCTTAGATTTAAGCTCTTGACGTTGGATCTGCCTGTGATTTATCCCACCAAAAATGTGCTCGCAATCTTTCAAAATAGATCTTTTTTTCACATCTATAATTGTTTTGTTCTTTGAAACTTCTCAGCATGGCTTGGCCACATCATGACACAGAATTCACAGACAATTACTCAACCACTTGTCTGCTACAATATCGGAATCTTTTCCTGACTCATAATGTTCTGACAAAACACCTTCTTCCCGCTCTCGACTGAAGGTCGGCATTCCTTACGCCTAAACCAGAAAGCTTTGTACATTTTCATAGTGAAACAAATTGTGTAAGAATGAGACCCAAAAAGACAACTACCTTCCCTCCACTGTTGGCTGTATCTCTGATAGTCCTTACCTTAAACGTACGTCCTATCAACATATGTTTTACACCTTCACTTCAATGCCAGCCTCTGTTTGGCACAACAATGTTCAAAGAAGTTTGCGGGATATCTTGCAAAGGAAATTTGGGAAGCTCTGAAGACGTTCTACTCTGATGGCACACCAGCACCAGCACACAGCTCCCAGGTGACAACCTTTGGTGTCACCTTATGTGCAAGTTCTCAGGGAATTGTGCTTTTCCAGTTTACAGGGTGGAGGCAGAAGATGGTGAGAAGAGGATTCAACGTAGCTAAATTTTGGTGATGATCACAAGGACATCTTTTTCTGGGCGGTTCTTAGTCCATTCCCTTGGTAATTGAACAGGCACTTCTAAAGCATTTCTCTTCCATTTTAAATATTTTAGGAGAGGAATCTCATCTTAGAAGTTACTTTCGCTGTCTAAGGAGCATGGGGTGAGATGAGGAAAGCAGCTCCAACAGAGACATACACTGAGGGGGTCTGTGTTTAGTGAGAGGAACCCTAACTTAACTGACAGTCATCAGTTTCAAATATATAGAGAATCGAGAACAGTGTCAGCAGGCTTCATTCTAGTAGTTTAATTGGGGAAAAAAGTTTCAAATAAAGATTATTTTTTAAAAACCGAATCAGCTAAATCAAGGAATCCTCACTTTTTCCCTTGAAGTATTTTCTGTCTACTGTTAATTGAATAAGGATAAAGGACTTTTGAATTTCTAGATATAAATTGATTAGTGAAGGTAATGTTACCTTTTTATAGCTAAAATTGTATTACAGTTTTAATTACTCTTTCATTTCTGGGTTAATAACTAATATCAGCAAACTTATAGTTTTATTCAGAGTATTGCAAATAAAACAAGCACTTTGGTTGTATTTTCAGCACACAGGTGCTCGCTGGCAAGCATGAGGAGACCATGCTTGCATTTGGAGGGATAGTTTGCACTACAATTCATGCTACTGAGGAACAGTTCCCTCTTCAGGATTATCCTAATGCAACATATTTTAAACAAATAAAAGTCACCTTAGCATTCAAACAAAACTGTGCAGCTGAGACACTTACCTTCAGAGTGTACACTCCCATCCGCCCCGGGACCTTATAGAAAATGCCCTCTTCCCCTCGGGAGTTTGTATGTAACATAGCATTCAGGCATGCAAGAGGAGAAGTCCCACTGAAAATAAAAACACAGGATTAATTTTTGTATTTCTCTAGTCAGTATTAATCTTCTGCTGGGAGACGATCACGGTCCCTCACCTGCCCACCAAGCATGCAGCGGCACAAGAGCCCAGATCCAACGTGTATCCCCAAGAATACAAGTTGAAGCTGCCACAACAAGCAACAGTGAAACCGGTCCAACGAACCCACGCTCCAGCTCCAGCAAATAGGCAAACAACCAAACAAACCCCCAAGTTCAGGCTCTCCAATACCTCTGTGCAGAACATCAAGATGCTCGCTCATTCTTAAAGCTCTAAATGCTCAAAGTTGCTCAGCTGAAACTGAGCAGATCTGTTGCAAGCTAACTTCTGACTGCAGAGATATTGAAAGTTTTCTGGAAAAAAAAAAAAAAAAAACAACACCTGCAGCGTAGTGAAACGAGGGTTGTGGCATAGAGAATGGAAACCAATTCGGCAATTTTAGCAACTTCCTGAAAAGAGCTGAGATCTTCAATCCCAGCCCTAGGAGCTGAAACAGGAGCTCCATCCTTTTCTCTGTGCTGGTGGGGGTTTCTTTGTTTGTTTTTTAAGCTATCCCACTGCAGACAGAAGCAGAATCAGTGGGCACAGAAGACAGGTAACTTTTGTTCCCGTTGCTGGGTCAGGCAGATCACACACACTATTTAACAGCTGCCACTGCTTGTAAAGCACGCTGGTATCTTGCGCTACCCCTGCACAGGAGGTGCAAGATCCAGTGCAAAGTTTCCCCCTCCCAGTATCTTGTCACAAAGGCTCAGACTGGAACCATCAGATTGACTGAAATCCCGAATGTGTGACCGAACGGCCAAAATTCCTGAGTGGGAGCTACAGCGAGACTGCTACTCATTTGCAGTATGCTTTGCTATAAACATTCAAACAGATCTGCATCCAGAGCAGGGAGATGAGCCCTGGAAGGAAATGGGAGATAGAGGTGAGGCAGAGCCCAGACCTCTGATGGCTCGGGCAGCACACGCTCACTCCAGGTTAGACAAAACAGCAGCAAAAAGCTTAGCTCCATTACTGAATTCTAATAGGAGTGGAAGCTGATATTCTGAAATAGATTCCAGGGCTCCTTTGTATAAACTTGCAGTTGGAGGCACACAGAGAATGCTGCACCAACAACCCCAGGATGGCTGGGGACAGCCCTGGGTGCCCCTGTCCCCCCCTGCCCCAGCAGGGTGCTCAGCCCCACGTCCCTGGGCTCAGGGAGCTCTCCAAGGAGCAGCCCCCGGCCCCTCTCGGGGCAGCCTGTGCCAGGGCTCCGGCACCCGCCCAGCCCAGCAGCGCTGCCTGAGGGGCAGGGGGAGCCGCCGGGGCTCCAGGCTGGGCCTGGGGCCTCTGGGCCTGGCCCTGGGCACCGCTGAGCAGAGCCCGGCTCCGGCCTCTCCGCACCTCCCTGCGGGTGCTGACGGCCATGGGGGAGCTCCCCCGGAGCCTCCTCTGCTCCAGGCCGAGCAGCCCCAGCTCTCGCAGCCTCTCCTCACAGCAGGGGGCTCCGGGCCCGGCAGCACCCTGGGGTCCCGGGCTGGGCTCTCCCCGCTGGGCCCAGGTCTCTCTCTGCTGGGGGTCCAGGACTGAGATAAAGCAGCTCACAAACCACAGGAGAAACATTGTCCCCAGAGGGCGGCTAACATTCACATCGCTAGACCCAATCCCATCCGTACTAACTGCAGTGCTGTGAGGATTCAGCCCCTGCCGGGGGACCACAGCTCCAGCTGGCCAGTGGGACGGGAAGGCCACCGCATGCTGGTGGCAGGGGCGAGGATTCAGAGCCATGGACACGAGCCGTGTGTTATCAGGTGGTTTGTGGGACCAAATGGCTGCCTCCTAACCTAAATTATTCTATGTAAAGGGTCAGGAAACAGCCCCCATGGTGTCAAGGCAGTGGTACTGTGTACTGGGTCTGGCTGGGATGTTGACTTTCCCTGCAGCAGCCCCTACAGTGCTGCGCTCTGCACTTGTAGCTAGAACAGCAAGGGTATCACACTGGTGTTGTGTCTGCTGCTGAGCAGTGCTGGCACAGCATCAGGACTTTCTCTAACCCTCCTAGGGGGTGGGCAAAAATGTGAGAAAGAAACATCACCAGGGCAGCTGACCTAAACCAACCAAAGGGCTATTCCATACCATATGATGTCACACTCAGCAATAAAAGGTGGAAAAGGAAGAAGAGGGGAGGGGTGGGCTCTCATTGCGAAAACGTCTGTCGTCCTCCCAGACACAGGCTACGTGCGTTGAGGCCCTGCTTCAAGGATGTGGTCAAGCATCGCTCACTTGTGGGAAGTAGAGAGGAATTTCTTTCCTCTGCACTTCCACATAGCCTTTACTTGTTTTGTTTTGTTATTCCCTTCCCCCTTCCTCTTCCCCTTTCCCTTTTTTCCCTTTAGTTGAATTGTTTAATTAATAATAATATTTCCTTAATAATATTTTTTCTCTTTAATTAAATTATCCTTATCTCAAGCCGTGAGTTGTTCTTTCCTTTACTTCTTCCCCTCCTCATCTGAGGAGGGGGAGTGAGAGAGCGGTTGTGGTGTTCAGCTGCCTAGCACGGTGAAACCACCACCTACTGCTGCCCTGCTCTCTGGCTCCCCGGAGCAGTGCCTCGGCACACACCAGCCCTGCTGCCTGCAGTTCTCTCACGTGAACGCCGACACCGACGTGACACAGCTGAGAGAACGCGTGTCCGAGCCACGCTTGGCCCAGCTCTACGTGGCAGTATAAACACTATTCCCCTCCTTCTCCCACCACTGTTCATCAGCTTTTCCTCCCGCTGCTGCACCTAGATAACGATCAGAATTTCCTATTTCCAGATCACTGACGGCATACTGAATAGCACTGAGCGTGCCGACGCGTTCCTGCACTCAGTGAAGGTCTCCGACAGTGACGAGAAGCCTGCCACGTACCTGACCTTTCATTCACTGAGTACGTTCTTAAAAATTGGATCAAGGCAGAAGATCAATGCTAAGCCAAGCATTTTACAAAAGTCTAGGCAAAGCTATGCTCTGGAAGCTCACCAAGGAATGAAGTCTTGGCAGGACCTATCTTGACAAAAGCTATACTTGTCTGGCATCTATACTATTCCTACTCGACTCCATTGTTTAACACCTTACCCATTGCTTTTGCTTTAATTTCTTCTTGCATTCACCTGTCTACAGGTACTTGCCTTCCTCTATCTGCTCTTTAGAAATCTGGCACAAAGCTAACGTTTTTTGAGCCTTTCATGCACCTTACTGGGAAAATTTTAAAATCAGTCAACAAATCCCACGTAATTTTCAAAAGTTTGGGTTCTGTTTGGGTGTAAGATACGTGGTCCTCGTGCCATATTGCATCCTCTCTGCCTCTGTGAGTGACCACGGACGAGCCCTTCCCATCGGAACACCTTTCCTCCAGGACTGTTGCTCCATCCGTGCTGCCCCGACACCAGCGCACGGCCACGGAGCAGAGGAGCAGCCACCACCACGGAGCTTCTGAGCTGCCCTGACAGCAGCTCCCAGCTGAACAGCTCCAGATCTCCGTTTGACACACAAACCTCCGCTCTGGAAAACACGCACCCAGCACGGTCACAAGGCCAAGGGAAAGAAAGAGGCTGGAAAATGAGCCGAGGTGCTCGCGGCAGCATTCTGAGGACATCCCAACCAGCGGGGCTGTGCTGAACTTGCCCGAATCCCATGGGAAAGTGCTCTGGGCAGGTTTCTTTGACAAGAGATATTGTGTTATTACAACCCTCAATCCACAGCTGACAGCTTGCTAACAAATAAACGTGCAGTGGGGCGGTGGTTACCTTTATTCCTGGAGATGCAGCCGTCCCCTCTGACGGGAAAGACTTCACCCCTGATCTGCTCTGTGCTGCCCTTTGCTCAGGACCCCACAGCACTCACTCATTTCTTTTCCAACTACCTGCATTTGGTACGCAGGTGATGATTTTAAATGCAATAACTGTCTAAAAACAGCCTTAGGAATCAGCTGATATTATGCTGTTATTTCTGTGGCTTGCCTTTTTTTTTTTAAAGAGCAAAGGCCATCCCTTCTTTTTGCAGGAACACACATCAGATCATCAGCCGCTTCTGATGGTTCCCATCACTCTACCTCAAAAACAGTGCTTAGAGAAGCGTCTCACTGGGAAGATGCTGCTCCAGATGCATCACTATCTGCTATTTCACTTCAGTCCCTTCCATTCCCCCCCATACTGCTGCTTGTATGGAGCCAAAGTCAGTCGGGTACTGCTGCCCATGAGGTGCCGTTAACGTGCAAGGATTTTAGAGGTCTCAGAACAGGATCCAGCCTTCGGAAGACCTCACTCTATGGCATGACCAGGTCCCTGCTGCTATGTTCCTTCTCTTCTGCCAGAGAGCAAGGCCCTAGCTCATTTCTGGATCTTCTGCACTGAAGCAGTCTCCAGCTTTGCAATCACTCCCATCGGTCACCTCGGACTCCAAATAAGCTCAAGTTGTGGCTCTTGGCTTGAAGATCAGGGGTTTGAGGTGCAGTTGCTCAAACATTCCCAGCTCACAGACAAAGGACTTACACGACTGCTGGGAGGACAGGCTCATTGCAGGCTCTTGTTCTATCAGTTATCTACAGAAAATTGGCTTGACACAGTATATTGCCTCATGGACAACACGTGTAGAGTTACCACGAAAGGAGAAAATAAGGTACATCCACACTGAATAACGAAGCGTCCCAGAAAGTTACGTGCTGTCCTTCCAACAGCATTCCCCTCCATCACCTTCTGATGAGCTGACGATCACACAGAGGGCTTGCTTCTCCCCTCCTACCTGCCCTCTTTACAGGGTTTTTGTTTAAGTTTCCATGCAAAGAATCCTCCAAAATGAGCTAAGACTAACTTTAGCTTTTCTTATGTGTTAAGTGCCCATACTCCTCCGTCCCCACTTAACAGCAACAGCACCCCAAGGAGCTGGTGGGCGGCAAAGCCCAGCCCAGCCTTTTGGTAACAAAGGGATGCTGCTGCCAGCTAAACACAAGGGGAAAGTATTTGTCCAGATGCTGCCATTTGGTGCAAGTGAATTATTAAAGCCCACAGCCACTCTCACATGAGGTATTTTGCACACTAGCAGTGTAAGAACATGCACTGAATGTGAGTGCAAGCAGCGCAATGTCCTGTAACCCCTCCGCTGCTACAAGGTGTAAGGCATGGCTCTTGGGGGTTTGTTTCTGGGAACAGGGGAATGCTTATGAATCCAGTAACATGCTCTGTTAGTTCCCTTTGCAGCATCCTCAGCCGGTGTGTGATGTATACCGTTTAACAACAAAGTAGGTACAACACCAAACTCACTTTTATGGCATGGAGCTAGAAGAGAGGTGTTATTTTTTTTTAAATGAGGTGGGTTTTTTTAAACGTAAATCCATGCGCATGGATTAAGATCCTTCATGTAGACAGGGCACACTTAGTATTTTACTGAACTGTAAAACTAAATAGTAGAATTTCCCCCAAGAAGTAGTTACTATATGAAAAGTTACACAGGATGTTTTTATTAAAACATTATGCAGCCTACATATATATACTTTTTTTTTTTTTTTTACAGCTAAATAAGCAGTTCCAGTATTCATTCCAGCAAGTTTTTCAGCCTGTAAAGATTTTTACATCGCATACACTACTCAGCATGACAAAAACATAGCATTTCACATTAGGCTTCCACATCGCTGAGAGGCTGCACGACAGTGATCCCGCTGGCAGGTTCTGCGGAGAGCAGGTAGAGGATCACGGCTGGGGCTCTGCCCACAGCCAGCTCCAGCCTGAGCTGGTGCATGCCTCTGTTGCTCCTGTCACTCAGGAACTGGAGCGGCTGCCTTCAGTTCTTGCTTCACTTCTTAATTCAAGGGAGGGGAAGAACACGAATTCAGCTCACCAGACCCTGCCTCTCTGCTCTGATCACCCAGCTGCAAAGAAAGACTGGCAGCTCATGGTGTCAGCGCAGGGACCATAAGCCATGCTTACACCAAGGAGCTTCATCGTAAAACCGGGCAACACAGACTTGTTTGCCATTGGAAGCCTTAAACCATTGTACTTTTCCACATCCTATGTATTATCCTTCCTTGCAGTGTACTTCAGCTTGGGAAAAACTAGGGAGTAACACATCCACCTAGGCAAAGCTACCTTCATGAAAAGCAAGAGACACGGTTTCAGTGCACGCGTAGGCATTAAAGTACAGCACCAAGAACATTTGCATTTACAGATGCTGCTTGAGAGGTCCAATAAAGCAAGTACTCACCAATACTTACCAGGTGACCACCCAGCACAGTGAACAGGCTGAGCAAATACACGTTCTTAAACTCTGTATTTTTTATTGTTATCTGTATTATTTATCTGTTTTATTATCATTTATTATTGTCAGAGAAGGCATAAATCATTTAGCTATACACAACATTTGTCAGCCCAAAGAGTGGTACTCCATGAGCCTCTCTAGAACCATTTCATTACTCTGTGTTGGGACAAGTATTAGCGTCTGTAAGGTGTCTATTCTGTTACCTGGTTCCCAGCCGTTCTCCTACTACTGCTGTTCTTCCTACTGTTGCTGTTCTCAGCAGCGCTTTCCACTGAAAAATCACATTTTAGGAATTATTCTGGTCTAACACTAACTTCCCTGTTAGAAACATCAAATTTAACAGATTTACTGGAACTTAATCTATTTATACCTATAAACTCTTTATATTTATAAACCTGTGGCTGCTACATGAACTACAGCTTGTATATTGATGAGCAAACAAGGGTTTCTGGTAGCTCCTAAATATTTATCGGATTTTGAATATTAACATTTTCCCTAGCTGCATTTTCATCTCATTAATGAATCAAAAAAATCATCTCAATTAATCTTCCAGCAGAAGTGACAGGTGCTCTGCCTGCAGAGCAGGCACATACTCTACTTACTTTATTGGATTGCTGAAAGGGCTAAAACAGGTTAATAACGATCTTTATAGCTAAAAGGTAGTTATGAGGCCAATGGCATAAGAAATACACATTCCAAGCTGTCACCCCTCCAAGCATTTCTCTAAGCTACTTCGCTTTTCCAGCGGCCGCGTACATACCACGTCCTCCTTCTGAGAATTGCCAAACTTAAGCCTTCATTAAATCAAATGGCATTTTACATTCCACATTACATTCAAAGCTTCTTCAGACTGAGCAGGGAAAAAGGGGTTTGAAAACAGTAAATGCACATAAGGTTAAGACGAGACATCTCTATTGCGAGCAGCTGCCTGTTCAATGGGAGAAGGAGGTGAGAACATTTTTCTTTCCACGCTTTCAATTCCACTACGTAATCCTTCCCAATCAGCCTTACCCCTGCAAACTCGGGGAGCAAGGGGATTTGTTCTGGTTTGAAAACAAAATGTGACCAAATCATTTTTGTTCGGTCATCTATGGATGGGATAGTGCACTGAAACCCTGAAAGATGTTCATCCGTGCAGTATTTGAACTCGCACTCAGAACATCATGCGAGGTGTATTTATCTAACCAAAAGGCTACTTTATATTAAAGCTCCATTTTTCATGCGTCATTTATGCTATTCCTCCATGTGTGCACACCAGCAGCGTCCAGTTGGGTGCAGGCCCAGCAGCTCCCACCACAGGACCACCACCTCTGGCTCCAGAGCATCCTGCAGACAGAGGCAGCACCTGCTGCCGCGGCTCGCGCAGAAACACCGCACGGAGTCGGTTCCGTTACACCAGGTCAGCGTGGTAGCGCTCAGCAACCCAGACACCACAGAAGAGTTAGGTACCCTCTGCTCTGCTTAACATTAAGTGCATCCAACAGGGAGCATCTTCGTTTCACCGTCACTGCAAGTGCACGGAACTCACCAAAAGGGCCCAGACTCGGCTGTGTTTAAGGGTGAGGGTTTGTGTTTAAGGGTGAGGGTTTTCCCCATTTTGTTCCTTTGAGCATCCCTTCTTCCCCACTTCCCGTTTGAATCAGACATTCACACAAACAGCTTTTGGCTCATTAGTAAATTAAAGTATGAATTTTAAAAACAATAGGTTTAGATCTACTGAAGTGTCAGAGGAGAGAGAGATGGTAAGCAGATATCACAGTACCGACTTGAAGCTTGTTAACACACATTTATGATTTAGAAAAGCAGTTTTATTCTGTGCATTAGATTGTTTCACCCCATATACACTGCCAGATGACCCCGGGACAAAGATGCACAACAACATCATGCAAATCAAGCACCCCCTCCCCACAAATTGAGGACTGCAGACAGCAACGTTAATTTATGAGACACCGAGCATTCACATGCTATTAGCCTGGTATTTTCCACAGACTTGCAAGCAGATTAAGATTTCACGTTTGCATTACACTCAAAGGCTAATGCAAACTGCATGCAGGAAAGGTAGATTAACGTAACAGAAGCATTAACACTAGTTTTACTACTATTTCTTTGTTTCTAAGTCTGTGTGAAACAAGCAGTTGCTCTTTAATTAAGGCTTTTGCAGCTTGCGTTAATACAGAACAGTAGCTTTAGAACAATCAGCAGTGGTTCTTACCTTCTGGAGTTGGAGTGCAACCCAAAAAAAGGAGAGAAACACCCCTTTAAAAACTTTAGCAAAACAATCATCTAACCATTTATACGAACCCTCCTCCCCATCCACCAGAACCAAATTAAGAAAGCTTTGGGCAGATCTGCAGCAATACCACAGCTAGGCTCTATCATACCCATCAGCGGGTGGAGGAAGATGTGCACCCGTCAGGCTTTTTTTCCAGCTTACTTTCCAAGCAGCTGGCACAGGTACACCGATCCCAGGTGACTTTCACCCCCCCAGTTAGTGAACTTCTATTAGAAGTCAGGTGGACCCTTTAGAGGTCCCATATGTGGCCAGGCACCATACAGAAGTTTACTTTTCTTTCACAACTCAGGCCCACAGCTGTGGGTCAGCAGCAGCCCTACAACCCAGAGGAGCAAGACAGTCTGAGCAATTTATTGAAGCCAGTGGTTGTGCCACATGTACAGCATGATCTCAGCCGTGTTCCCAAGGGTAAATCCATGGGCTGGCCAAGTCATTAATAATGCAAACTAACACACTGCTCGCCCCAGTTCAGTATTCCCACTGTTGGGGGGTGGTGGAGAGGAAGAAAGGAGGGAGGAGCTGGTTTTAGGTGTTTTTTTGTTTGTTTGTTTTGGTGGGGGTAGAATTGGCTACAAGATTTTCATGTGATAAAGCCAATTATTAAACGCCACCACTTCAAGTTCCTGAGAATTTGTGCAAGATCGAAACAGTGCCCTGAAAACCTGGGTGGTGCCAGTGAGCTGGGATGGAGCCACGCTTGTATCAGGGTGTAGTAAAGGGCACTGGAGACCCTCGGATCAGGACCAGCCTGGAGAATGCTGTAGTGCTCTTCAATGTGCTCAACTTGTACTTTCTTTATAAGCTTTAATTACTAGTCTGCTAAGACTGATAGGACAACGGGATCTGACCTGCAGGAACATTACTAGATTCTGACATCATACACTGAGTCCTGGATGAGATCAAAAAGCCCTTAGATATTGTTTACGTGTGTAAGCAAGAGCTTCAGGTTTATAGCCCTTGATTAGCTTCACCTTAGCAGTGTCCATGTGTAAGGTACTTGTCTGTGTGCCCCTTGAGGGCCTACGCAGAAATGATTAGTATTTTCTGGTTTTAAAGGACAAATTCATATAGAGGAACCTTCCTCTAAGGCTTTTGGGGCAGAGAATTAAGACTTCGAAGTTTCTGGCATTCCCCACTCTTTGTCTCTCTGCTACAGGGCCGCGGGCTGGTTCAAACTGATGGTCAGTCCTACATCTAGCTGCCTGCTGAGGTCTCAGCTCCGGTGTTTTCTAGAAGAGAATGCCAACTTGTTGGATTCCTGTAGCGCTCATCACTGGAGTATTACACCCCACATTTCTCCCTGCAATGGCTGTAACACTTTCACATGACAGAAATGGATGTATGATTTTATTTTGAGGAGCCAGCAAAACCTGCTACTATTCTAGTCTCAGGGTGAGAGATGTGGAAGATGTGGTTAGTCGGGGATTTGATACCTTTATGTAAGTAACTGCTGTGGAAAGCCACCTAGCTGGACTTTCTCCTAACATAATGAGTGCATTTCCTGCTAATAGTAACATGATATTTCTACATAACCATCCTCTTCCAATCTTCTTATTCCTCCTCTTCAACTTCTTTCTAGATAGCCATCCTCTTGAATTCCAATTTCATGGTTGGGATTAGATTATCCTAAAGGTCCCTTCTAACTGAAACCATTCTGTGATTCCGTAAGTCTTCAAACTACTCTTTTTCAAACCAACATTTTTCCCTGCATGCATTATTTACATTTTATCTACAACTCATCTCTATCCTTCTGCAGATACGGGGTGGTGCAGAGCTGATGACTTCGATGTTTGTTTAAACGCTAACGAGGAGGAGTCCTGTGGGGTTTGCTAGACCCAAAGCATCCCTCAGGATCACCAGCCTTTCACCCTGCGGCCTACAAGCCAACCAGGCAGGCTCGAGGCGAGGCACGGGCACTGCCTGCGAAGTTTCATGAAACAAACCTGAAAGACACGGTGGCCTGCAGGTTGCTGTTCCCGCTGCCCTGCAGATGAATGACCAGCGGGAGGTTCTTAGCACTAAGAAAGCTTTTTATAAGCACCCCAAGGTCACCTGGGGCTGGTAGAGGCCAAGAACTTGGCTGGCAGAAGAGGGACCTCAGGGAGAACCCCGGTAGCAAAACCCCAAACGACAGCAGCCATGGAAGGCCACAAGGCCCCTCGCCATACGTACCGCTAGCCCTAGTGAAAAGCCACCTGAAAACACAGCCCAGGACACCCTCCCTCCACCAAACACCACCTGCGGCCCTCAGATACCACGAATGCTGACAGCCATTTGGCCCAAAGTGGCTTCAGCCTGTACTTTACACCAGAGGTTTCACACACACATTCCACTTCACTAGGCATCACAAGTACCTCAAACAGTGTGATGGTCTGGTGAACTTCAGTTAAAAATGAGCTGATAGCTGGTTATTTTCTTCACAAAAAGCCAAATGTAGCTTTGTAACTGACTAAAAAAAAAATGCAAAACCTTACTGTACCCAATTAGTGCCCTCTGCTTCTGCCAGCCCTCCTCTCGAGCACTTACGGCAATTAACAGAAGCACGCTGAGGAAGAGGCTTGCAATTAAAGCCAGCCTGCCTGTAAGGCTGGTGCTAACGCACCTGCTTCCAACCAGTGCCCATTTCCCATCGGGAAGGACTCCCGCGGTTCAGATGTAAAGAGGTCAGCCATACCTTTATGGACATTAGTAATATCCATCTTCCAGCAGAATGAAAACAACCTAACTAGACACAGCGGAGATGTGGAGATAACCCCACCCTGGTGGTTCTCAGGAATGAGGCGAGAAAGGCCCTGCCTTATTTCCCCCGACGCACACTCATTATTACTAAACCTATACAACTTGAACCCCAAATGTTCCAGCTCATTTGAAGATTAAATTCAAAGAAACTGTGGATTAAAGATTTTGTAAAGTAATTTAAATGTTTGCCAGCTGATGGCTTCAGCTAGCTACAGGGCCTTACAAGGCAGCCCAAAATTGCAGCTTCACACACTGAAAGGGAGGAAAAGGAAAGCTGTTTCGTACTAACCGAGCACAAGCTATTTGGAGTATCATACCTCCGGTCACACATGAGAAACAGCACTTTTAACTGTACTCTTTCCATAAAGAAGCCCGTAAAGGCTTTGAGGTATTGCAATGACTCAGCCTTACAAGAGGCACCGAGGCCAAAAGGCCACTTCTCCCACGGAGCCAGAGGCTGGGAACCAGGAACTGGAGCAATTCATGCTGGGAGGAACCCCTGCAGGTCCCAGGCCCAACCTCCAGCTCAAAGCAGGAGCACTCCAAGTGTCGCAGGGCTTCGTCCTGCCCAGCTCTGAACACCTCCTGTACAGGGAGAAGCCTTCCCTGGCCCTGCTCTGGTGGTTTACCACCCCATAGTGACATTTTTTTCCCATCTGAACTGAATCTCCCACCCTGCAGTTTGTGCTCATCGCCTCTCAGTCTAGCACTGGGCTCCTCCACAAAGTCTGGCTCCATCATATGTAAGCTACCAACAGAAATGAACACACCAGAATGCAAACCACCAGATTCTGAAGAGCAGCTTTGGTTAAAATAGCTTTGAAATGTACTGCGGTACAAGCAGAGCGAGCTCCAAAAGCTTCCTGGTGTGGTTACCAACAGCAAGTAGTTTCAAATACTTTAGACCAGTCTACAAAGACTTTTTTTTTTTGCAAGCTTTGTGTTACCTGACCCTCACGTTGAGAGATGCCACAGCAATCACCAGGCAAATTTAGATCTAAATCTGATCTTAAGTTGTGTAAAGCTTTACTTGGATAAGTTAATACAGCAAACAAACCAAATGTGCCAAATCTGCTGCCCGCTGCACCCTCAATGGCCAACGAGCCCAAGTCCTGCCAGCACCTCCTGCCCACAGGGCTCCTGCGGCATGGGGCAGGTGAGGGGCGGAACAGCCAGCAGGAACAGGCTGCCACCAGGACAGCTTACTGGCATGCTGTACTTGCACTGAAGGAGCTGCATGGCTAGCTAATGTCAGAACATCACACAAGCACAAGTGTCCTCTTGAGGACATTTTGCTGTAGCAGTGGCAACAGCCACTCCGTGAGCAGGTCCGGACGGTCCTCCCAGGCACATGCCGTTCCCACCTCATTCACCCCATTCCAGCCAAGCTCCTGACAGAGCAGTGGCAGGAAAGTACACTTTAAATAAGCTTTCTAGCTTCAGCACGTTGCTTTCCAGTTTTCCAGCTTCCTACTGCCATGAGGAACCAAGGCAGGAACCAGGAGTAGAAGATATAAACCCTCCCTTCAGGTACTGCCTCCCAGGTACTTCTCAGGCTCTGCTCAGATCCGAGGACAAAAAAAATCTAGGTATGAGTTCACCAACATATCAAATGGCCTGGAGCCATTTCAAGAGCACTGACTTTAAGAGCGATACAGCAAAGGCTGTTCTGACCTGTGCAGATTTCCTCTGTCAGAAGCTGAGCGCTCTGTAACAGCTCACCAGTAGAAATAGCTCTTCAAAATATCGACAACTTTAAGTTGTCAGTGTGCAGATCTTCATTAAAAGGAGGCAGCAAGCAGATGGCATAGCAATTTCTTTCCTTAGTATTTTGACTATGGACATTTACATCAAGTGAGGCGCTGGACGTCAAGGATGAAGACACTCATCCCAAAATCTCTTTGGCACATGCCTATAACCAAAAGCTACTTCCCACCTCAGGTGATTTTCTCCAGGTGATGCAACTCTGATCTGGTAATTATTTGGAGTCTGCTCCTTGGAGGGCTGGGCACCCTGCTCACGTTGGCCCTGCTGGGGTGGCAGGGGGGGTGCCCCCAACCCCAGCCAGCCTGGGACTATTGGACTGCCAAATAATTACCTGCTACCAAAGGCAGTGACCCTCGTTGTGACCAGATGACCTTGGGAGGTCCCTCCCAGCTGTTCCATGATCCCGAGCTCCGGAGGTGGCCTGACAGAACAGAACCGGGCGTCCCAAGGGTGCCTCTCCCAAAAGCAGGAGTGCTGGCTCAGAAGCATATTGGTTCTCCCAAGAGAACTTCATTAGCTGGCTATCTCATGCACTATACAGGTCACACTCTGTGCTTAGAGCCATGAATCTAACTTAGTGCTTATCTTGAAATAACAATTGGAATTTCTCTTTGGGCATGCTTCCTCCAAGAAAGCACCACATGGGCTATCAGAAGTTCTACCAAGATAATTCTGCACAAGCCAAGCATGTCTAAAAGGTGGGCGATTGCACGTAGATATTCCTCAACTAAAGTTATGACAAGAACCAGACTGAGCTGATGGAAACACTTCATTTCTTGAAAGCAAGTGTCCAAAGCCATTATGGAGTGTTTTGAAGGATTCACACTACACTGACCATCCTCTGGACTTGTGAAAATGCTGAAACCTACAGGGGAAATGAGTTACAAGATCTGCTTTTTGGGAGGAAAAATGATCAATGTACTCGTACCCAAGACTTACACCCTCGCAGTGGCCTTGCAGAGCAGCCAAGTTCAGTGCAGTTCCCTCCCAGGCAGGGGAAGCTCCCTCTCCAGAAGGGCAAGGCACAAGCTCCACGTGCAACAGCCCCAGCCAGCAGCAAGAACAAGAGGCGGTCACGCTATTTGCCAGACACAGGATGCAAGTCTCTTCCGTTGTAGGATAGTTTCAGTTATACCATTTTTTAATATAATGAGTTTTTTCCCAATCAATTTTCTCCATACAAGACTTTTTGCCTAACCTTTTACTGTAGGCTCACAACCGCTTTAAGGAGCAGCTTTCACAAAGAGTAAATCCAGCAGTTTTGACAAAAGCAGCTTTTACAGAGATTCCCTTCCCTGTTGAGATAATCTGTCCTCACACCCAGTGCCAGTGGGATCAATAGGAACTTTGCCCTTTCCAAAATTTAAAGACCTTTAAAAACCCTGCATCCTTCTGAAGCCTCTTCCCAGCCCCGCACTGGGCAGCAGGGTATTTGTGCTCAGTCCTTGGAGAAGAGTTATGCTGGAGGAAGACTCTACTAGAGCCAAGCTGTGAAGGAACAACAGCCCCAAGAACCATGCAGCTCAGCTCCCCCTGCCCTGTGTTATTTCCTAGCTCCACAGCAGAAGATAAGGACATCAACAAAGCACTGGAGAACAGCTGTGAAATATTTTAGTGGCAAAGCGTTCTGCCAAGAACGAGGAGAGTCTTCACTGGTCCTTAGCTGATGAGACTGAGACAAGAATATTCTACAGCAGCAAGCAGCTTCCCTCCTCCTGCCACCAGCACGTTTCTGAGACTGGTCAACGAGAGAGCTGATCATTTCCATCAAGTTCATCCTCTTCAGTTCTCCTCTTGCAAGAGAGTGATCAAGCAGAGGATCTTCCCCCGCTCAGGGGGATGCTCATTTCGTAGTACACAGGCTACTGCAGAAATAATACAACCTGGACATTGCTCTCAACTACACAAGCTAAAAGCCCGTGTTTACATGAGGGTAACAAATACTGTCTTCCTTGCTGGTTAGGAAGAAAGACTGCTCACATCACCAGCCCACAGAGGACAGACTAACCACAGAAGCACAGCAGGCTTCTGATGTGCAGATAGCAAAACAGGAGAAATAAAGGAAACCAGTTAAGAACCCTTATGGAAGTCTGTAGCTACAGAGCTGGCAGCTCACTCAGAGACAGCAGCTCCAGCCCTGCTCACAGAGCTTCCATCTTGTCAGGATGGAAGTTGCCTCCCCAGGGATGCCCTGAGCACATTTATCTCTAGCCCAAACAGGGCCAGTGAAAAGGGAAATTCGGCTTCTGTGCTTTTTTTCAAAAATTGTTTTAGGAGTTTGTTTGGGTTTCTTCGTATAAGAAACTCAAAAGAATATTCAAAAGCAGCAGCCAGAGTACCAGAGCACCATGCTTTTAATTTCACTGAGATTAGATGATGCACTTCCCTGTTCAAACACCAACTCATTAGCATTTAGGCAAAAGCATGGACTGAGGCTCACACTAATATTTTTACACAGCCTCCTCTGTAAACTCTCCAAAAACCAGAACATTCATGGCTATTGAGAGAAAAGTCTGAGGAAGATACTCTCCAAAGATGCCAACTCTTTGGGTACTCTTACGCTAACAGACCAAGGAGATTAAAAAAACTCAGTGACAAGCTACCAATTTTTAAAATAACAGCTACTTATCTTCAACCAAACATGATGCTCTGTTGTTGCCTCTTGCTGCCCTTCTATCCTACGCATTCAGGTTTAGGGAACTTTTACAGGTGGTGTTGCTGGGTTAGCACCATGATCCTGTGCATCTTCAAAGCGTCGTCTGAAAGCATGTTACAGCAAGCTCAGACTCGTCCAAGCTATGTTGCCAGCACAGAGATAAGGCAACACGGGATGCTGAGAACCAAAGCCAGATGTGGTTACACTGCCAATTCATTGAGCATTTTTTCAGAAGTTCTATTTTTGCAGTTTGCAAGCAGTGACCTGTAGGAAAGGATCTCAAACGACTAAAACAGCCTTTCAAAATAGGCAAGAAAATCAGGATGACAGATCACACAAGAAAGATAGGTCTGGCTTCAGGATGCCTATGATCTCCAAAAGAGACGTATCAGAGTACTGGTCCCGGGCTGACCTTTAAAATCACGATTTAAATTGCTTACTTGAGTGCTATGATAAAACTACAAATACAGGCAAGACCATCAGCCAGTATTGCTCAGGGTATCTGGGTTGTTCCAGAAAAACATCTTATAAAATATCTAGCCTCTTCCCTAAAATGCAGCCTTGCCCTGCAAGTAACAGAAGTCACTCTTCCCACTTTCTCCACACCCAGTTCAACCGCCACCCCTCATCCCTGCAGTTCCAAGTCCCCTACAAGAGGACCAGCACTTCAAGTCCTCTGAACTGTGCCAACCTGCCCTTGAGCTTCTTACCAAGCAGCAGCACAACAGGAATCAGAGCAAGAGAGACCTGATCGGCTGCGTGGCCAACCAAGTGACTGCTGGGCTCCCCATTCTCTGCCTCATTTCAGAAAACCCACAGGAAAGCAACTTGTCTCCTCTAAAACTAATTTCCCACCTGGAATTTGAAGTTAAGAGACAGATGTATCTACAGATATAAGAAATAGATGGTGAAATAAAAAAGCGTTGCAGTCAAAACTGACATGGTTTAAGAGATTCTGGTTTGCATAGTTTGCTACCAAAAATGTATTTTTCTTTAAATTAAAAGCAAATTGCACTGAGAAAATTTAAAAGTTGAATGCCTTGGTACACGTGAACATGAGAGCTTATGTCCTGTCTGCAAACTCGCACACCATTTCTACCAACCCGAGGTCTTGCAGCTGCTTGCTATCTCAAGACAACAGCACGGGGAAATTGCTATAATCTGCTCTCAAAGGCTTTGCCATGGTTTCCTGCCAGAACTTCCACATGAAAGACTCAAGATCTGGTGAGCTACACATGCTCATCTGACAACTTTTACATCTTATCTAGCATGCTTTTCCCTTTAAAGCATGCTGATTTGTGTTAAAGTCCATCTGTCACAGGCCTTGACTTATCAGAAGCTCAATCCAGCCACCAATGGACAAACATTACTGTTATGAAGTGGAGGTGAATTGCCTAAAAACTGTTAAGTCCTAACCTAAAGGAAGCTTTACTGTATCACTAACATTTAAGAGGAAAGACCACCGCACGGCATCCAAACATGGATGAATCAGAAGATGAGTAGCTGAACTGGAGAAATCAAGGCTGGCATCTGACAGCTCCCACCAACACCTTTTGGTATTTGAGGTACTGTGGAGTTTGCAGTCTCCTGATGCTCAGCAGCATTTAGAAAGGGAAAGAACTCACTATCAGCTCAGGCGGAACCCCCAAGTCAGCTGCCACTGCATAGCAAGGCATTTCTGTCCTTCCTTTTTTGGGAACCTTTCACTCCCAAATCTAGTCTTGCGAGCTAGACCGGATCTTTTGCACCACATCAGAGCTCCTGCCTAGGGCTCTGCCCGAGAGCAGCATTCGGAATTGCTACAAGGGTTCATGACTTGTAAGTGCCTACTGCTTGCTGGACTCCGTGATCACCAATACAGACCACTGCATTTCTGTCTTTGGCAGGGTGGTAACCATGCTGGTCAGCTCCTGCTGCTTGTGGGGGTGCCTTTGGCAGATAAATGGTATTTTTGTTCGATATTGAAGGTGTCCTAAGGCTGGTAAGCCTCTGATACAACCAAACGTGGTACTGCCCCAGGATGAAATGCATTGTCGGGACAGGAATTACATCCTGCTTTTGTCACATCCTTAAGAGCTAAATAAGAACAATTGGGATTCCTTACTTCAAAATAAGCTGACAAATTTCCAAAAAGCAAAATACTATTATGTTGTCCACAACCTGAGTAGAAGATTTTGTTATCTACACTTGGGCCCTTCTGTATTTCCTGAAAAAGCATCTGTAGTGCTGTATTCAGCTGGCAAAGGGCAGTGGGGAAGATAATTAAGTCAAATTCAGGATGGTTATGTCATTCAAAAGGAGATGAGCTGGCATCTAATCCTCTTCTCTTTTCTTTTTCTTTGCTCTTAGAAAATACAGACTTTCTACTTCATAGTAGCTCTGTATATCAACAAATAAACCTGTCCGGCTCAGGGAGATGTATATGGGCAAGGACTCACAAGTTAAGCTATGGTAACAGCAGCTCCACATTTGTCATCTGCATTACTTTTACAGCAGATCAGATCAGTAGCACCTGAGCTGTGTACTGGGCAAAAAGGGGCACTCAAATGCACGATGCACTTTGTGCAGAACAGGAAGATTTCTAAAACAGAAAAGCATGATGCTGCAGACAAATACTAAAAATAGCGTAAGGCAGTTTGCAAATAAATTGTAACTGAAGCTGCCTTTTTTTTTTTTTTACTTCCTAAATAGTTTTAAGTTTTGTTTTGGGTCATTTCCATTAAGCTATCTATTCACTTGTTTGTTTTAAAGATCAAATAAAAAGTAGTTAAAATTACCTATATAACTGGAGTTTGAACCTGATTAGACCCTGTTCATGTCATACAAAAGCTGCAGACCAGAGCCGTGCAGCACGTATTTAGAAATGAATGACCCTCATCTAGCTTTCTCAGTGAGAAGTATCAGTGACTTCGGGGATTTTTTATTTATTTATTTTACAACTGGGATCTGGACACCAATTCTAAAGACATTTAACATTTTAATCCCAAAGATACACATGAGTTAGGGGTTAACAGTAAACTCAGCTGGAATCCAAGTGTTATCCTGTTTTAACTGCTGTGGGTGCTTAACTTACCTGATTTCTTTAAGTCCTTCCTTCTGGATAACTTGAAGAATCTCTTTATGGCTCATAGGTGTATTAGGATACTTCTCCAGGACCTGGCAAAGTAAATTGAAAGTACGTCACTCATTTGCATTTTCATGTTAGTGTTCTACTGCCCAGAAAGCTGCATTTAATGATTTAGACATCGCCCAGGATACAGCCAAAGAACTACTGAGTATCTCACAGCTGATAACCAGCCCTCTCATCTGCAAACCAAAGAGCAAAGAGACTCTAGAAGGCCGCCTAGAAGACTTGTGTTAGTGCCATTCCCTAATTTTATTTGAAATGCGCTGCCCCTAGATAACACTTCGTGAAGAGAACAAGAGCCATGCTTTACGGTAACAGAGCTTTACCACCATCCCCTTCACGTGGGAGTTCTTCAGCAACCACTGAAGTACCGCAGATACAGAACTTGCGGAAAAACAGATCCTTAAAGCTTGCAAATATGTGAGGTACGAAAATAAAGCCGGACACAGCTAGCTGAGGCAATGGATAGCTACTGCACACAGCTACCCACCCCAGCAGACTGCTTTAGTCAACTGTCACGCTCTGAACTTGCACAGCTCCTGCTCATGGCCGTGCAGACTTATCAAACGCACCAAGGAGAAAATCTGTTCTTTGAAATAAAGCTGCAATTTATATTATGTGATTAAAGTCCCTGATAAGAGTCAGATTCTTAATGAAAGTTTTTCACTTTGGGTATTTTTTTCAGTGGCTTGGACTTCTCTCATCCTAGTCTGAATGGAGGTACGGATGGGGCACCTGCAGAACTTCCACCAGTTAGGTCCAGGTTAAGACAGGAGGAGCCTGCACTACATCAGTTAATACCAAAAAAGCCAGGTCAAGTTGGGACATCTTTAATACTAATGATTGGTTTGATTTTAAGAAGCTTAAGGAAATTTGATGTCCAATAGATAGTTTCCAAAGGAAAGTATCTCCTGCATTAAACTGCCAAACACATCCGTCCCCTCCTTTCCCAGCCCTCATTAGGCACACCCTAGTGCCTGTGCGTGTCTCGCTCCACCTTCAAGAGGAGCAAGAGGCAAAAGTGTAATTCAGAGCAGGGGACAGACGGATGCTTAAGACTGCCGAAGATAGATACATTACTTCCACTTTTCACTAAGCATGAACGCAAGTTAATACATGATTGACCAGAAAATTACATTAAGAACAGAAAAGAAAAAAAGTTTTCCCAGTTACAACCTTGCATGCCCATGGAAAGCTCAGAATACAACAGTTCTGATGGATAGGACCTTCAAAGATCATCGAGTCCAGCTGCTGACCACCTCAGTGCTTCTACACAGTTATTCCAGGTAGCTTGGCCCCACGTCTTCCTTCCACAGGGCTTTTTGTGGTTGAGCTCAGCATGGTGATCAGCCTGGACCCTGCCATGCCTGCCTGTAAACCATCATGTCCTCAAAGCACCACCTGTGCTTTGAGAAGCTGCTGTTGATGAACCAGATGTCAGGAGGATCCCTGTAGGATCCCACTCACCCTGAACAAGCTAGGGCCAGGCATTTTTATCCTTCTCCTCACTTCCTTCAGTTCCCATAGGAACTTAAAGCCTCATCTCATCAAAAACAAACCAAAAGGTGTAATGGACCTGCACATTCCCTGTTATCTCAGTGCTGCTCCTAGAACTGGTGGCTCCTCAGACCGCTCTACTTGTTCTCCATCCAGGCACCTGCAGGCAGAGCAAGTCCTTTTGCTGCTGAAAGGAGTAAAAACTTCGAGTCTTCAACACCGCCCCAAGGAAGGCAGCTTTTTATTCACTGAACAGCACAGGGCTTGGGCTGTTCCTAGCCCCCCCGGGATGGCTGGGGGCACGCCTGTGCCAGCAGCGCTGCCTGAGGGGCAGGGGGAGCCGCCGGGGCTCCAGGCTGGGCCCGGGGCTTCTGGGCCTGGCCCTGGGCACCGCTGAGCAGAGCCCGGCTCCGGCCTCTCCGCACCTCCCTGCGGGTGCTGACGGCCATGGGGGAGCTCCCCCGGAGCCTCCTCTGCTCCAGGCCGAGCAGCCCCAGCTCTCGCAGCCTCTCCTCACAGCACAGGGGCTCCGGGCCCGGCAGCACCCTGGGGTCCCGGGCTGGGCTCTCCCCGCTGGGCCAGCTGCTGGCTGAGCCAGGCTGCTAGGGGGGAGTATACACATGTGGTATTTCAGCTCAGTGATGCTAAAAGGTCCTGGTGTCAATGTGAACTTTGTGTATTACCCCAAAGCACAGCAGAGAGCACTCAGGAAGACAGATTAGAAATAGAACTTGAATAAGAGCCTGAGCAGGAAGGAAGACCACTTTTTTCCTGCTTGCCTACAGTTCTCCACCTCCAAGAACACGCAGCAGGATTTGTGCTGCCAGCTTCCCCTCCCCAGCTGGGGCATACTAAGTCTGAGCAGAAAGCCCAGAAGAGCAGGGAGCACGGCAGCAGAACTGCCACATGGCAGCGAGGATCACGCACTGTTGATCTTGCGAGGTTTAATAGCTCCACGTGGTAAACTGCACAATTCCAGCACAGCACAGATTTTATTGACTTAAGTCATCTGGGATTCTGCTCAGAGATTCCGTAAGTCTTATCTGCCATTATACTTGAAAGACAGTTTTATCTGCCAGATCACAGTGCAAATTCCGAGTTATTTTCCACCGGGAGGATGCACAAGAGCATTCTTCATCTGAGGACACGCCTCAGGTGGCGTGGAGTACACAACCAGGGCACCTGGCTGGAGCGCCACAAGGCCGGGTGCCGCAAAACAGTAGGGCCTGTGCTCAAACCCACGAGAAGAGGACATTAAGTCCCAGCTAACCATTAACGCTGACTTCAAAATAACGCCAGCCTCACCACACAAGGAGCCTTAGAGGCTGCCTGCTGCTGGTAGAGAAAGGAGGGCCCACAAAAGCCAGGCCACTTCCTGACCCCACACAGGACGGTCAACAGGAGGATGAGAATCTTTACTTTGCATCTCTCCCCTCCACACTTACACCAGTGAAGACATTAAATTGCATGAAATTAAAGCAACTAGCAAGCTAGCTCAAGTCCCAAGATGCCATTTTAGGTGACAAAAAGAAAAAAAAGTCACAAAACCTAGGCCGCCTCTGCTGAGAGAAGCAGTCTTCAGAAACCTGAATGGTTTTGGACAACCATGTCTAAGTAGAAAAAGAAGAATTCTATACATTAGGAAAGGAGGAGAAATCAAGAAAGTTATGGTGCTGCTGCAGTGCAGGATGTGCAGGGAAAGGAGCTGCTGAACCGCTCGCCAGAGGCTATCGCGAGCACTGACCAACGCATGACAAAGAGTGGCAAACACACAGATGTCAATGCCAAGTCAACGCTTTCAGGAGCTTCACTCAGAAGCAGCTGGGAGAATACTTTGGGGAAAAAAAAAAAAACAACACAATTGCCTTTTTCTGTTATTTAAGAATGTTCCATGGCCTTTTTTTTTTTTTTTAATGCCAAGCCAGTCTCAAATGACTACTTTCTGCAGGCAGTTTCTACAGAAGTTGGGGTCCATGTAACCAACCACATGGCACGAATCAGCAGATGTCAGACTTTCACTTAAGATACTTGGAAACGGGGAGGATGGAGACAAGGATGCAAGACCAAGTCAGAGGAGAGAAGCATTCAAAAAGCTTCGCAGTCTCGTGTTGCCTTCACTATGAGAACATAAAGCAAGTTCCAGTCAGAAGAAGAGCACAAACTGGGAGTCGTCATGGATTTTAGTCTCGGCGGCCACCTGTAACCAACACGTAAGGCACAACACAGGAGGAGGCTCCTCAGAAGCACTGCTCCTACGCCACAGAACCAGCACGGAAAGCTCTTTCACCTGAAAGTTCACAAAGACATCATCTAACAGGGGGAAGAAAACACTGCCTGATTGCAAAAGCATGAGCACGAACACAATTCATTGTCCAAAGGCTTTTGGATCGCTGAGAACACTTTATCCCGTGAATACTACGCAATTAGGTACGGTTCAAATAGAACAAAACCCCAGGAAGGGTCCAGCTTTGGGAAACACGCCCAATGCCTAAGCTCGGTCTAGACGAGCTCATCTGGAAAGACAGCGTTCCTGGCCCAGCAGCCGCGGCTCCTTCCAGCAGCACGGAGTCTACACGACAATTCAGAGGCTTGTTTACAGCGCTCAGATGTTCCCCCGCAGCCTCAAAGCACACAGCTCGGGCACAGCCTGAGCTCTGCCCGGGCCCAAGGACACAGCAGGAGCCAGCAGCTCAGACGAGCTGCCGGCCAGCCCGGTGTCTCCCCAGGGCACGCAGCCCCCACTGCGCAGCGTTAAGCAGCACGTCCAACTCCATGAGTATCCCAAAGGCGAGTAAGGAGCACTTAACTCCACACGGTTCGCTCCATGGAGCCATCTTGTGCTCTTCAAGAAACACATTTAAGTCTCTGCTTAGATAAGCAGAGCAGTGTGCACCTTCAGGGGCAGCAGTAAGTGCGCGCTGCTCTACAGGCTGGTCCAGAAGAACCAGGCACGAGGAGATTAAAGAGGCTTCAGAAGGTAGATGCACCTCAAGTGGCTTCTCCTCTCTTCTGCCCATTTAATGCCATGTTAGATCTTTCACTCAAGGCCTTTTTTTAATTACTGTGTGTAATGAATGTATAGCCACTATTATCTGCCACAGAACCGAAGCAGTGGCATTTTAAAACTAAGCGTCGGGATTTCCAAACTGCCTTCCTACTATGCTCAGCATCAGCTGAGACAATCTAAAGAACAAACCAGCAGACACCAACGAGGTATCAGGAAGCCACCTCATTACGTGAACCTAGCTATTAATACTGGAAAGCATCAGCGTGCAACATAGGTGAAGCTGTACACCTGATAGTGTCACCGATGCTCCAATTATGCTGCTTTAGGTGCCAAAATACTCTATTTGGCTCACTGCTAACAAAAACTGTTAAAAAAAGAGTTCCTTATTGCAGTATATTCTGCTTTGTACCCCAAAGCCGTCCTGGTTTCTGCAAAGGTTTCAAAGAAAACAGGACCATCAAAAACCATTCCTTAATTTTACACCTTGGAAGAGAGGCAACTTTCTTCCTCTTACAGCAGTTGTGTGAAAAATGCATTCATCCTACCTGCAATTAACTTCAAAGGAGTAAAGTTCAGAGGGTAAGCAGCTATACCAGGCAGACCTGGAAAAGAGAGACACCCCTACAGGCACCAGCCTACCACACAAAACCTCCCACAGAAATACCCCCAGTGTCTCTGCTCTTCAAAGCAGTTTGCTTTTTCCAAGTTTCCCAGATTTACAAGCACTGGCAGGACGACTCCATCTCACCCCACGTCTACAGCAGAATACGAATGCATTTCACCCAGGCTGTTCACAAAACAAAGCAGCAGCCAGCAGCATGATAAGAACACGGAAGCACCTTGGCGGAAGATGCTGAGAGACGCTATAAAAGGAAGGTAAATTTGTCAATGTAAATTACTTCAACACTTCTCTTATTGCAGCTCTGCTCAGCTCGGGCTCAAAGTCCACATTCTCCTCCCATGCTGAGCTCTTGCTGTCCGATCCGGAGCACTACTCCTGCACCAGCCCTGCTGCCCATGGGTGTTCCCGGCTCTGAGAGCAACCTGGGAAGCCCGAGGCATTCCCGACACAGAGCGCAGCATTCCCAGCATCGCCCTGCACAACAAGGGCTTGCCGTAACTACTGAGCCTCTGAAGCTCCCAGGAAGCCATCTGCAGCCTGAATCTGACCACGCCGAAGTTGGTCCCGAGGACCACGGGGTTGGCAGAACCGGGTCCCAGCCGCAGGGAGCAGCAGGAGGGAAGGGGCTGGAAGCACCAGGGATGCATCAAAGGGCACCGCTGCGCCGGGCTCTGGATGGCACCCTCGGGAAGAGCTCACAAGCAGCAGGGCGATGATGCATCACAGGCAGGGCGGGCAGGAGGGATTTAAGAGCTGAAAAGCAAAGAAGCAGAACTCCAAACACAATCATTCAGGGCTTGCTGCTTTGGGAGTAGTACGGCATGCATTTGCCACCCCACAATCAGAACAATCACCGTTACCTCAAAGCTTTCATCTCATTTCCACCTTCAGATGAAATCAACACACTTCTCGCCCCAGAGCCAGCACAAAAGCAGCCTGTTCTCAACAGGACCTCGAAAGCGGCGTTCCTGTGCCCCGCGCCAGCCCGGCTAGAAGGTAGCTGAGGCTGAGCAGCACAGACGGCTGTGGACACACAGAGTCCTTTTGGTACTGCTAGGGCTGAGTGCTGGTTCTGAAGACACACCAAACACCGCTGAGGCAAACTGGGCTCCCCAGTACAAAAAAAGACAGGGATCTCCTGTTGAAGTCCAGCAGATGGCCACAAAGGTGATACGGGGCCTGGAGCATCTTCCCTGTGAGGAGAGGCTGAGGGACCTGCAGCTGTTCAGCCTGGAGAAAAGAAGACTGAGAGGGGATCTCATCAATGTCTATAAATACCTGAGGTGTGGGAGACGGAGGGATTTGGCCAACCTCTTTTCAGTGGTTTGTGGGGACAGGACCAGGGGCAATGGCCACAAAATGGAGCCCAGGCAGTTCCACACCAACATGCGGAAGAACTTCTTCCTGGTGAGGGTGATGGAGCACTGGGACAGGCTGCCCAGGGAGGTTGTGGGGTCTCCTTCTCTGGAGATATTCAAGGCCCGTCTGGACACCTACCTGCGCAACTTGCTCTAGGGAACTGCTTTGGCAGGAGGGTTGGACCTGATGGTCTCACAAGGTCCCTTCCAACCCCTGCAGTTCTGGGATTCTGTGAAACCAACCAGCACTACCACTGCCAGTGAAATGAGCACACAAGTCTAAGCATAGTGTGCCACTGTGTGCAGGGTGCCGCGCATTTAACTCCTCTGAAGTGCCTCCCAAGTCTCCCAGCGAGCAGAAATCCTGGTTACAGGTAAGTTACCCATCCTCCCACACATACCCAGGCAGGCCAGGTAACCTCCCCGTTTTAGATTTTATTCCTTTCTTCAGTTATTTGACCGAAGAGGAGGGGAAACCCCAGGAAGAGAATCCTTAAACAAAGCTCAGGAGCACAGCAAGGCTATTACTACATTGCCTGTTAGCAGGAAGCAGCTCCGGAGGAAAGTACCGAGAACCTCAATGCTACAGCTCTGCATTTAGCCAAAGGTTATCAGGAGCAGTAAGAGCAAGGGTGTTCAGCTCGGAGATGTTACAAGTTGAAGATCCAGTCCTAGCTTTGGAGGGATCTCCATGGATGTAATTTCACCTAGCTCCTTTCTAGGAAAATGCAGTCTAGATTCATGTTTCCTTACACTCTTCATTTTCCTACAGCTTTTTACTACAGAAAGTAAAATTACTCTCCTCCAGAGCTTAGAGAGGCTGCAGTGAACCCCCCCAGACACTGACACAACACAGGACTAACTCAACACACCACTCCTCCTCTTCCTCCTCTACCTGCTTCCAGCTCCAACTGCTCACCTTGGAGGTTTCCACCCAGGAGAGCTGGACCAAAGCTGGACCATCACACAGCCACTACAGCTCTGATCTCCTGACACTTCAGTATGCCACCCAACAACCCAAGCAGTACCAGGCTGCTGGGAGTCGTGTGCTTCTTTCCAGTGAAATGCTGGAATATGGCACTTGACCACACGTCCCAGTGCATTGACTGCTACTAGATGCTTCTCAAATGTTTATCTTCAGTCTGACTGTCAAAACAGCAAAAACAAACCAAGTGAACATCTGCTTTCAAGAACAACTACGCATCCTTCGCATGCACTGTTAGAGGAATAACACACTCGCAGAACAGAACTTCGTGGAAACTGGCATGTGCCATAGGAAGCCTCACAAGTGAAACCCCACTGGAGGCCAACGCTGTTCCTGTGGCTGAAGAGCAGGTCTTTGGTTTGGGGTGTGCACTCAGTTGCTGATCAGCAGCCTGCTGGCAGTGCTGCATCACACCTGCATGGGACCAGCTTGTCAGCCACCCACAAACACGGACAACGCAGCACTGTTGGGTTTTCATCCCGCTGGTGGGCCTGATGGGGGTTGAGGGGCAGAAAACACAGCTTCAAGGTGCACCGCACCCACATTCACGTCCCCTCTTACCTGCTTAAGGGAAAGCTCACTGCAGTCAGGAGTTACCTTAGGGATGCCCCCGGGGGAAGTCCTGCACCTTACAGCACACCAGCCAACATTTAGACATATCGATGTGGCGTACCATTCCCAGATAGTTCCATCAGGTAGCTGCACTCCCATGTCACTACTTTCAATAGTATTTCCAATAGTGAAACTTCCTAAGAATTTCAGCTCCAATCCACATAGACCATCAACACTGCAGCAAAGTGCCATAGCTCCTCCACTTCATTGCCAAGGCACAAGGAACTTGCCGGAGATTAAGCTTTTCTGATGCCCACAAACTCTTCTCCAAAGCCACCAGACGGCAATTTGGCTAAGCCAAAGCAGAAGCAGTCCATGACTCCTAACTACCTCCCTGTTGCCTGCTTCACACTGCAAGCCCCTGAATTCCATGGGAGGGAAACTGCACCAGCTGGGAATCTGACCCTCATCTGCTGGCACGAACAGCAGAGCAGAAAAAAGTTCTGGCAAAGCTATTTCGATTTCATCCATCATTAAGTTTCCCCCCTTGCCTTTCAATATCCTCGCTGCCCTGCCTAGCTGTTTGTGCTTCTGGAAAGTTAGGATACGACGTTCTTGATTCGGCTCAGCTTTCAGCCTTGCGTACAAGGAATTTCTTCAGTTCTCATTATGGTCTGGCATTTTACTGACAAAACAAACACTAGGTTTCAGAAGCACTAATAGCATCCATATTGAGCTCTGCTGAAACAGCATGCATCCATTTCCCCCCCCCTTGAAGTGCCACAGCACCAAGCTATCTTTCTGTCTGTCTTTCCATCTCTAAACATCAACATGAAAAGCTAAGGCAGCAGACTAAGCTAAACTGTTAGAAATGTGCTCCGGGACAGGAGCTTTTGAACACTTCCACTGCTGTGTCTTTTCCAGCAGATTACATCAGGAACGAGTTCCTTCCAGTTAGCTTCAGCTCAAGGTCTTCAGGAAATTCAGCAACTGTTGAACAAAAACAGCACTGAGTGCTGACTTCGGGACGAGGAAAGATGAACATCAGTCCAGGGAAGCTACTCCATTTACCATACAAAGTGAATCCACACCCAGGTACCAGGGTCCCAGGCTAGGAACGGCCTCCAGCTCTGAGTACCCTGCGTGCACCAAATTAGCATGCACCACACTGAAACACACTTACACCACGGGCAGGCGGTGTCCTCACAGGGCTGCAATGAATCATTCATGAATAAAGGAGCTAAAACCCTCATTAAGGGATAAAAAAAGACTTCCCCTCCCCCAGACTGGCCCAGCACAACCGACTTACTGGGTCACGCTGTTGAGTTTTCTTTACGAGCTCGCCCTTTGCCAGCAGTGAGATTTAGCCGTAACTTTTAGTTTAAGCGAGCTCTAAGCGACCAGAGGAGGCTCTGGGACTGAGCACAGCATGCCAGCATCCAAACTTAAGGTGAAAGTCCCACAGCAGCTTAGGTTTGATTTTTGTTTATTTTTAAACATCACTCTCCAAGCTCAGAATATGAAAAAAGCACCTTAATCCATTGATGTTTTCAGCAACTTTTGATAAAAATGCACTTTTGAATTCCTGCTATTGGTCGTCTTCTACATGGAAGGAAGAGAATTGCCCAACCTAACGCTGTAAGTACCATCACCACTTAAACTTGGGCTCCTTCCTGGTACTTCCTGGAAACAGAATTTAAGAGTTTAAACCTCATAAAAGCCGTGGAAACCACAGCAACTTGAGAAGCCGTTAAGGGCCCTGTGGTGATAGCTGCTGACTAGGCCTCAGCCCAGGTGTGACGTGAGGACCCCTCGCCTCCCCGCCACAGAAGCGGTGGGTGGCAAACGCCCTCACACAGCCCTTCAGTTAGAAGGAACCTCCACGCAACGAAGCATTTCACACAGAAACGGGTCGGCTACAGAAAGCCAGGCACACACGAAGCCCCCGTGCCGTGGTCGCTCCAGAGCACACCGCGGCCCCCTCCCGGCAGCGTCGAGGGAGCGAAGGGAAGGACCGAAGGGCCTGACCTACATCACAGCGCCTTCCCCACTCATCCAATTAGCCAAACGCTGTTCAAGGCTTTAACCAGAAATGAGGTCAAGAAGGAGCGGGCGATTCTATGTCATCAGAAGCCTAGTGCCATTAAGACATGCCAGTGCTCACGGCCACTTTCCACAGCATTTATGACCGTAGCGTGTCACACCGACTTTCAAATGTGTCTGAGGAAACAGACATCACGTTTCACCCCAAGGACCCAGTGAGGCACGTGCAGAGCACTGAGCTCCAGCCAAGCTCGGAAGACACGGGGCCAAGCAGCTCCAAGAAGCCCAGGGCTTCCTTCCGTGTAGTCACCACTGGGGCGGTGAGGCAGAAGGCGAGTGCTGGCCCAAGAAGCAGCGTGCTGCTGCTCCACAGAGACAGGAACCTGTCTCCAAAATTGTCTGTGAGCAGTTCAAGGATACAGCAGAGCAGGAACTGAAGTACTGCTTCAAGTAAACCACTTCTGGATTTGCAGAAGCAGACGCCCATCAGCCAGACGGCTGCAGCTTCCTAGTGAGGGCTGCAGAGTGACCCTGCCAGACCTCCACACCTCCGCCTGGATGCCCGATAAGCTCAGCTCGAAGTAAGGAAAGAGCACCGACAGGATTATATTGACCTCAAACACTGGGAGAGGTCTGAGTCTGCGACAGACAACACCAGAAGCAACTCTCTCTACAGAAAAAACCTGCAGGCTTTTGGACCTAGCACTTATATGCCTTAATTTAGAAACAAGGGACTGAAATAGCACCTCCGAGGTGTAGGCCTGAGTGCAACCTGCCTCCAGCAGCAACATGGGAGGGGAAGGGACAGAACTTACCAGGGGACTAACAGAGGAGTGCTTTCAGAAGTTCCCTGCGTTACCTCTCAAGGCTTGGGAAGGCCGAGGAGTTGTACAGCAGTGACACGAGAAGGTCGCAGCGGCGAGCGAGAGCCTTGCTGACCCGCACCAGGCTGCATGTTCTGGCTCTGCCCCAGCGCAAGAATTCAAGTTTGGACACAGAATACTACAAAGCTGTGATCTGTACAAATATACGCTTCAAATGTATGTGGTCTTCAGCTCCCAGTATTTGTGAACGGTATTTGAGTTAAAGCCCTGCACCTACGGGCTGCGAAAGGAGAGCGTGGGGCAGCCAGCAAGGCTCTCCCAGTGCAGGTCAATGGTTCCCAACAAGAAACCAACCACAAAGCAGCAGGAGAGTAAACACCAAGCGGGTCAGAGTCCCGGCAACCTGCGCGTAGCAGCCCAACAAGGAAGTCTCGAAAATAAACAGCCTTAGGAGAGCCGCTGTGCAGGGGGCAAAGAGCAGCTCGTGCTGCAGCCGGGAGGCACGGCGGGCTGGCCAGGCCACGCACAGGAGAGCACGGGCTTGCTAAACCCAACCTGACCTGCTGCTAAACTCAGACGAGTTTTTACTGAACTTACTGCCAAGAAACTGCATTTGTCTCAAGCGACTGAGCGCACTATTCGCACAAACTCCGGCAAGCTGAAGGTCCTGATGCTGGAGTCCTGCACCTCAGCCACGTCTCCCTCCCTCCAGGCTGCATGAACACATTTGCTGGCAAAGCGGTAAACAAGATTGGGGCTCTAATCCAAGCTAAAAATACCTTTTTTCTTATTAAGGGACCACATCCGTTTTATGACTCAATTTGCCAAGCAGCCTCAAACACGCACATGGCCCTGCTAGAACACAGAGGTGCCAGCACCAAGGCAGACACGGTCCTGCACCTCCCCTGGGCAGCCCCTGCCCTGAACACACCACGAGGACCCACAGGGAGCAGACAGCCCCTCCCCATACCCACTCCCACCCCGCTCTGGGGGCTGTGCTGTGTGGAGCTATCACAGGCCCTTCGCTGATCACCTGGGACGGTGTCCTTGGCTGGCACCCTCTGTTCCAAGAGGCGACAGCAGCCTCTGAGCAGCATCGCTGACATGAGACAGATTGCTGCTGGGCAGGCATTTGCAGAGCCTCCCACTGAAAATCTTCAGTCCCCAAGGTCATTGCACAAACAGTGCTTAAGGTGGTTCAAGTGCACCAGCTTACCTGAAGGCACGAGAACATGCAACACTGAGAATTTATTGCCAACAGTGAGAAAAATCTTCTTTTCAAGCACCTTTTCACAACTCCACCCTGCCCTAACTAAAGCTGTTAACAACCAGAAGAACCTCAGTACTAAAGTTCTAAAATTTGTCCTCAAGTAACCAGAATCAGGGTAGGATTATCAACCATTTTCCTGTAGTAAAAGTGACTGTCTTTATGCTCTTCTATCCGTGCTGGAAAGAGCGTTCTCTTCCCCACCTCAGCTTTCACGCCAGTCAGAGCACTGAAGAAGAGACCTTGGGAAATTCATTGCCACTGACCTGAGAGGCAAACAAGCACCGAAAGCCTCCACGTGAACGTGAAGAGTTGACGATGAGGATATGTGCCTGGCTATTCCGAACAGAAACATCTCAGAACAAACTCCTACAGCTCCTTGCAGCCTCATTCAAATCCAGTTGGACAGACCTCAAAATGCAAAAGCCTTCTGTGGCCGTAGGAGCGCTGCTGGGTGTTGGCACGATGCTCACGCTGCCTGCCAGCACCCCCCCGAGCTGCTCCCCCAAGCCACGGCTGCGCGCCTTCCAGCTGGGGGTTGCTGAGCTCCAGTGCGTGTGTTTTGTTTTAGACACAGCAACCAAGGCTTCGCAACTCGCTTTATCCATTTGGCCTCTGGTACAAAAACCAGGAATGCTTTCCACCAAACGCTACACGTGGGAATTGGTGAGCACACGCTGCAACAGGCCGGAGGTGTAAACGCAGCTCAGGGACCAGGCGGGCACGCAGCAGGTACCGGCAAACTGCTGGAGCCTGGCAGCAAGGAGAGGGCTCCTTCCCCGTTCCGACAGGCTACGGACCGAGGCTTTGCAAGTCCCTGGCCAAGGCTAAAAGAAGCGATCTGTTCCATCAGGAATTCTCTCCCCCTTCCTTTCCATTCTGCTGCATTCCTCCGCAGGTAGCATAGGAAGCCCTACGCTGTGTGCCGGCTCAAGGCAAGTCTCTCACCTTCCCCCATGGCTGCTGCAGACCCAGGAGACCACCCAGGGCCCCACGTTTCCTCTTCAGATCTACTTCTGCTGTAGTGCAGCATCAGCACAAGACCAGAGGAAGATGAGGCATTATCTGGGCTGCATGGCTCTGTGATACTCCTTCAGCTACACAGGAAAGAAATGGCCCAAGAGACAGAGGCAGAGAAAGCTCAAGACAGCATATGCAAGCAGTGTCCTGGGGAAGCAAAGAAGAATGACCAGATTTCATGCAAGACACCAATATCTCAGCTCTGTAAGACCACAGAAACCCCTCGAGGGGACAGAAAGCAGAAGGTGCACAGGACACCTCTCCTCTCACTCCTGCACAGATACAGCAGAAGACAGTACGGTCTCTGCAGCTGCTGAGATCCCCACGAGATGCAAGGACAGACCCTGACAGCCCGTGCACACGGATTTCCACACTCAATTAACCACGGAAGGTGCAGGTAAGTGACTCAAACCAAGGCAGCTCTCCTGCAGGATATTATTTTTCCACATTCCTTCCCCTACAGCAAAGAGGAAGCCTTAACACTCATTCTTTCCTTTTAAGACTGGAAAACATTTAGCAGCGTATAGCTCAAGAGCAAACGTTAGGTCAAAGAGACAGGAAGCCTCAGCAGCCTGAAACATCGAAATGAAAGGCATCTGAAGCACATTAGCCGCTTGGTTAAGGAAGGGGTAACGTTTGCAGAGAACCATGTAAATAAAACCAGTTTCTTAACAGAGCTAAGAGCTCACCTACGACTCCAAACCTTTGTCAGGAAGATACCAGTTGGCTGCAGAGCTGCTACTGCCACAGCACAGAGCCAAGAGCCCCCCTCCGGCAGGCGTTCAGCTAAGGACAAGAATGGAAAAGGCATTTTGTGAGCGTGTTCTGGGGGCACTCAAGGACTGGAGACACTGACAAACTGGGGTTGTAGGGGTGCCTTGCCACCCGGCTTTCAGGTTAATTACCTACACGTGCTGAAGCAAGCAAGAAGGTCCCAAAATAAAGATGCAGGTGTTTAATCATGTGGTTTTTTAAGACATGTTTGTTTGTTTAGTGAAAGAAAACGTACCCAAGGTCAAGAATGAAATCCTCCTGATTAAGGATAAACTCGTTACTGCCATTCCAACTGCACTTCTGACACGAGAATTTTGTTAGCAGCCCCCTGGGAGCAGCTTTAAGAACCGAGACTTGCAGGCTGAGCTGGAACCAGCTGCAGGGAGGTGAGCAGGGGGACTCAGCGGGCTGTAGACGAGGCAATCTTTAAGGTCCCTACAAACCCAAACCACTCTAGGATTCTCAAGATCTTACGTGGAAGAGAAGAAGGCTTTTGAAGTGATGCTTCACACCAAGACCTCAAAACCAAGATAAGCAGCTTGTGAGACTTGAATCTCAGCTGAAACCTATAAACCTGACTGTTCTGTGACAGCCACAACCTGCACCAGAAGTTGGGCTTTTCCTGCACACTCCCTGCAGAAAGATAGCTTAAGTGATGTTATGACAGCACCACGGAACAAACGCTGATTTGTTCCTGACAGCAGGAACAGGATTTACTCTGCAGCGGGAGGAAACCAAACCAGTTGTGGCTGAGGGTACTGAAGGCACGCTTGGGAGGGGGCACAGTGTCACAGTCTGAAAGGGCACAAAGCACACCAGGCGTTATCACTGACCCTCTGCCACCAGGAGAGCTATGTCCACCAGGACAGAGTTTCAGTTTCAGTATTTCTGGGAGTACACGGATATTTAATAAGGCAGTACTGAGCAAGCAGAACTACACCTGTACTGCAAATGCTTTACAGAGAGAAGTACCGCTACAGGAACTCCTCCCAACAGCCCCTCGGTGGATTCGTAAGAGCGAAGAAATGCTGAAGGTGGATGCAAGTTGACTTCTGGCAGCTGGAACGGACATTACGCAGACCGCAGTGCCTCTGAGTACTTGCGCCAAGCACTTGGCTAGAACTGACTGGGAAGCCCGCGGGCTCCCGACACAACAGTGACAGGCCACTCCCAGCCCTTCACCCTGCTCTGCGAACTACTTCTGCAGAAGTTACCCAAAGTATTAAGCGTTAAAAGATCTGTGGCAACCTCCAACTCCAACCCTTCTTGTTACAACTCCAGACCAAGAAGCAGAGCTTAATGAAGCGCCTGCCCTGGTTCAGCATGCTGCTGCTGGAGAGCCCACTACCTGTCACGTGGAAACAGGAACAGCGCAGTCAACGCTATGCGAGGATCACTTTCCATTTACTTGCTGAGGTCTTTTCACATTGCAAAAGCCACAACTGCTAGGAACACGGGCCTGCTGCAGCTTTTCAGCAGCCACAAATCCCTCAGAATGCTCGGTTTATACATCACGTGCCAGAAAGAAAAAGAGAAAAAAAGGAGTAAGTGGGCTTTGTTGATCTCAGGGGATGACACGTTGGGACAGATAGATGGGGCTCAGGAAAAGGTTCTGAACAGCAAAACTGTAAGCCATAAGAGGTAATGTTTATTGTTGTGTCTAAGAGGTTTGAGAGCCAGTTCGTATTTCCCCACAAGGAAAGGGAGACAAGAATTTGTCCTAGCAGAACTTGGGTCGCATGACTCGTCTGAAAAAGAGCAGGGAAATTTTTAAGCAGCAAGATGGCAATCTACAGGCCGGCCAGCCTCACCTCTGTCCCTGCAAAGGTGATGGAACAGCTTGTTCTGGATGCCACCTGCAAACAAGTGGAAGAGAAGAAGGTGATGAGGAGTAGTCAGCATGGATTCACCAAGGGGAAGTCATGCCCGACCAACCTGGTGGCCTTCTGGGTCGTCATCACTAGCTGGGTAGATGAGGGGAGAGCAGTGGGTGCTGTGTGCCTGTGTGACTTCAGCAAGGCTTCAGCACTGTCTCCCACAACATCCTTGAGAAGGAGCTCAGAGCGTATGGGACAGATGAGCGGACAGCGAGGTGGTTTGAGAACTGACTGCCTGGCTGGCAGAGCTCAGAGGGTTGTGACCAGCAGTGCTGAGTCTAGTAGAGGCCTGGAGCTACTGGTGTCCCCCCAGGGTCCAGCCTTGGTCAACTCATCAACAACCTGGACAAAGGGATAGAGGCCACCCTCAGCGAGTTAGCTGACACAAAGCTGGGAGGAGTGGCTGACACACCAGGAGGCCGTGCTGCCGTTCAGCGAGACCCGGACAGGCTGCAGAGGTGGGCAGAGGAACCCGACGAGGTTCAACAAGAGCAAGCATAGAGTCCTGCACCTGGCGGGAATAACTGCACATATCAGTACAGGGTAGGGGCTGACCTGCTGGAGAGCAGCTCTGCAGGACGGACCTGGGGGTCCTGGTGGACAGCAGGTTGGCCATGAGCCAGCAGCGTGCCCTGGTGACCAAGAAGGCCGAGGGGATCCTGGGGTGTGCTGAAAAGAACGTGGCCAGCAGGTCAAGGGAGGTGACCCTGCCCAGCTGCTCTGCCCTGGTGAGGCCACATCTGGAACACTGTGTCCAGTCCCAGGCTCCCCACTTCAAAAAAGAGGGTCAAAGATGACTTCATAGAGCCCAGGGAAGGGCCTCAGAGATGATTAAGGGCCTGGAGCATCTCCCATACGAGGAAAGGATGAGAGACCTGGGTCTGTTCAGCCCAGGGAAGAGAAGACAGAAGATCTGATACACATTCATAAATATCTGAAGTGCGGGAGGCAAATGGATGGGGTCAGGCTCTTTTCAGTGTGTGCAGTGACAGGACAAGGGGCAATGGCCAAAAACTGGAGCACAGGAAGTTCCACACAAAGATGGGTAAGAGCTTTACAGCGAGGGTCACAGAGCGCTGGGACAGGCTGCCCAAAGGTCGGGGAGTCTCCTTCTCTAGAGACATTTAAGACCCACTGGGATGCTTTACTGCTCAACCTGCTGGAGGGAACCTGCTGTTAGCAGGGGGGTTGGACCTGGACTTGATCTCCAGGGGTCCCTTCCAACCCCCACAGTTCTGTGAGTCTTACCGAATTTCTATTCAGAATCCAACAAAACGTGAGTAGGTGCACTCAGACTCTAGCAGGGCCAGCAGTTATGTGGAAGGAAGACAGTGTTTGATGTGTACAAAGCCACTGAAAGGAGCTGTAGCAGAGCAGTGACACGGAGTTATTTTGTGCTCTTGACAATGAAGTTTTAATCTGGAAGTTCAGCTCCTACCCCACAGGAGCTGCATCAATGAGGTGACGTCTGCAGGACTTCCTGCCTGGAAGCAACCGGTACTCGCAGCAGTTCCTCCCAAAGCGAACTGGAGGGCATTGAGCAAGGATTCCTTCGGATGTTTTTATGTGGACCTACTACAGAGCTACACACAATTAAATATTGTCCACAGGCAAGGCAGAGTTTGGGCTTGCTTCAGAGCACTACAAGCAGGAGGCAGGTACAGCCATTGCCCTGGTCTGATCGAGCTCTCACACTCAGGTTCTTTCTGTTAAGCTTATCTGAAGATAAAAGCACACTGAACCTATCTGAGAGCTGGCAGAGAGATCTTAATCTTCCTGCAACTAAACTTTGATACACTTCAGCATAAAAGAAAGAAGTCTCTGGGTTTTAGACACAACAGAAGCCAGGTAAGCACGTAACCCAGCTGGCTGAATAGTTTCATCCAAGTTTTCTGAGGCTGCAGCGTTGATAGATATACGCCCAGCTTTAATCAGGCAAATAAAAACTTCACACTGATCTGAGAAGGATAAGGAGCTTTAATAAGGAGCTTTATCATGCACACTTATCATCATGCCGTACGTGTCTTTGAAGAGCCAAACATTTCATTTCAGTACCAACACAACACCTAGCTCCTCAACAGCTGGCTTGAGGGCTGTCAGCACCCGATCAGGACGAGCGCTTGAACACATCGCACTGTGGCTACCACGTAGGACCCGAGTTCTTCTGTACGAGAACAGCAGCCTGAACCACTGCCCCTAATTTCATTCCAGACCCTTGTGCCTGGCTCTCCAGTCAGTTTTGCACCTTGTTGCCTGCCTGCGTCTCACCAGCTTGGTTACAACCATACCACGGGGGGGGGAAACGTGGAGAAATCACAGCAAAATCCTCATTACAGGCAAGGTGAGGAACACCCAGTGCTCCATCCTTCCCCAGAGACAGCCATGCCATCAGCAACAGCCTGCCTTTGGTACATCCAAGCTGGCCATTCCCTGCCTCCCTTCACCTCCACGTGCATCAAATCAGCATCGAGGAGCATTCGCCCTACAGTGAGAAAGCCGCTCTGTTTGTTCTGGGATGAACCTGACCAGCCTTATTTCCCCAGGTCCTCCTTCTCGTGCTGTCTAGAGGTGAACGTGGCATTTGCCCTCTTCAATCCTCAGCCTCCCCCTGCCCCACAGCCTGCGGAAGGTGATAACGAATCGACTTGCAGTCGCGTTGGCTAGTTCCTGCGGTGCACCAGGAAAGCAAGAAGCCGTTGAACTAAACGCCTACCACTGTTCCATAAATACCAGGTCACAGCAGGTCTCAATCAACCTTCTGCCCAACGCTCCAGCATCCCAGCACCCAGAGGCTGCTCTCCCGCTCCGCACGCAGCCAGGGACCTCCAGAGCAGGAGGGAATTTCCAGGCATTTATCAACCTGCGAGTTCCACAAGCCCGTGCAGGCCTTTAGCATCCACAACACCCTGCAAAGGCAAGTTCCACAGCTCACATCTCCTCCCGCGCTCTGAACACGGAGCTGGTGGGTGGCACTTGACGCCCCTTGACTTCTGCCCTGGCACAGTCAACGCTCATCACTGGAGGGTTCCCCTCTGCCTCTTTCCTCCTCCTCTAGAAGAATTCACGTAATCTTACTGCCACAGCTATCGCGCCACAAGCTCACGTGGCTGTCCAAGTTTTCTTCCCCGCTCAGCTCCACCCGCAGCAGCAGTCCCTCTTCACTGCTCCTGTGCAGCGCAGAGCCTTTCGGAGGATCAGCAGAACATAAGCAGCAGGCGTAGCTCGTTATCTCATTCCTCACATTTCATTTGAAGACTATCAATAACAGGGACAGTGTTTTCAGTACGCCCCATTGAAGCTGAATTCGGATCAGACTCTGAGAAGATCTCAAAACAGCGGTGTTTAAGGGAGACACGGAAATCAGACGCCGCGTCCTGGCTCTCTGTATTTATTCCGGGCAGCCCCAGCTAACCACATCCACAAAGAACCTGACAGTCGCACAAGAGACAGATCAAGTACCCGCTTCATTTTACGCACCTGTTATGCTTTAACGTGCACAGTAGGCAACAGATACACATGCTGAATCGAAGCAAAAAGCCTCAAAATGACCTTCCAAGCCAGCACATTTGGGCAGTGACAGCCACCCACCGCGGGCACACCGTGGTGCCGGCGCTGATGAGGACAGCGCGCAGCCACCTCCTCCACCCCAGGGGTGAAGCCAGAAGAGCACCGCTCGCTTCCGAGTGCGTCTAAACACAAAGAATCCGAATTTCCTGCTTTTTGTAGAAAAAGCTTGGCGATGCCCAGATCCCAGCTACGTTTTACTAAAAGATGATTCTCAAATTTTGTCAGCACGCCGGCCAAACGCTGGGTGCTACCCAAGGGTTAGGTCCATCCTTCTGCAGGTGCAGCAGACAACACCTGGAAACAAAACTGGCTTTTGTTCTCAAGCATCCCCACCTGGAGAAGCCTCACACACGAGATGCACGAGACACCCTCGCACACCTACACTCCCATCTGATTAGAGACCACTTTTTGCAGAGAAGCCGTTCTGGTGCTCTTGCAGCTTCAGAGAGGAGCTTGCTGAAGGAAGCCTGCAGATCTTTAAGCCTCCCGTGCCAGAATGAAGTCAAAGGAGAGAGACCAAGCAGAAGTATATTCAGGCTCCACATCAGAATTAGTATCTCAACTGCATTTATGGCTTTAAATAAGAACACAAATAAAGAAAACGTGTTCGAGATCCTGAAGCATCCCTTGTTTTCCTTTATCCTAGGACTATTAAAAAGATACCTTTTTGTCTGAGTACAGCAAAGACAACTAACAGGATCCAGTTATATTCCAAGAGGCTCAGGAAGTCTCACAGAGTTCAGAAAACACTTTTCTTCTCAAAGCCAGCAAAAAGACTTGTGTCAACACAAAGTGCGCAGAGGTTCATCCCAGGTTCAATCCTCTTGTCGGTTTCCCTCCGGACAAGCCCTGAGGTCCTCCCACAGCATTACCTGGATCTATTTGGTACGGAGCACACGAGAAGGCAGAGCTGCAGCTGCCTACAGGAAGGCAGAGCAGGCAAGCGCCTGCCCCAGCTGCGACCAGCGGGGATTTCCCCGGAGGTTCGGGCACCGCTTCCTCCTCCCGCACCGCGAGCCAGGCACTCACATCCCCATCACCACCCTGCCGCTCAGGGGACCCCGGGGTTCCACCGCGTTACGGTGCTTTGGGAACATGGGCTGCACCGCCCTCAGGGCCAGATCCAGCCCTGCTGCGTGTCGTTGAGGAGCTGTACTATTAATAATAAAAGTTTAGCCACTCGACATTGCACAGTTACCTCCATCCATCGGCTGCAAAGCCGGCAAGGAAGCTTGCTGAGCCCAGCTGCACGTGCAAGGCAGCAGGCGTGCCCAGCCCCGTAACTCAGTGTGACTGTGCAGCCCCAGAGGTCAGTGCTCCCAGCAGGACCACACACCGTCACGGGGAATTAGCCTTAAAACGGCAGGCAGCTAATTGGATGACTGATCGGAACGAGTCTGTAGTCTTCGGCTTCCCTAGCGCAGTGGATTCCTCTTCCACCTCAGCCCTTCCCGACTATCACCATACCAGATCCAACTTTAAGGCTCCATTTGCAAAAACTTGTCTTTCCATGGATTCCCACGGGGAGCTGCAAGCAGCTTTCAGTGCACTGCAAGTCCCAGCATCCGGAGAGTACCTGTGGAAGGTCGCCCTACAGAATCACAGAATTGTAGGGGTTGGAAGAGACCCCAAGAGACCGTCAGGTCCAACCCCCCTGCCAAAGCAGTTCCCTAGAGCAGGCTGCCCAGGAAGGGGTCCAGACTGGCCTTGAATACCTCCAGAGGAGACCCCACAACCTCCCTGGGCTGCCTGTCCCAGTGCTCCATCACCCTCACCGTGAAGTTCTTTTGTGCGTAAACTGGACCAAAGAAGAGCTCTTATTCACAGAGCAACAGCTGACTTCACGGTAAGGTCTTAAACCTGTCAAGATGAAGGAAGAATACATCCAAGTGCCATGGCCCACAAGAGAGGCAATATTATTAAGCAGTGAAGAAAACCACAGCTCTGCACTAACACCTGGCAGTCGGCACAGCTTCAGTCCCCTGCAGCCAGGAGCGTGCTCCTGGAGCAGCCCTGCCCAGGGGATGTCACTGTCACAGGGCTGGCAGCCACCAGCCACAGTGCACCCGTCCCATGGGCATCCAGGCAGGGTTTTTGTGGAACAGAGCAGCTGAAGCCAAGGCTTCCCATCCCCGGTGAGGCAGGTCTCACACCTGGACATCGGTCTAGAACCAGCAGGCAAGTGGTGACATTACTTGGGGAATTAAAAAACCCCATATGCTGCACCACAGAGAGCTCCACCCCAAATAAACAAGGCAAACCTCGCTAGCCGTGGCTATCAGCTCACTTCACAAGCTTTGATTAATCATTTAACTTTCTGCAGAGCCACCTCTTTAAATACCTGGCTAGAAGTGAAAAGCCGGCTCTGCAATTCCACAGGAAGGGCCTGCTGGGCTCCCAGTCCTCCTCCTCATTTTCCTCCCTAATTAATTCTGCATTTCACCAGTCCTTCAGAGGCCTGAGCGCTCAGCCTCAGACACCACGTGCGTTTTGTTCCCAGGTAAGCCAGGCACAGGCTGCGAGCACAGCCCAGCTCTACACTGAAAGGCTGCAGGGAGGCACCTGAAGCGAGTCGTAGAAAAAAAACATCAGTTCTGTCTGCGAGGCTGGCAGTCCCTTCCAGTCCGTCTCCAATTAATGTTTTACAGACTCCTCTGAACTTCTGCACATTTCTGCAGCAGTCTTTGAACCTTCGTAGATTTTCAAGTTTGCATATAAAAGGGAGCAAACGGACTTGCAGACAGGGCCCAGCTCCTGGTGCTCAGTCCCTCCTGTGATTCCTCTCTCCAGCACTGTCCAGAACACCGCACCTTCACGAGGCCAGTCTCCCTGAAGCCCACTGTGAAGACACGCTGTTTGTTTCCCCAGCTTCCTGCTTGATTTTGCCCTGCTGCCTGGGCAGTTTGACTCTATAGGAAGCCATCATGCAGGAAAAAACACAGTTGTAGCAGCTCAAGCTCACAACAGGTAGCATGAAATGGGGCATTTTGCATCCCTAGGTGGCCAGCCGATGAGCGGGGTAGGAGCATTTACAGGAGACAGCCTTGGGCACCGTGCTCCTTCCACCCTCACACAGGTCCTGCTGCCCCGAGCTCCGCACCACGCAGCAGAGAGCTGTTCGGTCAGGTCACACACGGGGACTTCCCATGAAAAACAAACACCGAATTTCTTCAAGTTCGGCACGTGACGCCTTCCTCTGCGCAAACAAAGCACAGAGACGGCCCGCTCGTGGCTCCCGGCCAGCTGCAGGATTGCTTGCCTGGGTTTGGACAGGCCCCCGGCACGCCACCGCGCCCTCGCTGACCGCACGCAGCAGCCAGAGGAGGATGCATGGAGCTCCCCGCTGCTCTCGGGTCTTCCAGCGAGCTGTGTGGCACAGGAACCGTGCAAAACCTAGCCAAGAGGAACGGTGACTTGTGGCACAGGGGAGCGCGGCGCTCTGAGCTGTCCACGTAACACCGTGCCTGCGCTCCTGAAGTCAGCCCCTTCAACCACAACCACAGCAAACATTGCTTCAGCGCGATAACATCCAAACGAGACCAAAGTAAAGCTACTGCAGATTTGCTCTCATCTGTCTGCACCTGCTCAACCAGCCCCAGTTACGGCTGTCTGAAACCCACGGGAGCCCCACAGCTGCAGCCGCCTGTTTAAGCTCAGCCGTACCCAGGCACCACCTCAGCTCCCCGCACCACGAGGTTAGCAGCAAGGTTCCCGGCTCAGATCTGTCTGCGAGACTACAAGTTGACCCCAGGCACCGACTTCCAGTGCAGTTCAAGAACATTCCCAAATGGTCACCCAGCTCTGAAGGACCGAGGTGTAACCCTACGGACACACACAGGTTCTGAGGGGCAGCCCCAGGGCCAGAAGAGCAGCCCTAAAACTGCTTGGTTTGCTAACACAGATGTCCTGCCTCCAGTCTTCAGCAGGACATGCAGTTCAATACACAGCTGGCTGTAGGGAACAACTCAGTTTTGATAAACAGCCCTTTTCTCTAGGCACGCTGCCCACTGGTGTGTCCCTGCAGCTCCGTTTGCCACCGGGCTGTACCCACAGAGCATGCTCCAGGCTGGAGACATCCACTGCATTTACCTGAAGCTCGGGCACTGCACAGCACCTGCTGCTTACCTTAACCAAGCTTTCTGTTTTAACTGCAGGGACACTGTCCCAAGAAAAGTCACAAGCTAACAGTCAACTGCAGCTGCACGTTTACTGAATGAGCCAGGAAATAAGAAGGAGGTTGTTTATCAACAGTGACTTCCTCCCTGAGCGCGCTGCCCTCACGGGGCACACTTCCCTTACCTCACGCTGCAGTTCTGCTCCAATTAACCGACCTAGCCATAGAAAAGCGGGCACCGTTTAAGCCCCACCGAATCAATCCTATCCGCACGCATACCTGCTGCCTGCCCGCTGCCTTCCAATCAAACAAAGGCCACACTTCTGTCGCCCACCACCGTATTTCGAGCTAACCCTGAAATATTGGAACAGATTTAGGAAGTTTGGCACCCCCCTCGCAACATGGCCATCCCCTCCCCTGCACTGGCAGACTCCTGACTGCAGGTAGCTCCTGGGAAGCCCGGGCTGGCACGAGGCCACGCCAGCAGCACACCAGCAGCGCTTTCCGGCTGGTTTAGCTCCCTGAGCTACACGCACCCGCGGTGATGCAAGAGAGAGGAGGGACCGGCCCCAGAGGAGCAGCAGCGCTCAGTAAACCCAGCGACCGCGGCGGCGCAGCTCGCCAGGACAGCTGCCACCAAACCCCCTGTCCCTGAGCCCTCCTCTGGCAGCTGCCACGCTGTGACCATCAGGGCTCCTTCCACCCACCACGAGTAGAGAGCTGGAACTGCAAGAAACCTCACTCCTTAAACAAGCACAGAGGCACGAACCACTACAGGACAACAACAGAAAGTTTCTCCTGTCTGAGAAAAGCCTTCCACTACCCTTCAGGAGCAGAGGAATGGGATACCTGAGAGCTGCTGCATTTCTGAACAAAGCTGCACATCTCACCCTGCTGACTTCAGCCACTGGCAGCTGAAAAGCCAACGGGACTACACAGGCTAGGGCAAGAACCAAAAGATGTTATTCCAAGCTGAAAACAAGGGGAAACTTTTTAAAGGCTGAAATTGGAGTTTGACCAGAATATCTTAACATTCCTGCTGAAGACACAAATAGAAATACTTGCCAAAAGGGAGGTTTTGGCAAGTATTTGCTCAACTTTTCCTACTTCTGGCTCTCTCTGCCATGAAAGTAGATACATGACACAAGGTAACACATCAGCTCCAGTTCGACAGCTTTCAGTGCAGCTTTTCTAAGCACGTGCTTCAGCCTCTAAGTGGCTTTGGGAACAGATCATTGGGCAGGGTGTGAGCAGCAATCCACATAGGCTGGAAAAGACTTGGTTACAACCAAAAAGTTGTAGAAAGAGAAGAAAAAGTTTCACACTTGCATTTGCTCTGCGTATTGGATTGGGTATTGGAGATTCTGCCATTCTTCTTTGCAAAAAATAAAGAAACATATGTATGTATATACGCAGATATACACAAAAACACGCAGAGAAGCTGGTGCCCACCTGTGGGCCACATCTCGCACTCTTAAAACAGTTACCTGCAACACACCTCTTGACCGAGGAGCACCTATTTCGGTGCCCTGCAAACTGCACACACAAGGCCCCAAACTGCACACACGAGCCCGAATAAATTACCATTTACGCCGATTTTGTGCTCACAGGCCCCCTCCGCAGGTGCCTATCCCCGTTTACCTCCCCGCCAGACTCCTCCGGCCCTGTTTTAACACCCACCTCCGCCGGGGTGCGCCTGCTTTAACCCCAACCCCGCCACAGGCCCCGGCCCCCCCCGGCCCCCCCCAGCCCCAGCCCCAGCCCCAGCCCCCGCCCCGCGGCCCGGCCCCGCCGTCCCCCCCCCACCCCCCCACGTACCGTGCGGGCGGCCTCGGCCCAGGTCCTGCCCTTCTTGCGGCGGCCCTTCTCCCTCATGTCGGACGCGGCGGCGGGCTGCGGGCGGGCTGCGGGGGGGGGCTGCGGGGGGTGCGGGTGCCGGTGCCGCCCGGGGGGACGCGGCGGCTGCCCTAGGGCTGAGCGCTGCCGGCCCCTGCGCCCGCCGCCGCTGCCATGTCGGGCCCGGCTCCGAGGGGCCGCGGTCATGTGACCCGCCGCGGGGCTCCGCCTCCTCCTGCGCGGCCGCGCGGCGGGGGCGGGGCTTGGAGAAGGGGCGTGGTTTGGAGAGGGGACGGGGCTTATAGAGGGTTGGGTTCGGGGCGGGGGCTGTAGGGGCGGGGCTTCTACGGGGCGGGGCTTCGATAGAGGGCGGGGTTCTGAGTGAAGCTAATGGCAGGGGCGGGGCTTCTGGGGAGAGCTTTAGGACAGGGAGGAGCGGGGCGTGGTTTTTGGAGGGCGTGGCTTTCCGGAGGCGTGGCTTCTGTTGATAGGGGTGGGGCTTGTGGAGGGGCGGAGCCTCTCCCTGCGCCTGCGCGCCGCCCGCCCCGCCCCGCCTCCCGCCAAGGGCCACGGCCCCAGCCGCCCCCCCGCCCGCCCCGCCCGCCCCTCCCCCCTGCCACCAACCGCCACCCTCCCCCCCCCCCCACTGCCACCTACTGTCACCCACGCCCCCCTCCCGGCTCCCCTCCCCCACCGCCACCAACGGCTTCCGGCTCCCCTCCCCCTCCACTGCCACCAACTGTCATCAGCTCCCCTCCCCCACTGCCACCAAGTGCCACCAACTCCCCTCCCCCACCACCACTGACCCCCCGAGCTCCCCGCCCCCACTGCCATCATTAACCCCTCCAGCTCCCCTCCCCCCACACCACTGACCCCCCCAGCTCCCCTGCCCTCCACCAAGTGCCACCTGCTCCCCTCCCCCCACCATTGACCCCCCCCGTCCCCTCCCCCATCATTGACACCTCAACTCCCCCACCGCCACTAAGTGCCACCACCTCCCCTCCCCCACTGCTACCATCAGCCTACCCCCCCCCCCCCCCGCCTTGGCCACCAGCTCCCCACTCCCAGTGGCCACCACCATGTCCCCACCGCCACCACCACCCACGTCCCCTCGCCATGCCAACTTTGCCCCATGCAGCCCCGCGGCCCCCCAGTCCCACCAAGTACTGACCTTCCTCAGCCCCAGCCTCCAGCGGCCACCACAGCCCCAAGTCCCCATGGCCAAGGCCCACAGCGTGAGGAGCCACAGCCGCCATGTCCCCACCACCCAGGTTCTCTCCCCGGCACCAGCCGTCCCCTCAGAGCTGCCCCTGTGTCTGCAGCCCACCTCCCTCGACTTGGGGTGGCCACCACCATCCCAGGACCTCTGCCAGCGCCTCCTGGCTGCCCTGCCCTCGCCGCCACCATCGCCCATGCCCTCCTGCAGGCTCTCATGGCCCTTGTGCATTCCCCTCCCGCTCCATGTGCTTGTAGTGTCCCCATCCCACGCCTTCCTCTGGCACAGCAACCCACCACCATCTTCTCTCAACCCACATGAAGCATTTCTGCCCTCGTGGCATTCCCAACACACCCGGATTTCCGAGTTCATTTCCATTTTAAAGGGAATCCCGGTGACTGGATGGAAAATCTTTATATAAATCTTTAAATAATTTTAGAATCACGCTGTTTGAAAGCCAGCCCTTGTCACATACCTGCCAAGGACACCCGTCTGCGCAGCACCTCAAAATGGCTGCCCTGTCAGCCACGGGGCTTCACAGGAAAATGAGCGGCTTCGCCCAGCGTGCAGCATCGTGTGTCCCTGTCTCTACGGGGAGGGAAGGTGGGAAGCTGCGGTGTGTGTCTGTGTGGGAAAGACACCGTTATAGCGAACATTGTGCCAGAGACAAAAGTCAAGGCCCGCGGCCCTGACGGTGCCTGCACACCTTCACGCTCAGTGAACCACAAGCACGTATGCAGCAGTTGTGTAATGAACCAAAACACAGCAATGGGCACAAATGTGAAGGCACAAGTGGTCCTACAACGAGCCTCGAGTGAAATGAGCGAGTTTACATTTTGAACTACTTGAAGAAAATCACTTACAGAAGCTGTGAGAGGGCCAAGCCAAACCGGACCTTTCCACCTCTAAAACGAATCTAAAACTGACTGCAAGAATTACAGCTCGATCCTTTTTCTGAAATGTAATATGGTTTATGTGCCCACCTGGGAAGTTATAGCAGCCCTCAGGCTTTATGTAGTGAGTTAAAAATTCCCAGCTCAGCTGCACCTTCTGGAAGAGGTTTTCAGGGTGTCCAGCCTGAACCTCCAAACAGTCCAGCCACTGCCTGTTCCCCACCTCCCAAAACCACAAACAGTTTCACCCCGTCCCTTTACACCCCCTCAGGAAGCGTTTGGACAACACTCTCAGACACATGGTCTGATTTTTGGGTGGTCCTCTGGGGACCCAGGGCTTGGACTTGATGATCCTTGTGGGTCCCTTCCAGCTCAGGATATTCTATGAACTATGTTCATATGAATTTGAACGTGATATTCTTGATACTTGAACTTGATATTCTGTGAACCACGTTTCATATGAATGTGTAGGCTGCTGCCACGTGCCCCCTTTCCCCGGCCAAACGAGCCAGGCTGCCCCAGCCTCTCCTCATGGGCCATCTGCCCCAGGGCCTGCAACATCTCAGCAGCTCCGTGATGGCTCTCTCCAGTTTCTCCACATTCCTCTTGAACTCTGGGGACACCAAATTAAAACTTTATTCCCCGTGATGTCCCAACAGATGTGCCACGCGTAGGGAGATCAGTCGTTTGTCTGCTGCTGATGCTTCTCCTACCACGGGCAGCATGCCACTTGTCTGATCGGTGACGAGATCGCACTGTCAGCTCATACCCAACCGTCTGTCCTTTTTATCTGGGCTCCTCGTGTCCCCATGAACCGGGTGAGCTGCCTTTGTCATCTCTCATGGCTCAGTGTTATCTGTAACTGTGCAATGGCCCGGAGGCGGTTAGGAAGTGGACCGTGCCAATGCAGCACCTTTCGGCATGCTGCTGTCAGTTCTTCACTCTCACCTGTTTAATAATAGCTTCCAGGGTTTTAAAGAAGAAAAAGCTTACATTTGGGGTAAAATAAAAATAGGTCTTTCATCCAGTGAGCTAAGGACATACGTCTTTGTGCAGTAATGTAACCATCCATCAATTGTTTCAGTTTGAGGATGTGATCCATCATGTTATTTCGCTCAGTGTTTATATAAAGCCTGGAGTTCTGAATCTTAAGTTACCGGACAAAGGACTTTTCATTTCCAAACTGGAAGTCAGGCAACCCAGAAGTTATTAATCACTGTCTTTTTGACTGACAAATGACAGCAGCGGCAGCAAGCAACCCTAACAGCACCTGCGTGCAGAAAAGGACAGAGCAGGAGCAAAAATATTTCCTGCAAAAATTTACACAAAACCTGAAGTTTTTGAGAGGATGGTTGAGCACTTACCCCCAGATACGTAAACTGAATTTTAAAATCATTATGTAAGAGGTTTTACCTTATGACCACTATACTCTTTGCACAGTTCAGTGGCTGGGAGCTGCCTGCAAGAAGCAGAGGTTACCCTTGTCAGTGCACACAGCAGCTGCAAAGCATCCGGCAATTAAAACATACGAGTGAGGTTCAGGTGCCAAATGTCTCTCAAAAACTGAGAGCTAAATTGTTTAGGGCTTTCTCTGCCCTGACAAAGAGGTCTGATTCCATGAACAGGTTAATGAACAAGTTAACTCCAGTCTCACCACCACATTGCCTCATCTTTGACAACATCTTTAAGTGTAGGGCAGTCTGGTCCAATGTCTGCTACAAGTCAGCCTGCTGTCATAAAGATCTTCCAGCCCTGAGGAGAAGGACCTGGGGGTGATGGTTGACGAGAAGTCTAGCACCAGTATGTCCTTTGCAACTTACTGTTTCCTGGAGCTGACTCCCCCACACTATCGAATTGTTCACATCTAGTACATCAGCCAGTACAGCCAGCCTCTGCACGGGATGAATCTATATGCACACTGGAGCATGGAGCCTCGGCCTGAGTTCTCTCCTCATGTGAACTTCCTCAGGTTAAAGAAAATAAAGGTGACCACACAGAAGGTCAAAAATGGCTTCTGCTAGAGCAGAGTTTAATTTGTGCCTTTGATGTCAGGACCCACTGATGCAGAGACCTTACATCAGCAGATTTCAGGAACTTATCACCTTCCTCGGGAGGGATGGTGGGGTGTGCGGGTGTGCTGCCTGCACGTGTGGCAGTTTGCTCTCCATGTCTAGACTTCCGTGCTGACTGCCTTTTGCTGAAGTCCAGCTCCTTAGGCATCACAGACATGCAGACACTGCCATAAATCTGGTCATAACTCAGGCCTCGGTCCAGGTCTTGCATCTCCTCATCGGTAAGAAGTCAACAACCAGGCCCAATGCAACTGAAACTCACCCTCAGGCCCTCTGCCCTGCCGTCTCTTTTGATCACCGTGGATATCACCGGTGTCTTGACCATAAATTCAGGAAAGTCTTCAGTCAGGCTATTTACTTGGGTCTGCACAGCCAGGCTACATCTAAAGCCTGTAGATTTTGGTTGTGTGAAATGTCCAATGTAACAGCTTTCCTCTTGGTCAAACATAAATCTCCCCAGGCTGTCACATACCCAACCTCAGTTACCGCAAAATCTCTCTCTGCAGCCGTGAACAATGCAGTCATGCCCTGATTATATCCATCCGTTCTCTTTCCATCACTTTCTAATCCAAAATTGCTCTTCCCTGTGTAGCTCCTCATAGGTACTTATGTAAAAAAGAGATCCCACTCTTCATTTTCAGCAGCTTTTACATCCAATCACACTTATCATCTAACATGTAAATATATTCCCAAATCCACTCAGCCAGTAAGATCATCCTCCACTGTTCATTTGATTGATTTTTCACATTTCTATGCCTTAAAATGTTACCTTTGTCTCCTATACTTATCTGTTGTCTCTTCTTTTGTGCTTGGATAATCTTCGCTCCCCAAACGTGTGCTGCAGCTCCAAGGCCACAGGGCAATTTTGCTCTTTGACTAAGAGATCTGAATTCTGCCATGGCAGTAGCAAGTTCTTGGTATTTGAGACTGGCTGTTAGGAAGGCAGCCTTTAATTCTGATTCTCAGTGGCTGTGTCCAGGGCATTCATCTCCCTGCGGTCAGCCAGCTGCACTCCCAGCTCCAGCCCAGGTCCGTGCTGTTCTCATGACCTTCCTTCATCCCAGCCAGTTCCTGGGATGGAACAAATCTACATTTTTCAAACACCAGGACTGAGGGGAGTAGGCATCAAAATTCCTTTCAGAAGACTCTTTCTGCTCATGTCACCAAAGCACGATTCCTACAGCTGTTGTCTACCACTTTCCCACATTATTCTAATCTAAAATCAAAGATAAGTTTGTGTATTGCTCTCCTTACCATCCCCCCTGCACTGGCACCCAGTGATGCATATGAAATGAAGCAAAGCCAGTGTTTCTGCAGCCTTACATCTGGCTTGCTTTTAGCAAACTCGGTTTTGGCACCTCCGGGAAGAGAAGCCCCTGCACAAGTCAGTAGCCACTGTCTGGTTTGCACTCTGGAGCCTGAAAGCTCATCTTCCAGAGGAAAAACAAACATAAACAGGCGTGAGTCACCACAGCATGTATTTTGTTCTTATTATTACTATTACATGGACTGTAGCATGGTTTCCTCATCCGGATGACCATGGAAAGCACACAAAGCCAAGGCGCATAAAGCTAATTTTAGAACTGCAGCCAGTAGATAAACTTTTTTTAAAAAAATAAAAAATAGAAATAAAAATAAAAATCTCCTGGTCAACAGCAGCCACAGTGTGAGCAGCCATGCCACCATCGCAGCAGAGCTGCTGCTCCCTGCACCACACGCTGGACCTCGTGCGTCGCTGCCTCGTGGCTGGCACCAAGCCCTGACAGCAGCAAAACTCATCTCCGGCCTCTGCAAATGTTTCCACTGCAGGGTAAGGAAACTACCTGAGCCTTGCCTGTGAAACGTGGGGAAAAGCTTGTCCTAGTGATAGGACCAGGAGTAATGGCTTTAAGATAAAAGGGGGTAAATATAGATTAGATATAAGGAGGAATTCTTTACTCAAAGGGTGGTGAGGCACTGCAACAGGTTGCCCAGAAAAGCTGTGGGTGCCCCATCCCTGGTAGTGCCCAAGGCCAGGCTGGATGGGGCTTTAGGCAACCTGATCTGGTGGGAGGTGTCCCTGCCCATGGCAGGGGGGTTGGAATTAGTTGATCTTTAAGGTTCTCTCCAACCCAAGCCATTCTAGAATTCTATGATCATACAATTCTATGATTCTATGGAAATAATGTACTCCACGGGCAAGACTTCCCTCTCGCTTTTCCACACAGGAGAAATTAAGACAAGGATTTATAGAAAAAACAACTAGCCAGAAGAAATGATGCATGGATCCAGCTTGGAACCTATTAGATAAATTCTGTCCCCCCGAGATATCTTGGATGGGGCTCAGTCTTTGCCATTGTCTTACAGCTGGAGTAGTCGACAGAACACCACAGGCCAGCATTCCCCATTCCTTGCCTCGTTTGTACCCCAGCGAGTGTAAGGGCGCGGTGAAGCCCACCACTTTTATCCCCTGCCAGAAAACCCTCTCTGCCTCCCACAGCTGGAGCAACAGCATCAGCTCAGCCAGCTGAACGCTGCCTGTGCTTTGTGCTGACCCAAAACATGCTCAGACACCCCAGATCTGCCGGCCTGACAAATTATATTCCAGCTAATTTTGTTTCTCTTTGCTTCTACCCAAAGATCAGAATTGCATGTCCCTGACAGCTCGTTATGGCATTAGGCACGCATATAGGCTGGCAGGAGGCCTCACCTGATACTGCATTTCAGATAACTAAGTTACTCTGTCTTTTTTACCTTGAATATCTGCATCCTACAAGTTTGCAGGTTTGACTTGTGCTGTGACTCTTCCAGGAACATCCATGCCCTGCACACAATTTACACTCGCTTTCCCTGTCAGCCTCCCCCTGCCTCTAATGACCAGTTCTACCTGCCACAAACGCCCTTCGGACAGTGTTCATCAGTAACTGTGCATGATGCTCCTAGCTGAAAGCTTGACTTGTCCTGGACTTGCATTTGTGCCAAGCTAAGTGCAAGATGCTGCCAGCACAGGGGTTTGCCTATTTAGAGACAAACGTTTTACCAGCAGGGTTATCTGCAAAAACAAACAAACAACAAAAAAAAACAACCAACAATTACAGAAAAAGAACCAACCAAAAAATCAGCAGAAATGAAGCAAGGCTAGTTTAGTATTTGTGAAGTTTTAGGACATGCTTTGGGCATTTTTCAACCTTGATTTCAGGGGTTATTTTACATGGAACTTATTTGCATATACAAAATTAAAATATTGAAGCTCAAATTCTTATTCAATCGTATCCTTCATCACCATGGGCCTTAAAGGTACATCTGAATGTTGTAAGACTTAAAGTCAAGTTGTGAGATTAGCAAGTTAACATTATTTTCTTTAAAGTCTCTTTTTCTCAACTGTTAACAAAACTGGACAGTAGAAATAAAGAATCTTTTTAAATCCATTTTTCCTTGCTTCAGCCTGCTTAGCAGAGAGCCTATAGAGACCCCGACTGGCACATACACTGCCCTGCTCTCCCTGCCACGATTATGCCTGCTGAACTAATAACAAGGTGGTGATCTCAAAGTTCAGAAGACGTTACGTTCTTGAAGATATTTGCTTTTTTTTCTCTGTAGGAGAAAAAAACAAAACAAAACAAAACAACAACAACAACAAAACAGTTTGGCAATAAAGGTGCCCTGCAAAGGACAGCCCCGTGCTGCAGTTCCCAAACGGGCCCTGCGGCCAGCAGGAGATGGACCCAAGCACAAAGTGGCCACATGGGCAGTGTCGGGAGCTCGGGGCAGTGCTTTGTCGGCTCGGCTGTCCTGTTCCAAACCTGGTGCAGTAACTGAGCGCAGGGAACGCCGCACCACGTCTCTGCACACAGCAGGAGTAGCTGAGAGCCTCTGGGACACCCACCGAGGTCCTTACCAGGGACAAGCAGGTTTCTTTGTGCTGTTCCCAATCTTACTGCCTGTATTTTCCTTCCCGCACAGGCAGAGCCCTGCAGCGAGCAGTCCCTGCATGGCAGAGTGCCGAATCCCCCACCCAAGAAGCTTGTCCGACAATGCAAGGACTCTTCTGTGGTCCTGGCATGCCAGGAAAAGCAGCAAAGCCCTGGAAGCCAAGCAGGAGCTGCACTTGACTGGGTGCTCTTTCTGGAGAGGACACGCTGCCGGCGCCTTCAAGGACCCGTGCTCTCAACACGTCTGTCCTTCAAAAGCAGCTGCACAAGCCACAGAACTGAGCTGTTGTTATTATTATTTTTTTTTAAATAGATATTCCCTTGTCTTCTTTTAATTGATTATTTATCTCAGTGTGGCAGAACATATCAGAGCCGAAGTACAAATTGCAGCTTATTAGAGATGTTTCCGAGCAAGTAGCTTGGTTGGCCAGCTGCTCTCAGAGGTCATTCTCCTCGGATCTAATTTTATCTCTTGAAGCTGTACATGAGGAAGTGAGGCACAGTTCATTGTAAGTGCATGGGTTCATTGCCGATGGTGACAAGAAAGACTGGCCTGGCCGTACCATAGACGGACCCAGCACTATCCCACTTCGTAAAAATCAGGAACGAGGTTATTACGATCATTTAGCTTTAAGCTTAAATAATTTGTATGTATTAAACAGGAATTCATATTAAAGCAGAATTGATAAGACTGTTTAAATACTATTTCTAAACATGGATTCAAAGCAGGCAGTGAGCTGATTTCAGGTAGATACTTCCAGCCAGGAAAAAGAACATGCAAATGTCAGGCTGCTCGGTGAAAACACCGAGCAGATGGCTTTTTGTCGTGGGGGATGGTTATGTGGCTACGGCTTTGCAATAGTTATTTTAAGTTCTGAAAGTGATACAAAAACCAGGAACCCAAATCTTTGTGCAAAGCAGTGACTGCAACCTTGAATGAACACGAGCAATATGAGATGGACACTTCACAGGGGTGGTATTTTGTCTTCTTGACTCTTGTTATCCATTGGCAGGATGTCTGTGTTGCCAGGAATGCAAATGCCTGATACAGAACCAGCTCAGGTCTGGTAGGACTTTTCTGGTTAGGCAAAGCATTACCCAGGGGAATCCAGGCAGGCTTTTTGCAGAATCAGCTCAAAAATCTCCTCAACAATTTTCAGCAAAGCTCATTAAACCTGATGTAATGTTAGATGGACCACATTGTTTCAAACCATCTACTGCTTCTGGACTTGGGTTGACTCTTGCTATGTGATTTGCATTTTCTGGAAAACGAAACAAAGGGGAACGTGGCACAGTGACAATCAAGCTCAGGACTTCGGAGCCAGTTCAGCTGCAGGAGCAGCAATAGCTGCGTTAGTTCGGCTCATTCACAGTTCATGCCCTTACCTCCCAGCACTCCTGGCAGTGGAGAACCGATTGCCCATCTCAGGCCCAACCAAAGATTCCTGGCAGCCTTCCACTGGTCAGTGATGAGAGCGGGGGTGACTCCTCACTGGTGTAAGGGGTGCCTGCAGAGCTCCCAGCACAGACACAACCGTATCAGCCACACTCTGCTTCTTGCTTGAGAAGGATGGAGTCTTGAACCATCAAGAACCACAGTCTGAAGGTGGTGGGGAGACAAAGTCCTCGGTCCTTGCAGTGGTGCCAGCCCCAGGCATGTTTGTAAGCCCTTCAAGAGAGGCTCATCAGAGCTCTGAGATATGCGTAGGCTATATTACAGCCCATATGCCACCTGCACAAGGGTAGAGCAAAAGACGAGCTCCTGAAGCCTGGACCTTCATCCCCACATTTGCTCAGTGAATCCCAGCCTGTTGTCTTGGCATCTATGGCCAGCTCTCCTGCTGTCTTCAGAGCACCCACACTCAGTCCAGTAAGATTTTGTGGGTCACCTGTATCCGTTAAGGCTCCTTTGCCATTTTTTTTCCAAGTGGATACCCCTCCTTATCAGTGGGGTGAGACGCTGGGGAAGCTCCGGTGTCCTCGGTGCACGATGCACTCCTGAAGCTTGCACTACTGCAGAGTACTCAGGACAAAGACACAAAAACTGCAGTGGTTTTCCACCAGTTCTGCCTCAGCCAGCTACTTTCCGTCTCCCCTGAGGAGTGCCTACAGAGGGTATCTTAGCACTGCATGAGGCTGTCAGTGGCTTTTTTTGGCTTCAGTCCTCATGTTTTCCTGGGGATAGGTACAGAGAAAAGGAGAACATTCCCTTTGAAGGAGGGACTTAATGTTTAGTACTGATAAGGGAGAGTTTGTTAACTCAGCTTTGAACTCTCCAGCTGTCTTATGATCCCTTGGGATCCTCCCTTTACCTTGAAGATATCTTACCATACCTTGATTGTTCACAAACCTCCATAGAACTTCCCCTGACTGCCTCTCAGCACGAACCAGAAGCTCTAAGGACCTCTACCAGTGATTCTTTCCACAACACCTATTTCAGGCAAAAGTCATTTTATCCCAAGAAGTTGTAGAAGTGGTATCTGTTTCAGAGCGTGGCCTTTGCTTTAGATCAACTGGCGCGATCAGCTGAGTGGATCAGCTGGTTGCCTAAATTTTTGCCACCGAGTTAATCAGAAGAGTTTGAATGTCTTCCCGAGCTAGCCAGGCCAGCAAGGGAAAAGTGTGTTCATGGCTCGTCCCCACAGAGAGCATAAAAACTGGATAACAAACAGCAAGAGCTGTGAAGAGAGCAGTGAGCCTGAGCTGGTTTCAGCCTACGTGTTCCTCTGCGAGAATGAGGGGTGCTCAGTGCCGTGGTGGTGGGCACGTTGTTGGGACTAATAATGGGAATCCCGCCTGTGTTGTCCGTCAGTGGTATGCTGTGATTCCTGTATGTAGTCGGCCGTCACGTGTACTGTGATTTCGGTTTGTTGCTGCGTCACTCTGCTTAGTCAAACTCTCATGCGATATCAATTACCTTCCAATAAGTAAATTTGGCATTAAACACCCCGGGTGTGGAATATCTGTGAGACCCTGTTCAGAGAGTGCTGGTCTCTGACAGGCTCTAAGTGAGAAATGCTGCTTGGAAGCCCAGAGCCACTGAACTGGCTGTAACTGTATGATTCCTCATGAGAGGCTTTACCTGAAGTCCCCACGTTGCACTCTGTTTAGTAAAATAGTCTAAATATCATTCGGTAACCACACGTTCCTCTCATCAATCACAGCAGTCTTTGCTGAGCACAAGTCCAGAGCAAGATAAGCACTGAGATGACTTTCAGTGTACTTCTGCTAGCCAAAACGACAGAGAAGTACACCTTGGGCGTGAATTCATTTCCAGCGTAAAGCTCAGAGCGGTGATCCCACCTGTAGCACAAGTTGCATCAGCATCCTAGAAGTCAGGGAGTGATGAGAGCAGGTCTGGCATTTCACTCGCATACAAGATCGCCGAGCACGATAACAACGAACAATAGGGACAGCTTTGTTCCGTTTCCATACAGAGGATGCGAACTCCATTTCCCTTTCCTTGGGAAGTGATGCACGAAGCACCAGGTGTGAGATTCTGCAGCCGACCAGTCCGGATCCTGGAGCACGTTAGCGAGGGGCCATTCTGTGCAGCTGCACTACGGGACCGCTCTCCGGCAGCTGGAGTTCTCCTCCCGCGCCTTCGCCGTGCACACAAAGAGGAAGGGCAGCCTCCAGAGCCAGGTCCAGGCCTCCCAGGTATTGTTTCTCCCTTTGTAGGGGAAGTCGCTGTACTGCTTTTCTCTTCTGTCCTGAACTTAGCTGAAGGATAAGGCCGCGAGCAACGTGAGTAATCCTTTTGGTCTCTGTTGGTCTGAAACCCTCACTGGACCCGACACGCCGCTGACTTTTGTGCAGAGCTTTATTCTGTGCCCAGCTCAGCTCATCACGCTGCATTCAGCAATGTCTTCCGACAGCTCGCAGCGGGGGGCCACGTGCTCTTCTGAGCAGAAAACATTCCGGTGGACATGCAACCAAGGGGCTGGATTTATTTCCTGATGAACAGCCACCCCGGTTCCTCCATTCAAGGTATTCCACATAACATTTTATATTACTGCTGGGGCTGAGGCACTCTGAGAACCTCACTAGCCTCTTGCAGTACTTGTGGTGGTTGTATCTGCCCCAGGCGGAAGGCGTAGCTCTTTCTTCCATGCCTATGAGTTTGCTGTGCCTTCCAAGGTTTCCCCTCCGCAGACATAAAATTCCTTGGTGGTGGCTGAGTCCAGCCTCACCTCCTCAGCAGAGCTGTCACGCAGATCTTTGGCTATCCGCCCACCGTCTTCCTCTTCCAGTAAGGACTGAGCGCTTGGTGGCTGTTGCCGCTGAAGGGGGTGATGCAAAGCTGTTTGTCTGCCGCTATACTTATCACACTATTACTAATGAAATTCAGCCTGTGTTTTAAACCAAGATTTTGTCTCAATATCACCTTGTCAGAATACCAACTGTGCTTTTTTTTTCCCCGAACTGGGTACACCTAGGTCTGGCGTTTTCCCCACAAGCCTTGCAGGAGTTGGCTGGCACTGTTCTGTAGCATGGCCACCCCAAACTCCATCCACATGCTAACCAGACCTAATGCCATTCAGGAGGTCTCCGGGTGTGTTGCTGCTGCTGGCAGAAAGCTCCTGATACATTCCCCCTGAAACCTCCAGGGCTCTCATCAAGCTCTTTGGTGGTTTTGGGGTGGCTCTGCTTGCATTCACAGTGTGAATTCAGATGGAGGAAAGCACCCTGAGGACATTTTTTTTTTCCTACTTCTTTCCTGCTCCTAACATTTCTCTGGAGAGTGCAACGAGGGGAAGCACGTCCCAGCTCCAGATGAGTGTGGAATGGCGTAGGAAGCTAGTGGCTGGGGCTGGCCCCCGCCTACGCCACTCTGCAAGAATCAGCGCTTGGTTGTGGATATACCCACAAAGCAAATGAGCAAACAGGCAACGCATTTTGAGGCAGAACTGTCATAAATAATTTATATATCCTTCTGCTGGCATAGAAGTTGGGACTGAAGGGATGAAGGAGAAGCATATTCTGCCAGACAGAGCGTAGAGTTGGGGAAATGTCATTGTGGAGGAGGTCACAAAGCACCACGGTCCCCATGGACAGCTCACGTGGGACATTTGATGCCCACAGCTCCGTGTCAGGATGGGCATGCTTGCTCACGGAGAGGTCCAAGTCACTGCTCCATCTATTGCCAAACCAACTAATGTCAGCAAGACAGCAATGCATGAAACAGTACGTGCCAAATAATATTAGTGACATGGCTTCCTTGCTAAACGCCGTTAAAGTGTGAGTTAACAGCCTGAAGAAAAAGTGGTCACTAGAGAAAGGTGTAAGGAAAGATTAGAAAAGCCATCGGAGAGAAAAATGAAGTTTTGGGGTCTTTGCACAACTACCGTAGTGCAGGGAACAGTCCACAGGGTGTCATCAGAGCATCAAGGAACGGGAAAGAAGAAACAAAAACAAACCCTCCCAAACCTCTCTCATATCGAGGTTTTGTGCACAGCTTTTGTCCTGGGAAGGCCACGCACCATCTTCACAGCGGCTGCAGCCACCTTTGTGCTGAAATGCTTTAACATCCACTAAGTACCTAAAACCTTTTAGCTCTAGCAATCCCTAATAAACAGTAGATCTCAAGGTACTTTACAACGATGATAATAAGCCTCGGTGCTATTTTAGCGGCAGGCAAACTGGGACAGGGAGTAGCTTGCTCATCGTGACTCAGGACACAGAGCAGCCAGCTCATGGTGACTCAGGGACGGCACCAGGGGAGCGCTGTCCTGGGAGCCGAGAGGAGCTCTGTGCCCTCTGAGTGCTCCTGGGGCCGCCACGAGAGCAGCAGCAGCTCCACCACCACCGCCGGGGAGGGCTGCAAGAGAAGCAGGGCTCTGGAGCAGCAAAGGTGACTGGTTTTCTTCAATGAGGCCGCAATAGGAAACCTTTGGTAAGGCTTGCTTTGAGCTCCCCGAAGGTTTGGGCCCCAGAGACCAGTCCCTGTCTGTGCATCTGGGCTCTTTCTTTAGAGAGAGCAAGCAGCCAAGGAACCAGCGGCTGTAGGGGCTCCCCAGCATGCTTCAGCCCCCCTCCTTGGGGACACTGAAGACTTGTCCATGTCACAGAATCACACAGAATCACAGAACTGTAGGGGTTGGAAGGGACCCCAGGAGACCGTCAGGTCCAACCCTCCTGCCAAAGCAGTTCCCTAGAGAAGGCTGCCCAGGAAGGGGTCCAGACAGGCCTTGAATATCTCCAGAGAAGGAGACCCCACAACCTCCCCAGGCAGCCTGTCCCAGTGCTCTGGCACCCTCACGGTGAAGAAGTTCTTTGGCACGTTGGTGCGGAACTTCCTGGGCTCCATTTTGTGGCCATTGCCCCTGGTCCTGTCCCCACAAACCACTGAGAAGAAGTTGGCCAAATCCCTCTGTCTCCCACACCTCAGGTATTTATAAACATTGATGAGATCCCCTCTCAGTCTTCTCCAGGCTGAAACCGCTCCCGTCGCTGTCACTGCCCTGTCCATCGCAGCACAGAGGTTACACCGGTGACCGTGGTTCTCACTCCCAGTCCTACCCCACACGCGGCGGTCTCACTCCCCACCGCTGGCCACGTGAATGTTGCTCCTCCAAGAGTGGGTTTTGTCCGGGGACCAGCACTGCTGGAACTGCTCTGCAGCTGCAGCCGGCCGCGGGGTGACCCTGTGTATCTCTTACATTGCAGACATCTCACCGCGGCCTACACCGCAGGCATTAGCTACGGCTCTGTGAGCAATTATCCCTGCCCGGGGGCTGGTGCTTTTGTGCCTGGTCGGGGTCTGGGCCCAGGACACTAAACCCAGCTGGTAACAGCCTGAAAGCAGCGCCAGAGGCTCCCCAGGGGGAAGCGGTTGTTGCAGCGGCTGCAGGACGCGGGCCCGGCCTTCACCATCTGCCCTCAGCGCGTGGCTCGCCCCCTGCTCTGTGCTGGAGGCACTCGGGCTTCCTGCTGGCTCTCAGCAGCTGCTTCAGCCCGTGCCTTCGGAGGGGTTTCCATCCGTGAGGGAATCTGAACACGACGCCAGGATTTAATGTGAGCTGACTGAGCAAAGGCACACACATGGCAGACACTTGGGTGTCTTGGCCGCTTGTTGTGGTGAAGGTCAGGGACCCACAGCAGCGCAGAAGTACCTCTAACGTCAGGAAATCCCAGCCCCCTAGGCTGGCTGGGGGCACCCCTGGGTGGCCCTGTCCCCCCCTGCCCCAGCAGGGTGCCCAGCCCCGCGTCCCTGGGCTCGGGGAGCTCTCCCAGGAGCAGACTCTGCCCAGAGGGGGCTGCACCGGGTGGCCCCCAGAGGCCCCATCCAACCTCCGCCATTCTGGGGTTTTGGGGGTTATTTTGAGTTACACGTAGCCACCGTACTTCTGTGGTACTTGAACTTTTCTGTGGTGTATGGCCATGACAGTCACAGAGACCTGCGGGCGTTTGTCTTCACAGGTGGGCTGCAGATGTTTGGCCCCTTTGTAAAATTTGCCTTTACAGGAAATTAAACTCGTCATTGGAAATGTAAATGCCTGCATATAGAGCCCTGCAAACCTTAGGAATAAATTTTAGATTTATGACAGAAAAAGGCCTACAAAATGTAATAAGAAAGAAACCAAAACTGTTATATGGAACTGTCAGCAGAAGGGATCGAGCTCTTTAAAACGATGTCTCTATAACCTGGTCAATATTCGTGTAAATACTGCATGGGTCTGCGTGATCCTGTAGGGCTATAAAGGATGGTTGTTCCAGGGAAGGGAAGAGACTTTGAATCAGAGAGATTTTCTTTGCTGCTAAATCCACTGCGTGTTGTTGTCAAATAAATGGCTGTAGGCATTTGTAAAAAACCAAACCGACCCAAAACATCCAGCAAACAAATCACCAAACAGAATCGAGCTAAGCCAGAGAACGCAGACACTCCTGGGTGTTTTCTGCATTGCAAATGGTGCGGACTCGAAGCATCCATATTCATGAAGTGCAATAGCTGAGGGCATCCACGGGCTGCACAGAACCTTGCGAGTCCCGCTGCCATCGCGTGCGTGTGGAAGGGGTGGGACAGGGAAGGGAAACAAAGGCTGGGGAAGCGTTCATCTTCGTTAAGCCAAAGCAGCAGCTGCTCCTCTGGCCCGTGCTCTGCTGTAGGGAAAATCAAACTTCCCTGGGACTTTGTTTTAATCGGGCAGTGTGGGATTTGCAAGGGAAGAATACTCTTGGTGACTGGAGCACTTTTTTCCTGCCTCAAGTCACATTTGTTTTTTCTTGTCCCGTGGGATACATCGTGTGCACTGCCAAACCTGACATTTCAGGATATTTTTGGCAGTTATGCCTGGTATGGAAAACTCCTTTGACCTTCTCTGCACCTTTCACACATGATTTCCAAAACCGTTTGGAGTAAATGAAGCATGGCAATGCTTATAGTTGATCATTTTCCCCTTTTATTTTCTCCAGGCACTCTGCCCTCCTGGTCTGCTCACAGGCAGCAGTGCAGAGAGAAACAGAGCACGGTGAGCCTGGACCTTGCCTCTTCCTCCTCTCAGCCCTTCTGCAGCTCCTCCAGCACTGCCCAGGGCTCAGCTGCCATCCCAGGGCTCAGGCTGCAGCCCTGCAGGAATTTCAGACCACAGGATCACAGCAAACAGCTCAGGAAAAGGTGGTCAGAGGCTACCCAGGCTGTGCGACAGCGTGATTAACCGCTCGTAAACTGCTCTGGGCAGATGTTGCTCTCATCTGTTCTCAGAAATCTCCAGCGGAAGCAATTCTGTATCATACACACATAAATCATCCTAGTGCTTTATTGTCCTCGAGGTCTTACAATGGCTTTCCTAGGTTGTAATCTAAAGCCTTTTTGTTGTGTTTTAGGACCAGAAATTCTTGTCCTGCCTCCTCTCGGCGTATAAAATAGGCCAGTCCCCTCCCTTTGCAGCAGTCCTTTTGAGTACCTGACAATCACTACGACCTCTCCACACAGCCTGCTAGCCCTGGATGGAACCCACACTTTTTCTTTCAACCTTCCCTGTTTTCACATCATTCCCGTTGATTTTCTGCAAAATCTTTCCAAAGAGCCCTGTTCTTCCTTGAAGAGCGATGCCCAGCATTGCCCACGCAGGAAGCAAAGGCTCTGCGAGTGCTGGGAGGGAGGGCTGCAGATCGCATTTCTGTCTCTGCATCCCGGTGATGGAAAAACCTTTTATTTTGGAAAAAACCTGCCCCTGCTCCCCCTGAGCGGGGGCTGAGACGTGCTCACCTCCCCTCAGCGTGGTGCTTCGTGCCACCCGGCGCTGGTGCTCTGGGACCACTGCAGCTCACCACGCTGAAATCTTTCTGAACCTTATTTTGATCTTTCCATGGGGTGTTTTCTGCAAATGTAGGAAGCATACTGTTCTCGCACTCAAATTGCCAGTGAAAACATGGAGCTGTACCAAATCTGCAGAAAAACACAACCGTTTGACAACTGCTGGCAGAGGCTGCGCTTCTCTTCTCACTTTCAACGTGCCACGCTGGCCAGTCTCAGAAGTTTTGCTGAAGTCTCTCAGCAGAAGAAAACTAGAATAAAACCAAGCTGGTTTGGTGTGATTTGCACCAGGCCATGTTGGCTGTTACTTTTCACCTGTGGATGCCTCCAAGTGGATTTTGATCACCCGTTCAGCAGATTTTCAGGAGTTGAAGTAGGTTGGGAATGCCACCCCCCGAGTCCTCCCACCCCCTATTTAAAAGATGTTCTTGATGTTTGTCCCGGCCCTGGCTGGACACCTTGCCTGGTCCTTATAAGGTCTCTCAAGTCCTCACTGGCAGCTCAGAGGCTGCCTTATGACCCTGACCTCAGCCTGACTTTAACCAGACCCAGCTGATTTGGAAGCACCCAGCCTCTATAAGCAGTCTTTAACCCACCGTTTCCTTGGCTTAGCCTGAGTCCTCAGCCCTTCTTCACTGACATTTGTTTTGAGCCATCTGATCGCAGCTGACCTTTTAAAGAAGAGCGAAGCAATAAATAAATAAATAAATAAATAAAAATCATCACATGCTTGCTGTTTTTCTCTGACGTTATAATTCGTTCCCTGGTGTACAGCGAGCCATCTTTCTTTCATCTTTCTCTTACTAATGCACTGACAGACTGCCTCCTTGCTCCCCTTTCTTTCTTTCCCATCTCAGTGTGTGTCTCCTCCCTGATTTTGCCCCGTCCCTGCCCCGGACAGCCCTGGGGAGAGCTCCCGGCAGCAGCTTGCGAGGAAGGGCCATAGCTCAGACCTGCACGAGTTCCCCTTCCCATCACAGAGCTGGAAGGAACAGGGCATGTAAAACGAAATCCCTCAAAATCAACCTTCTGAGTTTGCAAGTGCCTCTCTGTACTCTTGGAGCTCGTGCTTAGCTTTCCATAGAGTGCTCGTAGGTAGCAAAACCACAGCTTTGCTTCTTTGATCATAGAGCATGTCCCCTTGGAAGGGACCCACAGGGCTCATGGAGGCCAGCTCCTGCCTCTTGTCCTGGTGAGGCTTCCTGCAGATGGCAGCTGTTTTGGTGCAAATGCTTCACCTTCAATAAAACAGGAAAAATATGCAGAGAAATGAAGGCCAGCAAGTAACAACGCCCCGGCACGTGCAGCAGCAGCAGCCCTGATCCCAAACCCCTGCGGGGAGCCCCGGCACCGCGACGAAGGAGGCGAGAGATGCTCTGCGCGATGATGCTCATTCCTTTATTGGTGTCATTGCCAGTTTTTGAGGAGTGCCGACGCTTCCTGAGCACGTCCAGCACTGAGTCAAAGCTACATTACAGAATATTGAAGAGGTGTCCATCCAAAGCCAGAGGGGGTGTGAGATTCGTGACCTCTCTCCATACAGTATGTATAATATATATATATTTATAATATGTCCTGTATATTCAGTATGTATAGTGACAAGGATGGGCCACCGTACAGTAAACTTTTGATTTCTAAATAGATCACCATAGCAACAGGCACAGAAATTTGGTCCTAATCAAGGCCCTCACCTTGTCAATCGATCAGAAACAGACCCCAGCCCACCCCCTGCAAAAAATAAAATAAAATAAAATCCAAACCTGAAACCAAAAATAACTAAATAACCAATTAAAATTAAAAAAGGGCCCCACCCCAGCCCACTGACCCCCTCTGGAACTTGCCCCTGTACTCACACTCACATCGAAGGTAAAGAGATCCCTTGGCTACACACGCGCGCACCCACACACGCCTACACACACCCCGATGTGAATACACACGCACCGACATACGAAGAACAGAGAACATTACAAATATACAGCCGAGGTTGTTGCAGCAATGCAGTGAGGCTGCGGGCGGCCCGGCGCGGCGTTGCAAGGCAGGGGCAGCAGCAGCGTCCCCGGCCCACGGCCTGGCGGCGTTTCGGCAGAGCCCACGGTGAGCCCCGTCCCGCCGGACCTGCCCGCTGCCGTGGCACAGCAGAGCCCCCCTGGAAGCCCAGCGGGTGCTGTGGGAGGCCCTGGGGTGCAGGGCGAGCCCACAGATCAGCCTTCGCCCCGGGAAGATGCTCCTCAGGCTTCCTACCGGCCTCACGGTGTGCCACGGCTGGGGTCAGCAACGAGAGCTGGCAGCCCCCAGCCTTGCCTCCTGTGCCCTGGTTCCCCATCTCGGGTCTCAACGAGCCGCTGACCTGGCTGAAAATGAACTCGGGGCAGCTGGAAAGCAAGGAAGAAGGGAAGAGAAAATATTCCTGCAGGATGCCGTGCAGACAGCTTCTTCCTTTCTTAGGTCTCTGCTTTCCAACCTTAGCTCCCCGAGGCCATCCTGGAAATGGAGGACGGAGCTGGGTCCCCATCCGCTGGTTCACCACCCTGCCACGGTGCTAGCAGCAGGCTGAACAGCTCGCCACCAGCCATGTACACCCAGGGACCCATCTTCCACCACCAAAGCCCCTTCCTTGCACACCCTGCTCCCGAGGGTAGGAGGCTGGGCGCAGGGGCAGCCCTGTCCGGCGCTCAGCAGCTCCGCGCACTCGGTTCCCTCCCTGGGACCTTTTTCCCTGCCCAACCTGCAGCCTTCGCTGTTCAGTTCCTATCCACGCGCAGGACTTCAGGGCACGTTTGCATTCAAATTGAAAGAAGGCATTTCACCATCCTGCCCCACGCAGCATCGTGTGGTTCTTCTCAATACCATGGGCTTCTGCAGGAGCCAGGACTCGCCACCCTTCTTGGCGTCCCCGAAGAGGAACCCCGCGGGCTGGCAGAGAGGGGCCAAGACCCCCGAGGGGCGTCGTGGGACACAGGTGGAGAAGGGATGACAGCAGCAGAAGCACGGATCAGTTAACACAAAGCAGGACAGTGCCACAGGGGAACAGGAGAAGGCCCCACAGCAGAGCAGAGGATGGGGCAGGAGAAGAGCACGAAGGTTCGTGCTCCCCAGCCTGGCCGCGCGGCTGCGGGGCCTCTCCCGAGAGGTGGCACTTGGTCCCAAGCAGCTGCAGCTGAGGCTTCCCCTGCACGCCGGTGCCCCATCCCTTCTAGCTTCAGGACTGGCTTCAGCCAACCCACATCTTCCTGGTGCGCCGGGGGACGTTCCCCCATCCATCAGGACCCTGTAACTCAACTCCACCTCCCCCACCCCTGCACGTCTGGAAGCTGTCCCAGGTAAACCACAGCTTTCTATGCCCGAGCTGCTGCCCTGGCACGGAAATGGTCCCGGACCCCTCTCCAATCCTATTGCCCAAAGCTGAACCTTTCGGGGACACCGAATGGCGCCCTGGCGGCTCCGTGTGCCCGGGATGGGTTTCAGATTGCTGTGCCGGGCAGAGGAGCCCTGCTGCTTGCTGCTCACTTACCCATTACCCGTCTCACATCCATTAGCTCTCCCTCCACCACCCACAGAGCGACCAGAAGCGTTCCCCAGACCCCCATGCAGCATTTCCAGCCCAGAGGAGAGCTGTGCTGCAGTCACTCCTCCAGGCGTCACCATTTTGTGCTGCGTTGCCTCTAGTTGCCAGGATAGAGGGAATTGTAGCACGGGTTTCACTCGGGCAATACTGCTCCTCAGCCTACGTGGCTCCTGGGGACAGCTGGGTGGAAGGGGACGGAGCTTCCCACCTCCTGTCCTTGCTCTGCGGAGTTACGCACGCACACGGTCAGGGACTGGAGCAAGCCGGGTGTCAGACAACCACGCGGGACCGGGCCAGCCAGCTCCGGAGGGTGGCACAGGCGGACAAAGCCCCGGCACCACCGGGACTGGCTTGCTTTGGTCGGCTCGTAGGCCTTCGTGCTGCATGGAGCTGGCATCGTGGAGGGACGGCCACGCGCAGAAGTCAGCGAGACATCGCCGCTGCCACCGGTGTCGATGCAGCCCGGAGAGTCCCCCGTGGTCTCTGGCAAGCCCAGCGTAAGGGTCTGCCACCGGGAAGTCTCCAAAACCTTGCAGACATTGCCACGGCCACAGCACAGACCGTAGGGCAAGCTCCGTGGGATCCAGCGAGCGCAGCGGGGAGGGTCCGGAGCTGCCTCACCCCGTGCCAAAGCCGTGGGGGGCTGCGGGGCGGGGGGCTCGGGGCCCCGCGTCTCAGGGGAGGGACCTGCACGGTGCCAGCCTCGGGCATCCCGCAGCGCCAACGCGCCTCCTGACTCTGCTCACCAACCACTCCATAAATAAATATGTTAAATAAATTAAGTGACAGATCCAGACTGGGGGGGCGGGGGGTGAGGGGGAGGAAGGAAGGAAGGAAGGGGGCAGCTCCCATCGCCCCGGGGGGGCTGCTCACGAGCGTCTCACACAAACACAGGCGCACACCAAAGTAGCTGAAGACAAAGACGAACTGGGAGCGGTGGAGGTGCTGCCGGCGGGGCCGTTCCCAGGCCCCGGCGCTGGAGGCAGCCTCCGACGGGCACAGTCCTCGCGGGGCAGGGGGTCGGGGCGGTCACTCCTGCGCCGGCGTCGTGGAGGCGCGCGGGGAACCGGCGGCGAGGGCGACGTGCGTGGTGGAGGACGGCAGCGACCGCGGCGTCTGGCACCTGGAGGGGGTGGCACGAGCAGAAAACCGTCTCCCTTCTGCTTCCTCTTACCCCGTCTCCTCCCCCAGATCCTGCTCTTTTCTCTGTGATTTCCTGTGCAGGCAGTGCCCACGGACACCCAGCGCTGGACAGCGCTGCGCCTCGTGCATGCTCATCCTGGGTGTGCGTATACGATGGTGTACTGCTCTCATCAACCTGTTTTTCACAGATTCACAGAATCCCAGAGCGGTTTGGGCTGGCAGGGCCCTCAAAGCCCCCCAAGTGCCCCCCTGTCATGGGCACGACCCCTGCCCCCAGCCCAGGCTGCCCCCAGCCCCATCCAGCCTGGCCTTGGGCACTGCCGGGGATGGGGCACCCACAGCTCCTGGGGGCAGCCTGGGCAGGGCCTCGCCGCCCTCACGCTGAACAATTTCTCCCTAATGTCTGATCTAAACCTCCCCTAAGCCCTTACCCCTTGTTCTGTCCCTACACCCCCTACAGAGTCCCTCCCCGTCTCTCCTGCAGCCCCCTTTAGGCATGGGCAGGCTGCTGTGAGGTCTCCCAGCGCCTTCTCATCTAACACTCACTTAACAGCCATTACAAAAGCAACATCATCGACAATTTTAAGTATTATTACCCACTAGCAATTCACAGCTAGTTTTAAACCCCAAAGCAATGCCCCCACTGGAGGCACAGGAGGCCCCGTGGGGCAGCAGCTCAGCAGGGTGAAGGTGAATTGGGCATTGGTGTTTGGGCGCCCTTGGACCCCCAAACCTGCCTCCAAATAGAGACAGGAAACATTTCCAGGCTGCCCCGTGCCCTCGGCTTTGCAGCTCCCCCTTGGGCCCTGTGCAGCCCCTCACGGTGCATCCCAGCCACGGTGCTCGTGCACTCACCAGGAGCGGGACTTCCTCACGCGGGAGGCCGCCGGCCGCTCCAGGAGGCTGTCGAGGTGCATCAGCCTCTCCAGGTGCAGAGCGCGCGGGTCCTGCTCGGCCGGGTCCCTGCTCCGCTCAAACTCAAACACGGCCGGAGGGGAGAGGTCCAGCTCCAAGAACATGATGTTCTCAGCCTGCAGCAGGACAGGGAGAAGGGAGAGACAACGCAGGGAGTCACCGCATGGCAAAGCAGCGAGGCACCACCTCGGGCAGGTCCGCATCGCCGAGCGAGGCTGAATTCCCGAGGAGAACAAGGACCCTCTCCTGGCTGCTGCTTCGCCCTGCTCTGCTCAGGCTCTTCTGGTCCTTCACAGCACCAGCAGACAAGGCTGAACATCTTTGTCCCCTGAGACAAGCGGCAGGAGCCTGCAGAGGCAGTGAGCCAGCAGCTCAAGGACTGGCTGATGGACACAGCCACCGGCCCGAAAAATGGGGCCGAGGCTCTCCAAGCTGGGAGCTTTATCTCAAGTAGCTCAAGTCATCAAGTCTTATTTACTCCATCTTCTCTCCAGCCGTCTGGAGCTGTCATCCATCCATCCACCTATCCACCTGTCCATCCCTCCATCCACCCCCCCACCTCCCCCCCACCCAAGGATGCCCTGTCCCCTCTGCGCCCACCACTCTGCCCTTACCCGGTACCGCGGATGAGAGCCCATGGCCATGGCGACGCGGGCGTACTGGCTGATGGGCCTCTTGTACCCCACGGCAGAGGTAGGCCTCCTCTTCATCTGGCTGCTGCTTCTGAAAAGGAAGCGAGGCGAGGAAGGTCCCTCACAGGGCACAAACGCTGCCGGCACAAAGGGTGCAGAACTGCGCTGGGCACAGCCCCGAGCGCAGGACGGACCCCAGCAGGCGGAGGGGAGGCTTCCACCCGCGACACCTCCGTCGTGTCCCCGGGTCCCCGTCCCACAGTGGTGGCACCGCCGGGCCCAGCTCACCCCCGCTCCTCGCCCCAGCTGGCGGGGAGCCGCACGCACCCGCCGGCCGGCACCAGCGGCTGGAACTTCCACTGGTCCTCCTCGCAGTCGAAGTACAGGCGGTTCACGATCTTGTTCTTCTCCTCCGGCGGGATGAAGTTCTCGATGATCAGGTACCTGCGCGAGGCACAGGCCAGGAGAGGGGGGAAGGAGCAGGAGAGGAAGGGGTTATCGGGACAGGAGGGAGAGCAGAGATATGGGGCACGGAGGGGGGAGCAGGGCAGGGGAGGACATCGGGGGCACAGGGGGGCAGAGCGGGTTCGCCAGGGTGGGATCCGGCAGGGGTGGGCGAGGCAGGAGAGAAAGGGCAGAGGAAGACCGTCACTCAGAGAGGAGTGGAGAAACACCGTCAGCTCTGCGCGCTGCCTCCGGGCCAGAACCCCACCGCCTGCTCCCCTGCGGGTCCCCAGGCACGGTCTGCAATGCACGGTCTGCAACACGCAGTTTGCAACGCCCGATTTGCAATGCAGCCTGCGATGTGCAGTTTGCAACGTGCAGTTTGCAAAGCGGTCTGTGATGTGCCGTTTGCGACGTGCAATTTGCAGCGCTGCATTTGCAGCGCGGCCTGCAGTGTGCAGGTTGCAGCACACAGTTTGCAAGGCAGCCTGCAACGTGCAGCTTGTGAGGCAGTTTGCGATGCACAGTTTGCAATGCAGTCTGCAACGTGCAGCTTGCAACGTGCAGCCTGCAATGCACCTTTTGCAATGCACACGCTGAACGCAGCCTGCAGCGTGCAGCTTGCAGCACACGGTTAGCAACGTGCCGTTTGCAACGCACAATTTGCAAGGCAGTCCGCAACGTGCATCCTGCAGCGTGCAGCGCACGATTTGCAATGCAGCCTGCACCGTGCAGTTTGCCACGCGCAGTCTGCAGCGCAGCCCCCACTGCCGCGCCCTCGCAGCACCCTGCAGCCCGCCGATGCACCAGGAACCCCCTGGGGCTCCCCAAACCAGCCAGGAGCCAGCTGCTCCCCCCGACCCCTCTGCCCCCCCTCGGGCCCTCTCGCAGCACGCTGCCCCCCGCGCCCCCCCGGCCGTGGGCAGGCCGGGATCACAGCGCCCTGCCGGCGTCCCGCCAGCCCCGTCGGCCTCGCTAAGAGCATTTCCTCTCAGCCCCGGATCATTCTTGTCGCTTTTTTTTTTTTTTTTTGCCTTTTGTAAAAGCCTTAATTCATTCTGAAAATCCCTTCGGAGGATGGAAATCCAAAGTGGCCACGCTGTCGCAGCAGCGAAGCTTCCCCACGCGAAATGCAGGCGGGATGTCCGCTCCCTGCGCCCCCGGGAGGAACCGCCCCAGCCTGCCGCGCAGCCCAGGGACCGGAAAATAACGGAAAACTCAACCAAATTGACCCCAGAGGGAATTCTTGCTTTCCCACGTTGTTTTTTGGGTAAATTGGGAAGCTGCAGAAGGCCGTTCTGAGCAGAGGAACTGCTTGCTGGAGTTCACAGGCTCTTAAAACGTTTTAATCATGTTCAAAAGGCCGGGTAGTAAAACCGAAATGAAATTCTGCTCGGAGTAAAATTCTGAATATTTTATCACAAAAATGCTAAAATATTTATACGTGTCTGGGTTGTTATTTTAAGATATTGAATAAAATAATTGCTTGCAGTGAAAACAGACCCATTGGGGGTGGTGGGGCCGAACCTGCGTTTCTGGGGTGCTCTGGAGGGCACCGGGGGCCCCTGCACCTCACTGCACCCATCTGGGGGCACAAACGGGGCATGGGGGGGGAGCAATTTCCAACTCCCCTTCCCGGTGCCCTTTGTGCCCATGGCCTCCAACACCTCCATGTCCACAGCCTCCGGGCAGTGCCCATGGGGCTGCTGCTCTGCACCCACCCCGGCGCTGCCGTTTGGGGTCAGAGACCCCAAAGGTGCTGGGGGCTCCTCCTTGGGGGCTCCCCGAGCTGCTGGGACATAGGGCACCGTGCTCGAGGGGGGCTGATGGGGCAGGGGGGGACACCCCGTGACACCCAGCCCCGTCACCACCCAAACTGCTGCTGCCGGTTGCGGGGGGGAGCATGCTCTGCCCGCCCCCCCCCATGGGCTCGGGGCCACCTACTTGAGCTTCAGCTCCCGCGTCTGCTCGTTCTGCGCCTCCTCCAGGTCCTGCCGCACGCGGATGTACTCGTCGTGCTGGTCCTGGATCTCCGCCTTCACCGCCTGCAGCTTGGCGTACAGCTGGGCCGGGGGGGGGGGCGTCAGCACAGCGCCCCCCTGGGACCCGTGCTCGGAGCCTCCTCCGGGCCAGAAGGTCCCAGGGGGGCAGCACCCCCCTTGAGACAAGGACCGAGGGCACTTCCATGTGTGCCCCCCCCCCCAGCTCTCTCACCTTCTTCAGCTTCTTGGTTTTGATCTCCACCTCCTGCTGCAGCGACGTGTAGGTCTCCCGCAGCTCCATGGTCTCCTCGTCCCGCAGCAGCATCTCCTGCTGCATCTCCCTCTCGCGGCGTTTCTGCGGCCGGGGGGTGAGGCTGAGGGCCGGCTCGGGCATCGCGCCCCCCACCCCGGGCACTCTGCCCCCCAGCCCCAGGGACGGTCTCCGTGTGGAGGGCAGGGCCCCGCGGTACCTGCTCGGCTATCTCCTGCCGCTTCAGCTCCAGCATCTTCTGCTGCTCGTTGGTGTGGTCCATGATGGTCCTGCCGCCGATCAGCAGCTTGCTCTCCATGGCCTGGGGGGGCACAAAGAGGGGCTGGGGGTCAGCGCATCTCCGGGAGGGGCAGGCGCTGAGCTCTGCTCTCTGGGGACAGCGCCAGGACCCGAGGGGACGGCACGGAGCTGGGACAGGGGAGGGTCAGGGTGGTGTTAGGGAGAGGTTCAGCACCCAGCGGTGGTCGGGCACTGGGACAGGATCCACAGGGACGTGGGCACAGCACCGAGCTGCCGGGGTTCAAGCAGCGCTGGGACAACGCCCCCAGGCACAGGGTCTGGTTTTGGGGTGGTGCTGTGCAGAGCTGGGAGCTGGACTCGATGCCCCCCCAACCCGGGACGTTCCACGGCTCCCTGAGCCTGCCCAGCCCCGCGCTGCTCCTTGGGCTGACCCTCGTTAAACAAGGCTGGGGCTGGAGCACCTGGTCCACCCGCAGCCTGAGCACCCTGGGGCAGGAGCTCAGCACCCCCGCACCCATCCCCACGGGCACAGGGGAGCTCAGCACCCTCGCACCCAGCTCGGCGCCGCAGCGGTGCCCGTCCACAGGATGCAGGGACACAGGGACGGGGATGGGCACGAGGCCAGGGCTGCTTCAGTCCCGCTTCCTTCCGCCCAGCTGCGAGCCCCGGGGCGCTGCGGATGTGCGGCAGCTGCCGGCAGCAGGGGCCGGCCGAGCCGAGCCGAGCACCACGAGCACGGTTTGGGCCCCGAGCACGGTTTGGGCTCCACGCCGCTCGGAGCAGCTGGTGACCCGGGGCTGCAGCGGGTCCCGGGGCAGGACCTGAGCTCCCCGCTCCAGCCCTGCCAGGCACAGAGCTGCGCATCCAGGTCTGCCACTGTTTCCCCTGGGATGGTCCCATCCTGACCCCCACGGCCCATCCATCCCACCCACCCCATCCCACCTTATCCCTCCCCCCCTCCCCCCCCCCCCCCCCCCCCCCCCCGGGTGTGCTGAGCACACCGCGGCGCTGAGCACACGCACACCCTGCGTGCACACACGCTCCTTCGCACACCCGTGTACACACGCCCACGTGTGCAGGCGCTTGTGCACGCGTGCCCTCCCGTTTACCCCCTGCACACGAACGTTTGCACACTGGTGTGAGCGCCCCGAGGGCGGGCCCTGACAAAGGCTGTGCCCCCCCCGGCCCCCCGGGACCCCCCTCCCCGCCGTCTCCAAGCAACTGCGAGGCACGAGGGCGGTGACGCCATGCGAAGGGGACCGGCATTTCCCCGGGCACGCAGGTTTCTGGGGCACGACCGCTCGTTCCCCATTTTTTCCCCATTTTTTTTTCCCTTCCCAGCCATTGCATGGGCTCGTGTGGCACCCGACACCGCGGCACGGGGAGGCTGGGGAGCCCCCGGCGTGGAGAGACCGGGACCCACGCGATGCAGCGCGGGTCCTCGCTGCCAGGGGTGCTGCTGCACAAAAGGGTGCTGCAGTCCCGGTGCTGTCTCCCCGCAGAAGTGTTTATTTACTGCAGCGGAGACGACTCTCAGTCTGCCTTAACACGGCCGACCTCTAAGCCTCTCGCTGCAGCCCGCTTCCTGCCCCCCAAATAACTCCTCTGCCCCGAGCAGAGAGCGGGATCGCAGCCCCGCTGCCCCGCGGCTGCAGGATGCACGTGGTGGATGCTGGGTGCCCCACTTTATATGTGGAAATCCGCCCTTTATTGCTCAAATTTGCGGCACCTGAGCCCAGCACCGCTCTGCCCGGCTCCCCGCAGGGCACCCGCACCTCCCCACGTGCTGCACGGACGCGGCTCCGACATCCCCCGTGGCCCAAGCCCCCGGCTCATCCGTGCTGGCAACTGGTGCCCTACACCCATCGGGGAGGGCACCGCAGGAGGCTCTGCCCCTCCGCAGCCAGCCAGGGGCGGTTTTGCCCCCGCGGGGCGATGCTGAACTGGGCCCCCACGGCTGGAGGATGCGGAGGCCACCGAAGGGGCTGCAGCATCATCCTGGCCTCCGGCCCTGCCTCGTTACTCAGCAATTACAGGGCACGCCGTGGCCCCGAGCCAGACCCGCTGCGCCGCGCCGGACAAGGAGACGTGGCGGGACGGCTGCCAGCAGGAACCTGCGGCGCGGCATGGCACCGCTGCGGGAGGCAGCCCCCGCGCCCGGCATCCCGGCCCCGACCGCGCCACGGCCAGCGCTGTGCTGGCCCCACGCAGCTCTGCCCCGGCGGCACGGCCCCGTGCGAGCCCGCGGGTCCCTGTGCCATGCAGGTGACCGGGCATGGCCACGCATCCCTGGCCATGTCACACAGCCGTGCGCAAGGCCGTGTGCCCCTGGTGACACCGGGGTGGCCGGTCCCTGCCTCGGGGCGCTGCATGGCGGGGAGCTCTCCGGCACCGAGGCGTAACGGGGAGCCGTGCCCGGAGCCCTGCCCCAGCAGGGAGCAAGGGAAGGGGCTCCCCCCGCCCCTGTGAGCCCCCCAGGCACACCCGTGTCCCACATGTCCCGGAGGAGCAGACATCAAAGCCACCCCGGGAACCCGCTGCAAGCAGCCCTGGGGGCTCAGCACCGCGCGCTGGGGCTGCAGCGGGCACCGTGCTGGCCACGGGGGTGGCACAGGGACATCCCCTCCCCAAATCCCCCAAATTCCCAGCCAGGTGTGACGCTGTTGACAGAAGGGCGGTGGTGCCGTGGCTCAGCACCCGCGTCCAGGGGCTGCCTTCATCCCATCCCTGAGCCCAGGTGGGGCCCGCAGCAGCCCCGAGCGGCTGAGACAGGGCCGGTGGTGCCGGCATCGCCACGGCAGGGCCGGGAGCAGGAGGGGGACCCGGGGGCGCTGCCGGGGCTGCGGCACGGCCACGGGGCTGGGCTGAGGCTGCTGCCGCCCCTCTCGCGCTCGGCCCCAAATCCCCGAGCATCCCTGAGCCGGCAGAGCCGCGGCCCCGGCCTTGGGCATGTTCCCGGGGCCACCTCGGGGCGGCGGGTACGGATCCGCAGCATCTCCCCCGCCCCGCCGCGAGCTGCTTTGTTGTGCCGAGGGTCAGCGCGGAGCACGGCGTGCTCATGCCACCAGTGGGCCCGGACGGGTGGACCCAAGCCCCCAGCAGCACCCACGCAAGGGCACCGTGGGGGTCCGTGCCTGAGGGTAACCCCGGCCCACCACTGCCCAGGGGCATCGGGGTCCCCTTGGGCACCTCGCTGGGGCACCCAGTTTGGGCACCTTGCTTGGGAACCCAACTTGGGACACCCAGCATGGACATCCAGCATGGACACCCAACCTGGACACCCAACTTGGACACCCAGCTTGGGACACCCAACTTGGGACACCCAACTTGGACACCCAGCTTGGGACACCCCACAAGTGCCCACAAGCAAAGCAGGCTGCACCCCAGCATCACTCACACGTGCCCCCCACGTGGCAACACGTACCTTGTACTTGGTGGCCAGCAGCTCCGTGGCCTCCTGCTCCTTCCGCAGATCCTCTATCATCTTCTCCTTCTCCTCCAGCAGCTTCTGCTTCTCCTCGCTCACCAGGCTGTGGTCGTCCTGGATAGCGGCCTTCTCCTCTTCCAGCCTCTCCTTCTGCTCCTTCAGGTAGTTCTCCATGTTCTTCTCCAGGCCGTCCTCGTTCTCGTCCTCCCCTTCGTTCTCCGTGGCGCTTTCTCCGTCCACCGCCTTCTTCCTCCGGCTGCTCCTTCTCCTCTTCTTGCCCAGCATGCCGCGCTTCTCCAGCTGGGCCTTCAGCCGGACGATCTCCTCCTGAAACTCCCGCAGCAACGTGTCCTTGGGGTCCTCGTTCACCCGGGGCTTGTTCTTGATGTTCTTGGCCCTGTTGGCGAACCTGAGGGTGGAGAGGCTCTCGTCGTAGCTGTGGGAGGCCGGGCCCAGGGTGGCCACCATGATGGTCTTGGCGTTGCCCCCCAGGGAGTCCTGCAGCAGGCGGGTGAGCTTGGAGTCCCTGTAGGGGATGTGCGTGCTCCGGCCGTCCACGAGGGCGGAGATGACGTTGCCCAGGGCGGAGAGGGAGAGGTTGATCTTGGACGCCTCCTTGGGGCGCTCGCCGTGGGCGCCCATTTTGCCCTGGCGCTCGCTGCCGGCCAGGTCCACCAGGTTGAGCTTGCCCACGCGGATGTGCTCCTCGCCGTCGGGCCCCGTCTCGCTGCACTCGACGGTGATGAGGAAGATGGCGTGGGAGCGCGAGCTGTACTCGTTCATGTTGGTGCTGCCCACGGCGCGCGCCTGGCTGCCCAGGTTCATCACGTGCTCGATCTCCTTGACGTTCTTGGTGACGAAGGAGGAGAGGTCCTTGATGTACACCCCCGTCTCGGGGCTCTCCTTCAGCTCCAGCTTCTTGCCGGGGTCCTTGGCCAGCAGGTCGCGGATCTCCTCCTGGTAGATCTCCAGGTAGGAGGCGCGCACCAGGTACTGCTGGTTCTGCGAGCGCGAGATGTGCGTGAAGATGTGCTCGAAGGCGCTGGGGATGACGCCGCGCTTCTCCGGCTCGGCCCACGAGCCCTGCATGGTGTACGTCTTGCCGGTGCCCGTCTGCCCGTAGGCCAGCACGGTGCCGTTGAAGCCCCGCAGCACCGCGTCCACCAGCGGCCGCACGCTCTCGTCGTACAGCTCGGCCTGCCGCGCCCCGGCGTCGTACACGGCGTCGAACGTGAAGGTCTTGGGCGGCTCGCCGGGCGCCGCGCGCGGGTTGCGGATGCTCACGCGGCCCAGCCCGGCCTCCAGCTCCACGATGCGCTCGCAGCCCGCCGCCTCCTCCCGACGGCTCAGCGGCCGGCACCGGGCCACCACCCGCAGCGCCTCGCCGCCGACACCGCCGCGGGCCCTGCCGGCCATGGCGCCCCGCTCGGCCCCGCTCGGCCCCGCTCGGCCCCGCTCGGCCCCGCTCGGCACTGCCGCTGCCCTGC
>CM021699.1:116675510-116725846 GCA_011074415.1 Stictonetta naevosa
CCCCCCCCTGCTGCCCACCAGCTCCAGCCCCCTCGTCTCAACCCCCAGCAGCTCCTGGCATCGCTCAGTGGCACTGCCATGGGCTCTGGGGACAGTACTGGGGACACGGATGGGGACACGGATGAGGACAACGCTGGGATGTCACCGTTCTGCACCAGGCCCAGGACAGGGGTCAGCCCCTTGGGGCACAGCAGCCAGGTGGGGTCAGGCCCCCGTGGGGTGGCACAGGCTGCGTGTCCCATCCCCGTGTCACCCCCGAGGTCCCAGCCCCTGTGCCATGGGGCAGGGAGCCTGGTCCCTGGTGTCCCCAAGGTGTCCGCAAGGCGAACGGTGCAAGGGGGCTGTGGTGACGTGTGGGAGGGCGACACACGGGAGGGAGTGACATTTAGGAAGGGCATGACATGAGGACAAAGTGACACAGAGGGACGGGGTGACGTGGCACGAGGGGAGAAGGTGATGGCAGGGACAGTGCGAGACATTGGGATGGGGCAGTCTGTTGGGACAAGGTGACACACAGGGGCAGGGTGACAAACAGAGGCAGGGTGACATGAAGGGACCGGGTGACATGCAGGGACCGGGTGACATGCAGGGACAGGGTGACATGCAGGGACAGGGTGACATGAAGGGACCGGGTGACATGCAGGGACCGGGTGACATGAAGGGACAGGGTGACATGAAGGGACCGGGTGACATGCAGGGACAGGGTGACATGCAGGGACAGGGTGACATGAAGGGACCGGGTCACATGCAGGGACAGGGTGACATGAAGGGACAGGGTGACATGCAGGGACAGGGTGACATGAAGGGACAGGGTGACATGAAGGGACAGGGTGACATGCAGGGACACTCGCTCGCCCGCAGGTGTCAGCAGGGGGGCAGTTGGTGGCCGAGCTCAGGGCTGTCCCCAGGGCGGTGGGGCCTGCGTGAGGTGATTTTACTCTGCTGGGCCGCTGAGCTCCACCACAGCCGCTCTCACTCCCCCTCCTCAAACTAAAAAGGGGGGAAAAATCCATGGAAAGGGCTCAAGGGTTGAAATAAGGACAGGGAGATCACTCAGCAGTTACTGCCACGGGCAAAACACGCCCAGCTCCGGCCCGGGGCCTGCTCCTGCGGGGGCTCTCCATGGGCCGCAGCCTCCTCCAGGCCACATCCACCTGCTCCATGGGGGCTCCTCCACGGGCTGCAGCGTGGAGATCTGCTCCGTGTGGGACCCATGGGTGCAGGGGGACAGCCTGCTCCACCAGGGGCCTCTCCACAGCCCGCAGGGGAACTGCTGCTGGTGCCTGGAGCACCTCCTGCCCTCCTGCTGCACTCACCAGTCCCAAAATGCTGCATGGGCTTCCCGGGGCCTCAGGCACTGCTCGGCGTTGCCTCTTCTCCCCATCAGAGAGTCGAGGAGTCACCTAGGTTGGAAAAGGCCTTCAAGGTCACCAAGTCCAACCACCAGCCTGACCTACCGGGTCCCATCACTGAGCCACGTCACGTCCACGCATCTTTTAAATGCCTCCAGGGATGGGGACTCCGCCGCTGCCCTGGGCCTCGCCACGCTCTCCGTGAAGAAAATCTGCTGATGTCCCGTCTAGACTTCTCCTGGTGCAGCTTGAGACCATTCCCTTTTGTCATAAAAGTGCCCACACAGAAGTTTCCCCATGTGTCACGGCCACCCTGGGACATCACAGCCATCCCCGGGGCATCGTGGCTGCTGCTTGGACAGCACAGACACCCTGGGGGCTGTACCCAGCCCCAAGACATCTGGCTGACTTTGGGTACCACAGCCAGCCCCAGGACACCTTTGCCATCCCTAGGGCACCATGGTCATGTTGGGGACATCGCTGTCACCCCAGGGACACCACAGCCACCTCTGGAACACCTTGGCACCCCTAGGACACTGTGGGCACCCCTGGACACTGTTCCCACCCCAGCATGTCCCTGCTCTGCCCCATCCTGGCCAGGGCTCTAGGGACAGTTTCCCTTTGGTTTCCTCCTACCCTGGTGCTTTTATGGCCCCTGAGGCCTCCCAGTGCCCCGCGGAGCCCCACCAGGGATGTGGCAGGAAAATAATCTGGAGAAAAAAGTGGGAAAATAAGCTGGAGAAAGCCCAGGAACAGCCACTGCCCTGGCAGCACTCCCAGGCTGCTGGAACCTGTGCCGAGCTCGGGAGAAGCACCAAGAGCACCCTCTGCAGCCAGCGTGGTCCCTGGGGTGGCCTCAGTCCTCTGCCGTGGTAGCTGTGGGGGACACAGGGGGCAGCCCCCGGGGGCCTCCGATCCCAAATCCCAGGTGGGCAGCACCCCAGCACCGCCTGCTGTCCTTGTCCAGCAGTCACGCAGAGGACGGGGGCAGCTCCCGTCTCGGTGCCAGATGCTTTCTGTTCCCTATGAACTTGAGAGACCGTGTTCTGCCATGCTGTTTCTGCAAAAGATACCTGGGGAATTAGTCTCCAGTTACTGCCAAGTCCTTCTGACTGTGCTAGAAACGCCTCCCAGATGCCCCTCGTCCAGCGGGCAAGGTGCAGAAGCTGCTGAAAGAGCGACCCCAGGAGATCTCCCCGCTCCTGGCAGCCGAGCCCGCAGCCCAAGGGCATCCCACCGCGCTCCCAGGCGCTCGCAGCTCCTCCCTGCTGAGCTCCGATGGATCTTTGCCCGTGGGTCTCCTCCACCAGCCTCTGGGGCTGTGGTTCGGGCTCTTGGTGCACGAGCCCACCCCATCGGGCTGAGATCACTTTTTTGGGTGAATTTTCCCACTGCAGCCTGGGCATTTGCAGGGCACCCAACAGGCAGCGAGACTGGGCTCAGGCTGGGCAGTGAGAGCAGGGCTCCCGCAGCCCACCCCGGGGGCAACAAGGGGATTGTTCGGGTAGATTGACCCCGTATCCCAAGGGGGGGGCAGTCGGAGGGGCAAGCGCAGCTTAACTGAAGCCCGGATTTAGGACGGATCAGTTTGCTGGCAGCTGACTCTTCTATAATTAGACGGCGGCTTTGGTAAGGGAGCCAAGTTGGAGCGCCGAGCTCCAGCCCCTTCCAGTCCGCAGGCACATAATTAAAGGAAACCGCCCGATTCCAGCATGACCCCAGATGCTCACGGCAGCGGGACGAACGACGAGCTGCATCTCCTGAGGAAGGGGAGACGAGCAGCAGAGACCCTGCAAAGCGTGGCTTCTTTTGGCCTTGGGTGTGCTTAGAGGAGAGGGATCCCCCAGCTGGAGAATCACCGGGACAAGGGGTAAAGAGGGTCCCAGCTCTGCCCCGACTCGCACAGAGACCATGCTCAGTGGCCTTGTCCTGGTGGGATTCGTGCAGGAAAAGCAAGCAAGCATCCCGGGCTGTGTCCCACGTCCCTCTTCCCATCTCTGCTGTCACCCAGGGGGAGCGGAGAGAGGGGAAGAGGGAGTGCTGGCAGCCAGGTGGGAGGCGCTGGGCGTTTATCTCGGAATGGGGTTTCAACAGATGTGGTGTGAGCAATATCTGTAAGGCAACTAGATCAACATCGATGCTCAGAGATTAAAGGATTTAATAATCTGCTGGCAAGATGTAATTTAAAGAGGCAGAGCTCTGGTTTTACAGCGCTAAATATGCAGCGAGGAGTTCCCACCTTTCCCAAATCCACCCAAACTTCCCTTCAAACAGAACAAACCTCCGGTGCAGCGGTGGGGAGCTTCTCTACACTGTCCTGGGGGCTAACATTTTATCCTCCTTTTTTTGAGTGACCGATAATTAATTATTATCGTGCTCCTGCAGATCCTTCTGCTCATGAGCTGCCCTTCATGGCACCGACCCCACCGCCGCGCAGCCCCTTGTTCTCATCGCTGCTTCCCTCCCTGGCGAAAACCCCAGAAAACAAGGCGGTGACTGGCTCTGCAAAGCACTAGTGACAACAATGCCGGGCTTTCTCCTCCGCTCGCGGGCAGCGCGGGATCGTGACCCAGCATTACCACAGGCGAGCGGTGCTGCGAGGAGAGGGCAGGAGCTTTGTCAGCAGAGGGAGAATGTCTGGAACAGGTTGGGGTGCTGAGAAACAAGACCCCGAAGCCTTAAATCTGGGGAAGGGCTCCTCATACGTGTGCCCCATGTGTGGGCAGACAAGAGGGCAGAAAGCTCCTTGCTGCCTGCTGCAGCGCTGAGCCTGGCCGAGCCGCCCGTGCCAGTGGCCGAGCCGGGAGCACGCGGGGCTAAATATGTCCCTGGCACACCGAGCCCCTCTGCTGAAGGCTGGCTGGGCTCTGCGTGACCTTTGCATCCTTCCTGCTGCCTTCAAGTGCTGATGAAGTACTTCTGTACTTCTGCTCTCGATGCCAGGGTGGCTGCAAGGACAGAATCTGGGAAGAGACAGTCCCTGCTTCAGAGGCGCGGAGCTGGCTTTCTTGTTCCTCTTATTCTCTGGCTTTCTGCTGCAGCTGGGCTGGGCGACAGATGTAGGAAGAGGCAGGGAAGCACAAACCAAGCTGGAGAACCCCTGGCCCTGCCAGCAGCCGTGGTAGGAGCCTCTCCAGACGCTGACCCATCCTCCAGACACGGCAGGCTGCACTTTTAGGAGGCTTGCTTGTGTCTTGCTGCACAGATCCCCTGAAGGCTGAAGGGTGGCTGGAAAGGCTATTGAAACCTAATGCAACGCCTGCAAGTACTTGCAAAAGAAAAGCAGTGCAGGGACCCTCCTGGGCTCTGTATCACTTTTACTTTCCCTTCTCAGGAATTCATCTGTCTGATGAAGCTCACTTCTCACATTTCTTACATTTTGAGACACAAGAGCATCTCAAAAAAATTGACCAGCTCCCAAGTATAGTTTGATATTTATTAATTTTGAGACCCCTGCCTCCACAACAACACCAAATTCAAGAGGGGCAGCTGAACGCTGCATTTGTGTGCCACCAGAGGGGCTCCTGGCACCCACAGGCCGGAGTTCGGTGCTCCTTGTCTGGGCTGCAGTGACCTCTGAGAAGAGCACAGCGCTGCGTGGCAGCTCGCGGAGTCCTTTCAGCTCCTTTTCCGTTCCTCCTCAGACAACGTGCTGAACATCTGGGGCTGTACTGCCAGCCCCACGAGGGACCCTGTCCTTGCCGAGGTTTCGGGTCCCAGCAGTTCCCGAAATGGTGGGAGCTGCAGGCGACTGCGGGGCCCTGGAGCCTGTCCCAGAGGGCTCCCGGAGCTCGTCCCTTGGGGATGAGGAGCGGGGGCCAGGAGCCAGACCCCCCCTGCCAGCCCAGCCCGTGCCTGGGGCAGAGCAGCTCAGGTCACGTCCCTGCCCTGCCTGCCAACAACAAAGCTGTTTGCTGAGGCCGTGGGGCTGGTGATGCCTCCCGGATGACAAAGACATTTCCCAGCCCTGCGTACACCCAGGGCTGGGCCCTGCTTTGTGAGAGGATTTGACTAACCAGCAAACCCAGTGTGTTGCAGCTCTCCTCCAGCAAACCTCCCCAAACTCAAATACTGTTGCACAACTGGCTTGTGATTCACTTTTTCCCTGCCCGCTGCAAGATCCGAAGGGCATGTGTCTTCAGCCTGGTGTTGCAACTTCAGCTGTTCAGCCGAGGAGAGGCCCGCGGGTCCTCGCTGGCTCTGTTCCTCCGAATTCAGTAATTAGCCCTCGTCACATGAGATCGGTGCCCTCCTGACATCAGGAAGGAAGATCCTTGGAAGACGTGGTGGGGAGAGCTGTGAGAACTGCTGTGCCCCTCGCTGGACATCCCAAATGTGCCAGCCTTGTGGTGACGGTCTCTGGAGCAGGACTGCAGGGCACGGCTGTCCTTGTCCTTGGCAGGACATCTTCTGCGGGACTCGGGGGCTACACCCCGGCAGAAAATACTCCTTGTTTGCAGTGCAATGTGCAAGATGTCCTGTTACTTCCTCTCTAGGAACCTAAAAGATCAGCATCTTTGGACTCCATTGCAAACAAAGCTCTCTAGGACCAACGTTTATTATAAAAATCTGTGAAAACCCCTAGCGACGTGCTTGTGCGGATGAACCTTTTGGGGACTGTGGACCCCGTTTGTACCCGTGGCGGTCTCTTCACGGTGGAGCTCCCCGTTGGCACTGGCATTTCCCCCCAACCATTTCATTTGTAGACAAGTATTTTAGAGAGGGTGAGACAGTTACATTCATTGCATGACCTAAATATTTACATGCTGAGGTTTAAATACTCATTTATGTGCGTACTAAGAAAACATTTTCATTCATACCTAGGAGATATTTTCAATAGACCTGTTAGGTTCACTTGTACATAGGGGAGAGGTAAAAAGGTTTTGTAATTGTCCCAGTTTGCCTCGCTGTCAGTGAAGAGAGGCTACTTTTGAGGCACAATTCACATTTTTTTATAGTGAATCTTTGGAATTGGGTGAATTATGTGGCGACTGGTGGCAGGAGACGAGGGACGGGCTAAAAGCTGAGTCAGGGGAAGCTCGGGCTGGGCGTTAGGCAGGGGTTTGTCACTGCGGAGGGTCAGGGAGAGCTGGGACGAGCTCCTTGGGGAGGTGGACACGGCCCAGAGCCTGCTGGGGTTCGAGAAACGTCCTGATAACGCTTTTAGGTACATGGTTTCGTGCTCGGGGATACATGTGCTGTTAGATTTACGGTTTAACCCGTGTGGAGGAGGTGGGCTCAACGACGACCCTTCCACGGCAGGATATCCCGTGGGACGCGCAGCAAGGCCCCGAAATTAAACCTTTATTTATTAAACGAGGCAGACACTCCCCAAAGCTCAGCGCTCCCGGGTGAGGGGGGCTCCGAGAGGACCGCGCCCCACAATCGCCTCACGGGGCCAGCCCCTCCCCCTCCCCAGGGGCTCCCCGCGCGACGTCACCCCCCCAAGGAGCGACAGGCAGCGGCCGTGCCCAATCGGCGCAGGGGGGAGGGGGCGGGACTTCCGCCTGGGGCGGGTGGCGAAGGGATAGGCAGCGCCGCGCCCTTACCCCCCCCCGCATCACCTCCTCTCCGCGTGACGTCACCGCGCGTGCAGCCTGTGGCCCGGCAGGGGCGGGCGTGCGCGATGACGTCACGGCGTGCGCGCCGCCGCCGCCTCCCTCAGCGCTGCCCCCCCCCTCCTGGCGGCCTGCGCCGTTACCGAGCGCGGAGCCGGGAGCGCCGGGCAGGGCCGGGCCGGGCCGAACCGGGCCGGGAAGCGCCGAGCGGGGCCGGGGTTATGAGGCCGAGCTCCGCCGCCGCCTCCCGGTGAGGAGCAGCGAAGGCCCGCGGCGGCTCGGGGAGCGCGGCAGGAAGCCATTTTGTGGGCCCCCTCCTCGTCGGCTCCTTCCTCTGCCGTTCGTCCTCGTTCCTCTTCCTCCTCCTCCTCCTTCCTCCTCCTCCTCCTCGTCGTCGTCGCCGGTGCTGCCGGCAGGGGCGGGCCCGGTGCTGAGGGCGGCGGGGGGCCTGCAGCGGGCCGGAGCGGGCGGCGGCGGCCGCCGCGCCTCCCCATGGCGAAGAAAACGTACGACCTGCTCTTCAAGCTGCTGCTCATCGGCGACTCGGGCGTCGGCAAGACCTGCGTGCTCTTCCGCTTCTCCGACGATGCCTTCAACACCACCTTCATCTCCACCATCGGTCAGTGCCCGCCGACACCCCCCAGACCCCCCCCCCAAAAATGTCCCCGTGTCCCCCTGTCTCCATATCCCCTTGTCCCCACGTTCCCCCGTCACGCCCCTGCCCCTTTCCATCCCCAGCCGCGTCCCCAGTGTCTCACACCAAGGGCCGGATCCCCACCCTATGTCCCCCTCCCCAGCCCCTTGGGGTTGCTCCCTCGCTGCTTGCGAGGGCCGTGCCTTCGCCCCGCTTTCCCCTTGCCCGCCTGACGCCCTCCCTCTGTGACTCCTTGAGGGGTTTTGCTGTCCCCCTCCTCGCCGCCGCCTTGTTTTGCAGATCAAGTGTTGAGGTGGGCAGCTTCACGCCTGCTGGCCTTGTTGGTAGTTTATAAGGGAATTAATGCTTCCGCCGTGCCCTGTGGTGTAACGTGTGCAGGCACCGGCCACACATTGGGGGAAAAAAATGAGTTGAGTCTGGCTTTTTGTGGCTGATGGAAAGCCCTTAAACCACGGGCAATGCAGTTGTTGACCAAGGGTAGGGGAACACGGTGCCAGTGTGAACCTTAGCGCTAGGTGCGAGCGCACGCCCGTGTGCTTCCTCCTCAGTGCCCCAAATTTACCCTAAAAACCACAGCTCAGAATCTGAGATGTAAAACAGACGCTCGCAAGCAAGGCCTTGGTAATCTGAAGCGAAATGAGGTGTGTTTGGGCTCGGAGGGCAGCGAAGTGCCAGGGAGCAGTCGTCTGAGAGCTGTTTGGGCTTCAGCTCGCCGTTTTGCTGAGGAGTTCTTGGTCGGGGGGGGGTGTGTGTGTGAAGGTTGCTTAATGTCAACTTTTACCGTCCCATGCCTTGGCTACTGGAGGCTGTGTTTATTTCGCTGCTGGGGCCGCAGCGTGGTTCTGTGCTGCTTGGCAAGTCGTGCTGTGGATCATATGGTGTTGGTTGCTGTCGGAGTGTGCTGGGGAGGCTCCTTTCCACTCACAAGGTTAGAAACATCTTGGTTAGGAAGTCAGCAGGTATATGTGTATATATATGTGGTGGCTCTTGCTCCAGAGGCTTGTGTTTTAGGGACCGGTGATTTTAATAACGAGCTCTCGGGCTTCATCGCTCAGCAGGTTTTGAGGTTCCCGATAGAGTATCCCCAGGTTTAGCAGCAAACATGCACGAGCGGAGGCTGAGGGCGTTTCTGAGCGGTCGGACCGAGCTAGACCAGCAGGTATCTCTGGAGTAGATAAACTGTAGTGCTTGTACACTAAAAGGCAAGTTTTATTTCCCAGATGTTGAACTAAATGTCTGGGTAGGGCAGCAGCAGGCACCACTCGAGGTGGGTTGCTGGGTCAGAGGGTGTCAGGCATTCAGCCTCACAGGGGCATTTGACAGATCTGGGGGCACAGGTGGGTTTTCCACGTGGTGCTGTTATTTCACCTTCTTAAGTGCATGAAGGTGGCTTCAATGCGTTGTTTCCTGAGTTCTTGTGTCTGCAATTGCTTAATGAGGAGACCTGGTGGGAAGGTGTGTGCGTGTGCAAGCAATGCCAAGGGAAATGGAGGCTGGATGTGAACGCCTTGAAATGCAGCCCAGCCACGAGGGAAAAATCCTCAGCTTTTGCAGTGGGCTCAAACACCTGCCCGGTCGTCGGCGGCATCATTACAACAATCGGGTAATCTGCCTGAAAGCGAGCTTGCTCAAACTCTTAGGTTTTCCCTGCAGCGGTAGCAGGAATACGGGCGATCCAGGAGGGGCACGCAGCCCGTGGAGGTGACTGCTGCCATAACCTGACCCCTCTGCAGCAGCTGCCCAGGGCGGGCGGGTTTCGCAGCCGAACAGGAGACGTTCAGGAAAGAACTCAGATGAGTCTTTGACCTGTAGCAACGAGGAAATGCCGCTTCCAAATGGCTTGTGTACATAGCTGGTGACATTGAAGGTGACTGGCTTATTGGCTGAATCTCTCCTTGTATTAAAAAAAAAAAGAGATAAACTACCTTAGGAGCTTGTTAGCTCTGATTCATGCCTCTGTGTTTACCCTGAGCTCCACCAAGAACCTGAGATAGCGAAGCATGTGAAATGTGCTGCAGCACGGGCGGCTGTGGGCAGGGACGGGTCCGGCCTTTGTAGGAGACGGTCTCAGAGACTATGGAAACTTGCCCGTGTACGTAAAGGATGTGTGTGGTGGGAGGAGGTGTTTAATTCTGTCAAAGCAGAGGCTTTTCTGCATATGTAAATGACGATGCAGTAATACGTGTTATTACTTCACGTTAGCAGCTTCCATGCCCTTGCTTTCGCCTTCGCATTTCAGGAATGGGTTAAGCTCAGCGCAGCAGCAGTTCGGGTGTTTGCTGTCCGTGTGCTTGGGTAGGCTCTCCTTAACGTTTGACTTTGAGTCGCTTCAATCTAGTATTTCCTGCTAAAACAGCGCTTAAGCTTCTGATGTGACGAGGTGCGTGTGTGAATGGTTTCATTACCCCGGCTAGAGGTGCTATAAATAATCCCCGTGGCTCCTCTGCAAGAATCCCTAAGTCATCGCGACCTCCCCGCGGACAGCAGGGCCCTTCTCCTCCGGCGCTGCTGCTCGCAGGTGGAGAGCGAACGAGTGAGAGAGGGCTTGGCCTGTCGCAAGCCGTTTCTGGTTCTGCCAAAACAGTAATTCCGGGGTGCGAAAACTTCTTTGTTTCTTTTTAAGAAGCCGTGGTGACTGTGCAGTTCTGCTTCAGGGGTGCTCCGCCGCTGGGTCGGGTCTGTCAGTGGAAGCTGCTCCCACGGTCGCCCGTGAGCGTGGTGTAGGGTGGCCCCGCTGCCTGCCCCTGCCCCCAGCCACCTCCTGAGGTCCTTTACTCTAAGACCGGCCATGTAAGTTTAATTTCCTGCAGTCGATTTTTATTGTCACCCAGCGCGTCAAGCTGGTGACGGCTGGAAGTGAACCATTGAAGAGGGTCCGGCAGCTCTGCAGGTGCGCGGCGAAGCCGTGCGGGGTCAGCAGGTACAGAAAGCACCAGCCCCGGCTGCCGGCGTGTAAGCGGGTGGGGAGGGCTGGCTGCCTCCAGATTTGAATGTCAGAAGGAGCTCAAGCACATAATTGCTATTGTTTGATGAAGTAAAATGCAAATTAAGGTGAGTCACAAGAAATGTTTTCCCATGAAACCTGAATGCTTCTAGTAACGTACTCGGGGGAACAAAGAGCATTGTGAGAGCCCCTCTGAAAACTGTTGGTTTGGGTAAAACTTTCATGGGCCATAACCCACCCTGGAGATCCTGGTGTTCTCCAGGTCTCTTCTTTACTTGCAGTGACTGCAACTCGGTGTTTAAGCAATTCTACAAATACAGAGAGATGGAGAAAAAGCAGCAAGATGTTGAGGTTTGATCTCTGCGTGTTTTATTCTGAATGTGGGAAGGTCTTGGTGCCGGAGCTGTGCTCGGAGTGTGCAACACTGCCTCTTTTAAGGGCACAGGTATATGAGAAGTACTTGCTGATGAAATTGTTTTTACTGAGCTTGTTTTTATTTTTTATTTTTTGTCCTTTATTAGAAGTGATTTTGAGTGCTTGCTTTGGAATCGTTGTATAATGGTATGTTTAGATAGTCAAATTTAAAGCAAGTCCTCAGATATCAAAAATATAACTAACGAGTTTCTGCTTACATCTTGTGAGATTTCTCTGCCTGTTATTGTAACATATTGATATTAGGAAGGAAGGGGGCCCAGAGAGCAATCGGGGAAAAAACTTGGTAGGCTGTAGGGAACCAAACGAGTCTGAAGTTGTTTTGGATTGTCAAGGTGCTTTTAGCTCCGTGGTGGTTGGAATGAACCGACCTGTATTCCAGACGTCTAGAGTGCAAAAAAAAGTCGTCATATTTCCTACAGCAGTAGGAAGCGCTGCCTGGCTTCTGCCTTGAATTCCTTTGTTTTCTGTAGCTGGTGGCAGCAACCAGCCTCGGGTTGTGTTCGTATCGCGCTGAGGCTGTGCTCAGTCCGTACCTGACTCCTCGCATGCAGTGGGTGAGTTAAGGAAAAGCCCCCAAAGCAAACGGCAGCCCCCAAAGCGAGCACCCCCACGCCCCAAACTCCTCCCCAGTCACTTTCATGGCCTGGGGTGGAGAAGTCACCAGACAGCCAGAGACGCAAATGTAGATCCTGCACGTGTAGGTGAACGGTGAAGCTTGCTGCCATGGGAGGCCTTGGAGGGCAGGACGTGGGTGGGCTCAGCGTGGAAGCGGGAAGTGGCAGTGGACGTGGGGGGGCTGCTAGCTGCTGCACACCTACTGTAGGGTGCTCCTCCTGGGAGCAGCTGTTGTGTAATTGATGGCCTTCGGTGGCAGTGCCAGCGTGTTCCCTGCGTCCTTCCCTCCCAGCCCCCGGTACGAAACAGGAAGGTACGTACCCTGAAACAGGTACGAAGCCCTCAGCTGTGCCCGCTGCTTTCCTGCGCTGCTGCTGTCCCTGCCCCAGGGAGGAAACCCTAGGCGAAGGGTGAGAATGCTGCGTGGCTCCTCAGCGACTGCACGTGGCCCTGCTGCTCCTCCGTCCGCCTGTCCTTGCGCTGACAGCTACTTGTGCTTGCCTGCAGGCAACTGGCGGCTGGTTCCTGGGTGTGCGGAGTGCCAGGAGATGGGGGAGGACTGGGAAGGGGCGTGTGTGGTGGCTGCTGCTGCAGATGGGGCAGCACCGTGTCCAGGCTGAACGGTCACTTCAGCACTTAGAGGCACAGCTGAAGAGTGCGTGGAGTCAGTAATGTCTTCTAGGGTAACAGCATGTTTCCAATTCAGAGAGCGGGCTGAATTTGACAGGCGGTCTTCATAGCCTATAGTCTATATTGGGTTCTGCAAGACCGAGTGAAATGCCTGATGAAATTGGAAGGAAACTTGCTCAGGAACAAGTAGGTGGGGATGCAGGTGCTTGTCATTTGGGCTAGGTGATCTCCAATGTCCCTTCCAACCTCAGCCGTTCTGATTTACAAACCAAGGGCTGTTTCGTAGTGCCTTGCTTGCTGATGAGCACAACCAGAGGTGCAGGGGAGCGCTTTCGTCTTGACTTCTCGATCTACCTCTTCTCAAAAGAAAGCGTTACTCCCGTCTTTATCCCGCAGATGAGAAAACGCCTCATCTTTTCTGTCCTTGGGGTTACTATTGGTATTTTATTGCTGGCACGTACTCCATCGGCAGCAGTGCCCTGTGGCCCTTCGGCTGAGGGACCCGCTGACACATGGAAGCGTCAGGTCTGCGTAACGCAGGGTGCCTCAGAAACGCCGCTGTGCACAAGGGGCCCGTCAGACCCCGGCGCTGGGGGAATTCCCTGTCTGGTGCTGGGGGGACTGCAGAGGGACCGGAGCTGCTGGGATCAGAGCTGCTGCACGTTGCCTCCAGTGCTTCAGGACAGCGTAGCCGTGTGGGGTTTTCTGCTCTGTGTGGGCGTAACCAGAAGTCTTGTGTGGGTTGAAGTTGAAGTCTCTGCGTGTTTTTGTTCCTTGCTGGAGTTAAACCAACTTGAGGCTTTTTCCCCCTGGGACTGTGACTATTGTGAGCTGTTAGGTGGAGAAATGCCCGTTTGTGTCTTGCACTTCCTCAGTGTGACTTCGCACTCCAAGAGGGGCCTGCATGCTTGGCTGCTGCTACGGACGGAGTGCCTACGGAGACTTCTCTACTCGTACAGCCTCTTCCTCGAGCATGCTGCCCAGGCTGGCATCTTGTGTGTTCAGACTGCCGGCCAGCTCTCCGGATCCCAGATGCACCGAAGATTCATTGGAACAGGGATGTGCTGGAAACAGCTCTTCCAGGTGACGTGAGACGGGTGGCGTGCTGTGGTGGCAGTTCTTCAGCGCAAAGTCTGACAGAGCCGCTATCGGCACCTCCCCGAGTGGGCCTTGGCCCCGGAGCTGAACTTCGGAGCCCTCAGAAGGTGTGACTGCCCAGATGGGTGGCACTGTTCGTCTGCCTGAGGTCAGGGTGAGGTCCCCCTTGGTTTCACGAGGATCTCAGGAGGTTCACTGAAGCTGGTCTTGTCAAGTCTTTGTCTCCTCTGTGGCTGATGAGATCAGACTTGTTTCTGTTCCGTTACGGCAATATGCCCTCAGCAGCACGTACCTGGTCTTGACCAGAAGCTGTCCCTGCGTCTGAGGAGGGTTTGGCTTCACCTGGTCCCACCAGCGTGTCTGTCTTGTCGAGTATGGATGATTCACCTTACTCCAGATGTTCAGTTATTGACTTGAGGCATCTGGACACGTGAATTCTGTGCCGAGCTCTGACAGCGACTGCTGTGCCAGGTGTCCTCTCCCCTGCCTCCTGCCCTCCTGATGTCGCCGCGCTCCTGGTTCTTCCTCCCCACAGAACCCCGTGGCAGCTGACTTCCCTGTGGTTAACTGACTTCGCTGCACTTCTTGAACCGTTGCAGATCTATACCGAATGTCTGAACTTCCACGAGTAAGAAAAAAGCTGAACGTGCTGGCAGCAGTAGTGAGGCGCTACCAGTTCCTTGGGTAGCAGTCTCAGCTTTGTGTTCCCAAAGCCTGCTGCAGCCTGCATTTTACCCTCTCCTGTTTCTGAAGTGGGTTTCTTACAGCATGACTGGCTCGTTAGAGGCTGGGCTGTCAGCGCGGGCTGGCTGTCGGGGCTCCTGCAGGATCAGAAATCCCAGCCCTCTGAGCGTGGCAGCACATGTGCTGCTCCGTCACTTCGGGGGAAGCTCAGAAGTGTGGCGTCAATACAGCTGTCTAATTGTTGGTTCGGTGAATCCCGCCACCACTTCTGTTTCGCTAGGCGTGCTGTGAAGTGCTTTCATCTCAAACGAAATTTTTGATCTCGCCAGGAAATGACAAAACGCATTTTTTTAAAACTGTTTGAGTTTCTGGCAAAAACAGAGGTAGCACTGCTAGCTCGTCGGGCTCTGTGCGTGCTGCTGGCGTGCGTGGCCCAGCACGGCCCAGGTGTGAGTTCTCTGGAACGTCTGCGCTTCCCGTTCCTGGTTTGGTGAGCAGGGCTGGTGGGCAGAAACGCCGGAGGCTTGCACAGAGGCGTCTCAGGAACTCCCCCCGTGACAGCGTGAGGTGACTGGTGGCTGCTGGAGGTGGCCGTGTGGCACAGGATGTGTGGCCTGCCGTGGTGAGCTGCTCACCTTGATCCGGCCAGGAGGATGCAGCCCCCAGTTTGGGCGCTGGGGCAAGGAGCAGCAGACATGGGAGCGTTGTTCTGCAGCTGGTGCGCGGCTGGACGAGGAGTGCAGCCCTCGGGGTAAGGAAGATGTCTCCAGAAGGGACGGCGAGCATCCCAAGGTGTCCCTGCTTGAGGCCGTGCATCAGAAGCACTCGCTCCATGCCTGTGGCCATCAGTCCTGGCTGCCAGGACGGGACCCAGTGGGGGTTGAACTCTGTGTTTGAGCCGCTGCTGGCTGCAATCAGGAGCACTGCGGTCTGGAGAGATTCCCCTTGGAGGTCAGAATTGCTCCTTTTGGCCTTCGGCGATTAGATAATGGCCCCAGCTTTGTGAAGAGCTCCTGACAAAGCTTAGGAGGTGGAAGAGACGACAGATGAAGAAGGTAGCGAAGTCTTGCTCTGAGCCACTTCGAGTGCTCCTCACCTAGCTTTTGGGGGGCCTTCAGCGCTGTTGTCACCTCGGTGGTGACAGGTGCTGTCGGGAGCTGCAGCAGCCCCGTGCTGGGACAGGACAGCTGACGGTGCAGCCTCCGCTGGCTCCCTGCAGGTAAGGGATTTACTCCATGGGAGTGGAAAGCGGGAATCTCTGGAGCTGTCTTGTGAGCTCACGTCTTCTGTCGTCGGCTGGCACACGGCGCCCTTTCGCTGGGGCTGAGAGTCTGCATGCTGCTAGCTTGAGGCTCTTTTCCTCCTGCAGACGAGGTGTAACCGGCCTTGTTGCAGCGTGCAGCAAACTGGAAGCATCCGGGCGAGTCTCATGGCCTCCGGTGCTGCCTTGGGAGGGAGGCCACGGTGTTGGGGTAACTTCTGATTCCAGGCAGTGCTGGTGGCATTCTTCCAGTTCTTTCCACCCTCCTCAAAGGTACGTGATCCCTGTTTCTCGGGCTCTTTCCATGAGTTCAGTCTGAGTGTAGCAGGATCAGTAATTACTGAAGGCGATAAAAACTTCCTGACAAACGTGATGCTTCTGGGCAGTATTGCAGCAGTGGGCGTTTTTACTCTTCTTTGCTTTTTCCTTCTTTCTTGCTAAATAGCCTGGGGACGTTGCTGCTCATCTTTGTGCTCACTGGAGAACTTGAAGAGGTTGGGGTGGAAATGTCTGCTGGTGTAGAACTCGGTCTCTGTGGGGTGAGCGAGGTGGTGTCAGCAGCTGCTCACAGCGTGAAAGTGGTCTCAGATTCCTAGGAATTGGTTTAAACCAGAGATAAAAACCTGCACTGCTTCACCTCTGTGAAGGCTTCTGATTCTTAGTGCTGAAATGTTCATAAATTAAAGCTTTTTCTGAAACCTGGGTATTGGAGTAAATGTACATGCTGGTATTCGGTAACGGAGAGCATCCGAAATCACGCGTTAGCTGCTTCAGGCACGTACATACCCAGCTGTACCCGTGTCATGCAAGCCATGAAGCTGCAGTTTGCACATGCTATATTTAACAGCGAACACAATGCCATTCTCTGGAGTCACTGTAGGAAATCACAGGCGTGTCCTTAACCAGCAGCTCTGTATTGAAAGCCTCTGGCAGAAAGGCCTGGGTCGCAGCCCGTCGCCAGCCCTGGTGGACAGGGCTGCTGCTCCTGGTGACGGTGCCTCTGGCTGCCAGCAGTGAAACCCTGTGCTGGCTGCTGTGGTGTGCTCCAGGTAGCTGGAGTCAAGGTACGTTCATGAATAGTGGCAGCGTTCACTACTTTTAGTGAAAGAAACCTGTTTTTCCAGCAATATGTCACTTAAAAGCATGTGTTCCTTCTAGTGAGCCGGCAAAGGCATCTTCCCAGACTGTTCCTCCAGATAAAATATATAAAACTTCAAATGCAGTAACTGCTTGGCCATCAAAAACACACTTCTGAAGGCTTCAGCCATCCTGTGAAGCACGTGGAGCATCACAGACTCGGGTCTCAGGTATTGGTGATGACTGTGGCATGCAGACAGACTCCCAGACCTGTTTGGAAATGGAGGAATTTCTGACTCCGCAGTTCTGCTGCTGGAAGTTGGAGGCGGTTGCGCAGTCCCGTGCTTTGCTTCGGTGCTTGGTGCCTTCAGCTGCTGGCACGGCTGAGCGATGAATGTGGGTCGGCAGGTTCACCTAGAAGCACGCGTCCCAGCACCGTGCCTGGGCTGGAAACAGCAGCGATGGCCTCTCCTCCGTGCGGTTAGCAGTACGGAGCTTTAATTCCCCAACCAAAAAGTAACCGGTCTTAGCTTCATCGTAGCAGTGAGTCATAGCTGCAGGAGCTGCAGAGAGCTTCCAGGTATTTGTCTCTCATCCAGGGGCTGAATCTTTTACTGACCTCCAAGACCCGTACACGTTGCTCTGGCAAAGCTAGTGCTGCTGCTCAAGCAGACAGAATGGATCCGTCGCCTTCTTTTTGTGCTAGCCTTCTCCTCAAGCTGGTGAGTAGAAAGTAGCCAGGGTAGGTGTTGACTTGAGTGTTATTTTTATGTGACTTGAGGACAGAATTACTGTTACAGCAAGTAGTGACAAATTTTCTGCTTCATAAATAGCAGCAGCGTGCATGAAAGCAGATTTGTGTGCTGTGTTTATTTTCAAGCTGACAAATATGGTGTAAGTAGGCTAAGGCGCCCAGGAAAAGTGATTTAATCAGATGCAGTCGAACTTGAGCATCCCTAGCGCATGTGCCTGCTGGTTTAGGACAGAATTCCCCGTGGTTGCTACGTCCTGCGGGGGCAATCAGCCTGCAAACGTGGAATTAAGTGACACACAGCAGAGGTTATTGCTGCACGGGAACAGCTCTGAAGTAGTAGTTCTTGTTAGAGCTTTGCCTTTTTTTTCCTTTCTACCTTGCGAATAAAAACCTTATTGTCTCCCTTGTCTCTTGGTATGCATAAAACATCACTGAAATAGCTCCTTTGTTCATTTTCTTTTGTTTTGGTTGTGGGAGCCTTGTGTAAGGTTGAGCCTCTGGAATAACCAAATGAGAAAGTTGCTTTCTTCTGGAAGAAGTACCGGCTTGTGTTGAAACTGAAACTGTTCGGGGTTTCACGGACCGAAGCGGCAGTGTAGGTGGTGTCAACAGGAAGCCTTAGTTTTCTTTCTGAGCAGAGATTTTTTTCCATGGCCATTTGAACTGTACTTCCACGTGACTTCTTGGAACTCCGTCCCCAGGAGGAAAATGCTGAAGTGAACGGCTGGCCTGTGGGACCCTTGCCGGCTGAGCTGCCTGCTTTCTGTGCCCCCCTCAAATCCTTCTGCACCGCTTGCCCAATCAAGGCCCAGCACCGAGTGTCAGAGGCTGCATACAGTTGGACTCCGTTAGACAAAAATTGAATTAATTCTTATAAGTGAGTGGGGGAGGAGAGGCTGAGAAGGCTTCATAACCGGTCCTGCCTTGAAAATGGCTTCTGTCCCCATCTTCTGTGGCAGGTTACTGGCACCAAGGTGAGACCGAACTGTTTTCTGGGATCTCAATTTCAGTGTGCTGGGTGTGAGCATAAGGGAGACTTGCTGCACCCGAAATTCGTGGCCGTTGTGCTTAGAGCAGGTAAACTGGAGCGATGCTTACAAGTTAAATGGGCCAGATTTCAAGTGCTGGCAACAGCTGCCACTTCTTAGTGATACGGTTTAGTGGAGGACTTGTTAGTGTTAGGTCAGAGGTTGGACTGGGTGATCTTGGAGGTCTCTTCCAACCTAAGTGATTCTGTAATGTCTGGGGCCTGGTGTCTGCATCCATTTCGGGAAATGCCCCTTGCCCCAGTTATCTCCTGAACCTTGCCCGGGCTCTCTGATCAGAGCCATGAGATCAGCATTGTGCCACCAATGCTCAGCTGGTTGCAGTCGTGGCCCCGTGAACTTTGCTTGCCGTCCCCCGGCTTGCCGTTAGACGTGGCCGTGCCGTGCTGCTCGACGCTTCGTGCTCCGGAGGCGCTGCGGGGCCGGTGCTGCTGGGTACGGCTGCAGCAGCTGAGTGCTCGCCCCAGGTTGCTTTGCTGGGGATGGAAAAGCAGGTGCTGCTCCGTACCTCCTCAGCTGTCTCTGTCCACTTAAACCACACATCGCACCTCTCAGCGCTGGGAACGGGCTGGTTTTGAGCTCCTGTAGATGCAGCCTTGCTTCGTTAAGGTACCTCTCCCCACAGACCTGCAGCGAGGCACCTCTAATTGGTGTTTTTAAGCTCATGTATCTTAGCTCCTCCTTTGGAGATATCATCCTAATTTTACAGGAATGGTGTATTTTGTAGGGATCTTTGCAAGGAAGCTTTGTTGTTAGCTCGTGGTTAGCAGGTCAGTATTGAGGTGTATGCAGTGACTACAGTAAGGGAGCTGAGATGTGTGGAGTTCCTCGAAGTCACTCTCCCATTTGCTGTTGAGCGTGGCAGGGATGTTTTAGAACACCTCCCAGGCAGGTGCAGGGGATGGGACCTCAACTACAGCTGTGAGCCGAACAGTAGCGCTGCCTGTCTGACCCGCTGCTTGCTTGGGTTGGCTGCTTTAATCCCAGGTACGGGGGAGAACGGCACTTCTCGTTGTAACGGGTCCGTTAAACATCTGACCGATGCCACTGCAAGAGAAGCAGCCTCATGGAATCCCAGATTTCTTAATGCCGTTTGCTTCCTTAGAGCCTTCTGAGTCCTAAATGTGTGGACAGTTGCCAGTTTTTTAAATACAGTCTATTTAAAAAAGGACTGGCATATAGAGAAGAAACAATTCACAACACCTCTGCCTCCATCCCTGACTATTTGATGTTGCCCTCTTGAATGCCACTTGAATGTTGCCCTCAAGTGCTCTTGAAGAGTTTCTGGTAGTGATACTGACCTCTGCGGTGGTTTACTCCAGAGTTAAGATGCAGATGTCAGCCCGCGGTTTTCATACAAATCTCTGATCGTTGAGGAGGCTTCAACTGAGGCTGGGAGGGAAGAGAGTGTTTTGGTGCACTGGAAGGCTGTCGCCTTGACCTAGATTTAATATTCAGCCTTGAAACCGACTGGTGCACAAAGGAAGCTTGCGTGCTTACAGCTTGTCTGCCGCTTTGAAGGGAAGTGGGAGCACTTCAAAAAGAACTTCAGGTTAGGAAAGTGTTGTTCTGGATCTTGTAAACCTGAACTCTGCTGCTTCTCTCTGGGCTGTGGCCATACCATGAGGCAGCCTGCTTGGAAAGCTCTGGCGAAGCTGCAGCGGAGCAAAGATCCCCTCTTCCTGAAAACTACGAGGACGTGGCTGAATTCAAAGAATGTGACCTTCCTCAGATAAGAGGTCAGGCCGGATAACAATGGCCTTCTGTGCTTTGGGGGGATGATAAAAAGCCATTTGGGCGCATTTGTCCCCCAAATGAACATTCAGCTGGGTCCCCCTTATCAGTAGGTCAAGATGATTTGCATAAATCCAGCATCCCTGCAACGCCGGTCTGATTTCAGTTACTTGCTTGTAATGTGAGCCTGCATCTGAAAGCACAGCGAGTGCAGGCATCTGGACGGGAAGAATGTAGGTCACTCTGGAGTTGCTGCCTCACAGGATTGTCATCTGCTTCGTTAAGAATTAATAATTGGGAGGGGATGATCTGGCAGCAGTACTACTGCTGATGGCCTGCTGTCTCCCTTACGGATACATTCCAGAGTGGGTAATGTATTGATGCAGTGATAGCGAACGTTGGGCTGTAAAGAGTTTTATGAAGATAGTACAGAATCATACTGAAAAAAGGAAGATTCTGGAAAGAGCTGTGGTGATGATTTGGAGGGACAATAAATCTGCTCTAAGGAAGACAGTCAGAAACCTGACATCCAGCTCAACTCCTGCCTGAGTTTCAGGTCCTGTTGGACTTCACCGGTCTATTGAGAAAGGAAGCAAACTTTTACTTTTTTTGGCTTTTTTTTAAGGATCTCTAATTTAGCAGATCTGGTTCTAAACGTTAAAGGTAAGTCGATTGTTTGGATCTTGAGAATCTACCGTGGTCCTCGAAGGAGAAGCTATAAGTGAGTGGTTGAAGACGCACAGCAAGAAAGATGTCTGGTCATAACCGCTTTCCTTGATAGCTGCTCTACAGAAATAGCAGTTTTGGGGGTCCTTCATGTACAGAGCCAAACCCAAGATTCTTCTATGGGTCCTTAGCAGTTGGAGGTACAGCTGGTCTCCTCCACAGTTTCTGTGCCTATTTCAAATATCTCTAAGAGGAACTTGTTCTGTGTAATGTCGAGGTGGTGTGGGTTGAGGCTGGTCACTCCATGACAAAGGAGTGAATGCTCCCTGACACGAGGGAACCAAGGCAAGGCTCTTGTTGGTTACGCAAACAGCTCCTTGCTTAATGAACGGGCGGCTCGCAGCACGTGGGAAGGTCCTTCCTGAAAGGGGAAGCCTCACAGTTACAGATCCGATCCGAGGACGGGAAGACTGGCAGCAGTGACTGGATGTATGGGGAAGGAGGGGCAAAGAAGCATAAAACTAATCTCGTCATCATTTGTGGCCAGTGGAATTGAACTGATTAAATCATGGTTTAAACCATTAAGATGGTTCCTCTTGTTACCGTTCTCACGTGTCCAGCTTGATGAGAACTCGGCTCTCAAACAGAACGCTGCTGCCATGGGTCTCCTCCTGTGCCCTGTTGGTGTGGAGCTTTCTAAGAGTCCTGGAATTAGCCAGGTGTACGTTTCCGGAGATTCCATATAAGATACGTATTCCTTTGTTCAGATGTGACTCCTGATTAAGTGCTAAGTTGTCATGACTTGAAAGCTTGCAGAGCAGGACGAGTGAGTCCTTGCTGCTCTTCTAGTTTGCACACTGTGCGCTGCAAAGCCTTAGTGCAGGGCAGGTGGAACTGAGGGATTCACTGATTTTGTGTTACTGCCGCAGAAACTGCCCGAGGAGCTGGGGGTGCCCCGTCCCTGGCAGTGCCCAAGGCCGGGCTGGATGGGGCTGGGGGCAGCCTGGGCTGGGGGCAGGGGGCTGGAATTAGCTGGGTGGAAGCGACCTTAAAGCCCAAACCTTTCCAGGATTTTGTGATTCTATGAAATAGTCTGCTTATATCTCTAGTCCTGTGCCACACTCCTGGTCACCGAATATCAAAAATCTTGGAATTAAAGATTTAGGGAAGGACAGCAAAGACAGCCGAGAGGTACGAGGAGTCTGCCCAGACCACAAGAGGTGGGTCCTGGTGGAAGCGATTTCCGAGCTCGTGAAGGCCAAAGTGATTGGGAATCACAGCGTGCATTTACCAGGGCGATCATGCTTCACCATCCGAGTTGTGTTCTCTGCTGAAACAGCTAGATCCCTGCGCGAGAGGAGAGCTGTGAGGCTGTCTCCTCACAGCCTCTCGTGCTGCGAGGAGAGGCTGCGAGAGCTGGGGCTGCTCGGCCCGGAGCAGAGGAGGCAGGCTGCACCGTGAGCCCTGCTGACAGCTCCCGAGGGTTAACGCGGGACGGGTACTTGTGGTGCTGGCACACGGTGCGGGGCTGGCAATGGTTAAAGTTCAGTCATCGAGTGCTTCTGTGCTAACAGTGTGTGTGCAGTGGGTACACCAAGTTATTTATAGCTTATTTTGATTTGCAGCGGTTTGTTTGGAGTTATCGTAGGCTAACAGCAGAAATCAGAGTGCTGGACCCCAGGTATTCAGCTGCAAAGAGATCTGTGTTGGCCCGCTCTGTGCTCCATCCACCTCTGGCTGTGTTGCTCTGATTGCACAGTAAGCTGCTTGCTGTATTAAGGCTTAAAATTCTCTTTTTTTTTTTGCAGAGAAACTAAAATGATATTGTGAGCAGGATGCAGTGATATTGTGAGCAAGGGTGCAGTGTTGTGGTTTAACCCGGCAGGCAGCTCAGCACCCCCAGCCCACCTCGTGGGGGAGCTAGGGGCTGGGGAACACAACGGGGAAGGTAAAAGGGCAAGAACTCGTGGGCTGAGGTAAGGCCAGCTCACCAGGCCAACAACAGCCGGGAGTGCAAGAAGAGCAAACCAAGGAGCTCGTTCCCTGCTCCCCGTCGGCAGGCAGGCGTGCAGGCAGGGCTCGGCACGCGTAGGGGCTGCTTGGGAAAACGCCGTCATCCCTACATCCCATCCTTCCTCCTCCTGTCCCCCAGCTTCTATTGCTGAGCAGGACGCTCTCTGGGATGGGACATCCCTTTGGTCCCTTGGGGGCAGAAACACCTTGATAACTTTTGAAAAAAGTTCAGAACAGTGCCATGAAACACCTATCAATGATTAAATGTGTTACCACCTTTCTTTTATATAGGTGCCTCATACTGGCTTTGTCTTTTTGGAGCTGCCCGCAGTGCTTGGTGCGCTTGCAGGTTTTAGTGGGAGGTCAAGAGGAATTTTGCCGGAGAGCGTGGCTTCTTCCATGTGTTAGTCTCGGTGGTGTAGCTGTTTTTATTGAAATGGAGATGTCAAATTTGAATTGAGATGTAACTTGCACCGGTCTTTTTAAGGGGAGGAACTGGGATCGTGCTTGTAACTGTACTGACCAGAGCTTTTATCTGCGTGGAGCTGTTCTTCTGCCATGCAGCTCCTTCTTTGGATCCTTCCCCGGCTCCCCCACCTGCAGGCGGGGAGCACGGCCTGGGCCAGCACCACGTGAAACCAGAGGTGCCTCGTTCCTTTCTCCTGAAACGAGCCACGTCAAGACAGCCCTGTCCCGAGGCCTCCAGCCCCCGAGGGCTGCCTGACCTATTTGTGTGTCCTGCGGTGGGTGATCCACGAGGACCTGCGGCGCTCCTCGAGGGTGACAGCAGAGCTCGGTGGGGCCGTGATGCTAAGGGCTCTCTGCAGATTGCGTTTTTTGCAACATGTTTATTGAGTGATCTTAGTTCTCACCTTTCCAAAACGAGGTGGGAGCTGTTGAATGAAGCTCACTCTGAAGTGAGCTTTCCCTTGGAAGAGGCACCGAGCCTCACGCACTTCACTGCTGCCTTGTTTGCTCCTGAGGTTAAATCCCTTTGAAAGCTGGGCAGGAGGGCAGCTGCAGCACCGGAAGACCAAGGGGCTTGGAGCTGCCACGCCAGCTCTTTGTACACCTTCCTACAAAGCTGTGAGCAAAATTGGTATTGCTGCTCAGTCTAGGCTCAGAGCACCAAGTGTGTGCACGTTGCCAGGCTCCGAGGTGCCGATTCCCTTCCCATGGCTTTGGCTCAGTCACTCGTTGGCTCGGTCACTGGTTTTCTGTTGTGGCCGTGCTGCCTTCCTGAATAAATGTCTCGCTAGACAAACTTGATGTGACCTAAAGCACAAGTCCCTTACGTGGACCTGCAGTTTCTCAATACCGCCCAGAAGCAACCAAGTCATCCTGAAAGTCATCCTGACATTCAGGTTTCTGCATTGTCTCCGGTGATCTCATTCGGACTTGGAGTGAGCCGGAGCTCGAGACTTTGTCTAGCGAATCCTTTTATTGTTCCATTACCATTATCTCCTGGGAAAGAGAACTTTGCGAAGAATTGAGAGCTGAAGAGATTTACCTGCTAGATAGAGAAGTCCACGCAAGCTGTGAGCAGCAGGGGAGGAGGACATGGGTTCCAGCTCTGCTTAGAGACTGATTATGAGAGCTTTCTCTCTTCTGTAGCCGAATGCCGTGCTTTCTGCCAGGGGTGGCAGATCTGTGCTCCAGGAGGACTTGCCGTGAGGCTGAGGCTTGTCCCAGCTGGCCTAGAGCTGCCTCTTGCTTACCTTGTCAGCTGAATTATGCTCTGATGATAAACCTTTGCTTTCGCTCGAGCTTTTGCCAAGGGATGAGACTGTGAACACCTTGGGTTTCTCTTCCAGAACAGTCTGAGTCATGATCAGCGTGCAGACCTGCTAAGGATTCCCACCTACTCGGTTAAAAAGATGCAGATCTTACCAGGGGCACTGCGTGATGGGTGCTTGTTCTTCTGCTTTTGTATCAAAGCAGAGTTCAATTTAAGCTTTACTAAGAAGCATTTAAAAAATATTATTTTAAACTAAGTCTTTGGAGATAAAGTTCTTTACAAGAGATTTTGCGTGCACTGACACGGGTCTGTGCTGAGCTGCAGCCGGGTGGTGCGTGTGTACCTGGGCACACAGCGATCCTTGGCGTGGTGTGTGCTGCTGTTCTCTGAGCTAGTTTGTTACCTGAACCTTGCGCCCAAAACGCCAGTTTCAGCACCAAACGTGAAGCGTTGTCCCAGATCCCAGTGTTGGGGCACTGATGATGTTCTGTGGCAAAGCTGTGAAGGAAGGGTAGGGATCTCAGACACTTGTCCAGGTAAGGCCTCTGAGAAATAGTGCTTGTACTGGCGATCTGGTGTGTGGTTGGGGATGTTGCGTGCTCATCCTGTGTAGGTAGAGTACTCTACCTTGCGGAGTAAAGCTTTGCAATGACCTAGGCAGCAACCGAGATCCCCAAGAGTTCAGTTAAAACCAGAACTCCCGCGTCTTGTCCGATGTGCCTGTGTTGGGCTTTCTTTGGAAGGAGGCGGTCTGTCTGCATCTGAAGCTTTCTTATGAGATATTTGATCTGAAGTATGATAACAAGCTGCTAACAACTGCCAATGTCTGCGTGTTCCTAGTAAAACAGCATTCTGAAGTATTAAGGCATGCAAGGCTTAGATTGACCTCCGAGTTCATAATTCCCAACTGTACTTGGGAGGCTACTCGCTGGGATGCTGGAGGAACTGCTTGTTATTTGTGTTACGCTGTAGATGTTAACAAACTCAAAGTAGAGTCTGGCTTTGGAGCTTGTTCCAGAAGTCATCTTCTACAGAACAGTGTTAAGCTTTAAGGCCATCTTGTATCAAGTCTGCCTTGAGAATCCCGGGCTCTCGTAATCAAAAACTTCTGTGTGAAAGAGCCAGGGCAAGCTCTGCAAAGGTCTCTGTCCCACAGCTAATTTTGTAACTTTAAAAACTTGCAGGCTTCATCACTGCTGTATTTTCCTGCCTGAGCTGCCTTTTACTGCTTTTTTCGCTATTTAAATACGACCATTTTAGGGCGGCAGGGCCGTGATTACTCCTTTCTTCATGCATTCAAGTGTTTCAAGGAGGCGTAGCAGATCGGTGCCTTTCTGTGTGGTCACTCTGCTTATGCTGGGATGTCTGAAACGTTGGCAGTGAAGGTAAGGTTTATGTCCTTCCGCAGCTGTTAAGGCGCTTGGCGGAGCTCCCCTTGCTCTGATTGTCTGAGGTGGGTTTTGGTGCACCCCTGAGCCCCTGGGGAAGGTGCTGGGGCTCGGGCTGGGAGCAGCAGCGTTGCTGCCGGCTGGAAAAGGATGCAAGCGCAAGAGGCCATCCGGTCTTTATCGGAAAATGTGGATGTGGCTGGAGTTCAAGTAAGTGAACTTGGAGCCAGAGCCTGGGAACACAAAGGTGGGTGGCTTGGAATCACTGAGCATGAAGTGGTACACACTTGCTTTTCTTTTTCCAGTTGCAATTACACGATACTGCTACAGTAGAGTTGGGAGTCAAATACTGCAATGAGATACCAAATAAGGGTGCTTATGATGGGAAGTTGATGGTGCTTGCCCTGCAGGTTCACCAGCAGCATCCCGGTGCCGCAGCATCGCTGCGCTGCGCTTCCTGCTGCCCGGCCTCCCCGGCTCAATGGTGGCTTTGTTCATGGAGAATGGCCGCGGAGCCCCCGCTGGCTGCAGAGGGCCAGCTCGTCATCTGCCGCTCTGGACTGCAAAATAACTTTCCCCTTCCCTCCCGCGCCGGTGGCATTCTGCCTTTCCTTTTTCAAGAATAATCAGATTGTGATTTAGTGACGGGAGAGGGATCTCTGCAGAACCTTGGCAGGGGCCTGGGGAGGTGTAAAGTGATACACACAACTGGGTGCGGTGATTATGAATTTAACATCCTCTGTTCTGCTCTCACAAGTCCTCGTTAACGTCTTTATCTAAGAGCAATGGATGCTCAGAAGGGATGAGGAAGTAGCTCTGCGTTCACCGGACCTTCGGTGGGTGCCCTTTCCCAAACAAAGCTGCCATGCCTTCTCGAGAGTGACAGCAATAAACTCTGCTGGTGCAGAGACTGAGGAGCTGGATTGCAGTGGCCTGGTGCACAGGGCTGCTGCGGCTTCCAGATCTCCTCCTGGCCTCTGTGCTGCTCCTTGTCCCCGAAGGCAGGCGCATGGCAGTGGCCAGCAGCATTTCTGGAACAGCAGAGGCTGTACGCGTCCCCCAAGGTCTGCTGGCGGTGGTGCTCAGGCCTTGGTACTGCAGGGCCAGGGGCCCAAAGAATCCAGATAACAGCTTCTGTCCTCTTAAACCCATCAGCTCTTGGCCAGCCCTAGGCCCGTGTAGGTATCGCTGTACGCAACCGGTGCTCGCAGGAGCGAGCCCGAGAGCCCAGAGACCTCCCTGCGAGGAGTCTCACTTGCTGAACCCCGTGAGCTGTATTGAAACACAACAAAATTCCAGGTTTTTGTTTGGAAAAGCGGCGTTGTCTTGAAGGCACAGTGGGCTGGCTGTGTGCATCCAGGTTTTTCTGTGGGTTCCAGCGTGCCCTGTTGAATTTGATGAATATCTTACCAACAGTTGATGAGGAGCTCATTTCATGCTCATCTTTAATTCAGTAGGCCTGTCATTACCCTCCCGTGATAGTAATATGCCATTCAATTTTTATGCCTGTTACCATCTTAAACTCTCTCCTGAACTTGAGTGTTCCTGGAAGCTCTGTCCCTGTAAGGAGCTTTCTCCGAAGCCTCTGTTCCTGCAGCACCAGGGAGCCGGGCGCTTCACTGGGGGGGCCTGAGGTGAGCATCGTGGCCACGCCAACCTGACGGCCAGTTCTTCCAGTCCGCCAAAGCCACCGGGAAGGCAGCTGGAGGCGGGCAGTCCTCTCTGATAGCATCTCTCCTGCTTCGAAGGCTGAACCGGTATTACCTTGTAATTGCAGTGGGAGCTGCGTCTAACGTGGAATTAGAGGTTTGTTTTATCCCCAAGTGTTAGAGCTAGCTAAATCCCTCAGTGTGGCGGAGAGTAGACTTGTTTGGGTAGGTCAGCAGCTCGCTTCATCTTGGCGCACGCACCCAGTGGCTGTCAAACATCATGCTTTATCTGGGCAGGACCTGAGAGCAGGTGTCGCTGCGTAAAATACCTTTATTTAAGATCTTTTGGCAAATGCCCTGGGCGTTGGGTTGGTACTGCCGATAGCGTTGCTGTGGAGCGCCACATCGCACCACGTGGTACCGTGTGGGGATGGTAAAACTCGGGCTAAACGGTGCTTCTGGTGGTTCAGTGGGTTTGTTTCCCGAGCCAGGTACGTGTGATAGCAGCTGTACTGCTTCACAGTTGTAACTTAGCGTGAGAACTGCCTGGCCAACGGGGAAGGAAACGGCACACGTACCCGAAAGTGAGGTGTGCGGGCCCCAGGCTGACGTCGTAGAGCCAGTGAACAGCTCCTGCCGTGAAGCACTGCGCAGCCTTACATCCCTGGAACGGGGAGCTGTGCCCTTCTGCTGCGCAGGAGCTGCCGGGGTCCGGGACCTGGCCTGCCTGGTGCTGCATCACTCTGGGGGAGTCATCGGTTCGCACGCCTTGCAAGCGTGCAAGCTGTACAAAAGCGTACGAAAGTGAGCTTTCACCAGCACCTTACCCAGCAGCGTGTGTTTCCCGGTCCTGGATTTCACAGCAGGTGCACACAAGACAGTATTTGCTTGTCCAAGCAAATATTGCAGCTTGGTTCTTGGCAATATTCTCAAGTATTGCATGGGTTCCTGGTTACTCCATGAAAGGAAAATGCTCGCCTCTTAGCCGTCCGTCTGTCCTCTCTTTGTTGTGCAGAAACAGCTCCGCTCACAGAAGAAATAATCAGCCACCAGGCCTGTAACGTTGCATGTTGCAGTGCTGACAGCCACCCTGTGTTTTTATTCTGTCCTCAGGATTGTTGCATGCTTATTTTGATCATTCTCTCCCCGGTGCCGCTCGCTCTTGTGGGCAGTAGACAATTCATGACACCAGAATTTGTAATGAAAATCCCAAATACTTGCTTCGGGACTGATCTCAGCAGCAGCCTCTTGTCAGTGTGATGGTTTCTGCCCTCCTGAGACTTCTCAGGACAGGAATCCTTAGTCCCCTCCTCAGCCGGCCCCCCAAACCTGCCGCAGTGTGGGGCCCTGCCACGTGCTGGCGGCTCCGAGCTGTGCTGAGCGGGTAGCGAGCACTGAGGTTTGTGGCTGGCGTTGCTCCTACAGGTAGGTTGCTTGACCGAGATTAATAGAAAGGAGGACCTCAGGAAAACGCCAGGCTTTCCTGAGGCGGTTGCTGAAATGGTGGTAGCACGAGGAAAAGGAAAAAAAAAAAACAACAAAACCTCCCCAATATTTCATGTCACTCTTGAGCACACACAAAATATTGCAGCTTAATTGTTTGGGGGAAAATGTTTTTAAAAAGCAAGAAGCAAGCTGGCTGTTTCAGGATTTTAAAGCTTAGACTCCCAGACCTCCTTCTTTAGGAAGTTCTCAAAAAACTTGCAAAAAATTGTAATTTTTCTTAGAAATAAGCAAGAAACGTAAAAGGCTTTGCAAACCAGATTGCCTTAGAAGCGTTACCTGGCGGTGTCCCTTGGCCACTTGGGGCCACCCCTGGGGCCTGGGGGCGTTGGAGGGCACGTGCCTGCATCCAGCTTTGCGGGCACCCTGCCTTCACCTGGTGGGCCAGCAGGAGAAAAAAGCTTTTCTTGTCTGGAGCCATTCTGAGCTGATGTGGAATTGCTTCTTTTGTAAATAAATACCAATTTTTTATTTGTTTGTTTGTTTTAGGGATAGACTTCAAGATCAAAACTGTTGAATTACAAGGAAAGAAGATCAAGCTGCAGATCTGGTGAGTAACCGGCCCAAGAAGCTGCGCGGTGGCATCGTGCTGGGCGGCCTCCTTCAGCAGGCTTTTGTGGGAAGACTTTACTTTTTTTGACGTTACATTCGGGAATGTAACAGTGTTGGTGCTGAGTATTTTCAGAAGTGGTAGAGCTCTCCTAACCTTTGTTCAAGAAATGGGGAAGAGATCTGTGTGTTGCACTTAGTCACCGCTACGGGCTGCTCTGTTGGGCAGGCTGCTGGCAAGTCAGGATCCTCGCAGTCTGTGATTTAGTGGGAAGTGTTTAAAACTGGAAATCTTAAATTAGGAGTTGCCTCAAGTCTTGGACTTTAAATTGACTAGCAGCCTTCCTCTGCATCAGCAAGAAAGTGCAGTCACTCAGCACTTACTTTTCCATAGTAAACCAGAGTTTCTCAGCTGGCTGAAACTGTGACTGCTGTCCTGTAGGGAAGTCTAACACGAAGCAAAACTTGCTTTCCTTCAGCCTGTTGTGCCTGTCCAACTAGTGATTTTCTGTTTTCCCATTTTAATAGCCCCGTGCCAAGTCAGGTCAGGAAGCTAATGGCTGCTCCTAGCCTGCGTTTTTATTGAAACTCCCTCTTCAGCCGAGTATGTGTATTGCTGATGTGTTCTCTAGCTGCACTGAGTCCAGAACTTGCTCCTTTTGTCCCCCACTAATAAAAAAATCTTGTCCTGCCTGATGGTGAGGGTGTCTAGGTGCAGAGCTCTCAGCGCTCTGGCTCTGTTCTTCCTCTGGCTGATCAGTCACTGCAGCGCCCGAGGACTGTTCATCAGGAAGGATAATGGTTCAGCTACCTGGGATCTGTCTTTTTGCACCTTCTGAGTTGTTTCTCATATCCCAGTCCTGCAAGAAATCAGACAACTTGGTTATTTTGCTTTGTATCCTGCAAGGGAAAGAGTTCCCCAAGTTGATTTTGCTGTAGGAACTGCGCAGCGGGTCGATAAAGAAGCACGTGGATGGCAAAGTAGCTCTGCGCTGGAACCACAGAGGGAGCCACAGAGGGTAACCAGCTCCACAGGGGCAGCGTTTTAGCTGGAGATGTCTGCGGGAAGATGGGTATAGATCAACCGGGAACTGAGAGCAGAGCAGCGAAAAGGAAGGGACTGAGAGCATTAGCTGAAGAGGCATTCAGGTGTAATAGAGCTTCATCGATCGACGTGCTGGGCATCTCTCGCTCTGATAGCAGCTCATTAGACTGCATTCAGATTTTCAACCCAGATCAAAGCACTTCTAACAATTACTGTGCCTTACTTCTTCCCACAACACCTAGGTGCTGTGGGTTACATGGCTTTGCTGTGGGTAGAGCCAAACATTGGAATGACTTAAAGGCAGCCTTAACCTCAACGTTGGATGGAGTTACGAAATGTAAAAACAGAAAATGCAGAATACCGGGGATGTGGAATGTGTGTACAGACAGAAACAAACTGTAATGAAGCTCTGAGCACTGTGGGTTTTAGTGGCTTAGAGAAAGGAAAAGAGGGCTTTGGTTGAGCCAAGTTCTGTGAAATTGCAGCCTTTCAATGTCACAAAGATGGGAGGGTGTCGTCTGAACCTCCAGAGGCATGCTTCTCGTTCCTGCTGGTTTAAAATCTCACATTTGAAATGAAACTTGGAAAGCAGAAAACAAAGCTCCTGTAGCATGCACTTACGATTCCAAAACGGCATCAACCAAAGCCAGCAGGGCATCTAGGCTCTATCCGAGACACCGCAGCACAGCCTTGCCTTTACGAGGAGCTTTGTCCGATGCTAATTTGGCTGGAACAGCCGCGCGTTTTGGTGAGGAGGCTTTGTGCAGCGCATCTATATTTAACCACCGCTTCCTGTCCTTAAACTCGCCCTGCACTTGTAGTTGTGTAACGCTTGCAGAATTACACCTCGCTCCCGCTGCCGTGGTTTGCAGGGGATGCAAACGTTTCCCACGTGAACCTGAGGCTGTACCCAGAGCTTTCCTTGTGCCCAGAGCGTGGTCGTGCTTTTGTACCTGAGGTAAGTGCACAGGAGCTAACGTAGCTGAACGAAAACAAAACAAAACTTGTCTTTGAGCCGTAGGTGGAACTTCCGCTGGGACACATCTGTGCTTCAGTAAGCTCATCGGAAGATGGGGAACTGACCACAAAAAGAAAGCAGTCAGCTTCAGTTAAGGGCAGGAGAAGAGACGCTCAGTGCCTGTAGGTTTTCAGTTTGTGTTATGTTGCAGACATGCTTCTGCGTCAGGCATGACTAATGCAGCATGTCCATCCTCAGAGCTTAGAGGAGGAACAACTGCTGCTTCATTTGTGACTTCTCCCCCTCCCTGAAAACTGCCATCCCGCTGTGTGCTTGTGTGTCCCTTTGCCCCGTTTCTCATCTTCATGGACCTGCTGCTGGGTTTGGTGCCGTCGGCCCAGCCAGCTGTAGGCACAGCCAGCTGTAAGCCCAGCTGTGGCTCTCCGAGGCGCCACCAGCTCTGATTCCAGCCTTTTGTGATGCTGTTCTCTTGCTTCCTGACCACCCGTTTTATTCTTAAACGTCTTGGGAACCAAAGGCAGGTTTGGCCTCCTATATCTTTTTTACTCCTATTTTCATCACCGTTATTACTAAGGGTGCTTATTCAGACTGGTACCTGATGTGAGGTTTTTCTCGGAACAGTGATACTGAGCTGTTTGCAGAATGACGATGGGGACAGCGTTTTGTACCTTAGAGAGCTTAGATATGTTAGCTGCTTCCCAGATTTGAAGGACTCCTTACACAAAGCTGCTTGATGTTTACAAAGGCGCTGTGTTTAATGAGCCATCGCTGGGAGAGCGAACAGAACAAGGATCCTGCATCAGCAGCAGTGATCGAGTACCTGATTGTAGTGTTTGGTTTGTACATAGGTGAGAGGAGTGGTTCTTTTCCCATGCAGGAAACAATAGAAATAAGCTGTGCCTCAGTTCAGAATTACTCTATCGACCTGTCTCTCACTGATGCATGTAATCCTTCATCACCCATGTATTAAATCTTTCTTGTGCTGTTCCCTGCCTGCCTGCGATGCTGGACCATTGTGTTTTACTGCCCTGCAATGTCTCCAAAATCCTTGACACTTTGGAGTACAAGTGACTAATGCTGGCTTTTGTACTCCTTGGGGTAGAGGTGCAGTCTCAATGGGCAATTAGTTTTACAGCACGCAGATAAAAATGGCATTTTCTAATGCAGCTCTGTGCCTTTTCGTACGAGGCGGGCTAGCTGCCGTCCTTGTCTCGGGTATGGAAAATGAGCAGACACGGCAGGATCTCAGTCATGCCTTGACCTCTGAAATACTTATATAGGAGCAAAGCAGGAATAGCAAGGTCAAGCTGAGCTAAACCTTGCCAGAGGTGATAAGTAACGTGATAGCTCGCTGCTATTAAAAGGGAGGTTGCTGGTCAGTAAGGATCAGGCTAGGATTAAAGTGTATTCGCATTGCTCCAAATGAAAATGTCTTTGTTGCAAAACAACGTTGAAATGGGGAGGTTGGGACGAGGGGAGGCAGGAGGTGGTGGGCCTGGGGAGCACGTGGGGGTACGTCTGTGTGCTGGGAGCCTCTGGGTAGCCTTGGTTTGGTTGGGCAGGCCTGGAGGAGAGCTTGGGCTGCGAGCAGGGAGGAGGGGACAGGGCTCTCGGGACTGGGACGGGAGGGGACAGGGCTCTCGGGACTGGCCTTCCAAAGGAATGAGCTGATGCAGTGCAGGTGCAACAGGAGCAGCTGAGGTATGGCAAATGCTGCGTGGTGGCACATGATGGAAGAATCCAGGATCTTCTCGGTTAGGCTGTTGTTCAGAAATACTGCTCTCGTGGTCTGTAGTACAGTGCCATGTGGAAAGCCACCAGCAGTGGGCCTATGGCAGGATGGGAGCAGAGCGGTGCTGGGTGGGGCCTGGAAGGTGTGACGCTGATAAATGTCCTGAAAAATGTTAATATTCTCAGTAGTTATCATGGTACAGAGAAGGGAGGGAAAGCAAAGGTGCCAAATTAAGAGGGAGCACCGCTCTAGGAAAAGATGGTGTTACTGTTGCAGAAGAGAGAAAACGCTTTTGAGGAACAGAGTAGCAGGGCTAAAAATTTAAGAATGCAATATGACGTTCTGCAGGCCTCAGGTAGAACTGCTTTGAAATGGAAGGCGCAGAGCTGAGGTGTGCTGTAATTCACTAAACTTACTAGCAATTGAAAAATTAAAGGTGGTTTTCCTGATGCCATGGGTGAGGTAGTTTCCAGTGGACAGGGAAGGAGGCATCACAGCCTAACGTAAGGTACGGTTTTGATCAGCATGCCTTAGAAAGAGGCAAGTAGGATGACAGGGGTGTTACAGCTGTTCTAAGAACTGGGGAAAAAATAGGATTGTTTGGGCTGTGAGAGGAGTGACCAAAACGCAATTCAAAAATTCTAGGTATGCTGGAAAGGGTAGGTTGGGACCGCGCTAACTTAGGGCCTTTCCCAGTACAGAAGCGTTACTTGTAGCCTAAGGCTGGGAGGTGGCAAAACGTCCGAAGTGAAGGTAAGCTCATCACAAGGTGTCGTGGTAGCTGCAGGTGTGCACGTGTTCACAAGGGAATTCACAAAGGAACGGCTTGTTTTCAACTGTTACAAGCGCAAATGTGATCCCTGGCTCTGGAATTCCTTGATCTACAGAGGACTGGGTGCTGTCAGACCTCTGGCTGTGGCACCTGCGTGCCTGTAAGAACACACACAGGTCAGATCTGCGTCTTTCGTCCTGGTGAAATGAAGGAAGTGAAGGCCGAAAGGAAATACTGTTGTCATCCACAAATACAAAGTGATAGACACTGAAGAGAAGGAAGAACTCCTTCAGGTCAAGGGCGGTGGAAATCAAAGTGGCTGGAAATTCACCAGCAGGAGCAAGAGACGTGGAGAAGATCCTGTTCAGCATAACAGGGAGGAGGTGGAGAAAGGAGAACGTGGAAGGGGAGAAAAACAGAACCACCAGATATTTCAGAACAGAACTTGATAAATAAGCGGATCACGATGTACCCTGTTTTGCTGTGGCAGAAGAATTTTGCCCAGGAGCCCTCCTTCTGGTTACTCAAGAATATTCTGAGAAAATTGCTTGCAGAAAATACAACCGCTTTCTGGTCTCTCTCTTGAGACTCCAGAGTCTGGGGAAACAACTGTGCACTGTAAGAGCTGATCCGAAGCGTGGATTTACAGGGTGGTGATAGTGGGAGAGTGAACTCAAAAAGCAGCAGACCAAACACCCTGATGCTGACGGTGTGGAATGCTGGAGGGATGGGGTTCAAGACACAACACAGTATTTAGGTAGAGGCTCCTCAGATCCCTCCAGTCTTGACTTAAAACTTGTCTACCAGTGGGCTTTCCTACAGTATTTTGTCGGACTCCCAGTTTTAGAAGCAGCCTTATTTTCTTAATGTGCAGTTGTCATTGTTTAGAGCATGAATATTTTTTTCCATCCGTGCATCTTCGCTGGGAACACATTTACGGCTAGGGAAGCTTCTCCAGTATTTTGTTTTGTTCAGGAACGATCTTGCTGCAAAAATAACCGTCCAGCTTGGAACACCTCTCAAGTGAAGGAAACGTGCACCAGCAGAGCTAACCGAAATAGTTCCATCTGGAAATTCCCTATTAAACACAGGAATTTGCATGTAACGAGGACGGTGGTGGCCAGCCAAAGCTGCAGACAGCTCCACTAGCTAGTGCACGATCAGTCTCATTAATTCTTGCTGTTTCCCTAGGAACACCTAAAGGTTAACTCTTGCTGCTGGCAGCTTTTGAGGCCATTCACCATGTGCGTAGCTCAAGGTGGAAGAGCGTATTTTGGCATTTGTCTGACTCCCTATAAAACAACCAGATACTTCACTAATTACAGATCTGTATTTTTTTTTTCTGGCTGAATATTACTTGAGAAACCCCAAAATTTCCAGTAACGAGGTGTCTTACAGATGTTCCTTTGTGAAGGAAAGCCTTTGCCCCGGTTGCTGAGGCTTTCAGAGTGTGCCTGATACCAGTGGTACAGTTCGTTCGATGCAGTAGGTTACAAAATACTGCAGGAAGAAACAGTGGGACAGTAATAAAATTCTTAGGATTATCCTGTGGGAAATTGCTTGGCTTGGTATGTTGAAGACCATGATTTCAAGCTGTGCCGATGAGAGGGATCTTCACAGATCATCAGATCCAATCTCTCGTTGTTGCATCCGCGTAAACCTTTGGTAAACAAATCATAGTACGTTTTAAGGTTCCCTTAGTCTCTGCTAGGTCAGCTGGAAAGCTGTCCCAGAAATTCCTTTCTCTGTTGGTTAGACTTCTAATACGATACAGTTTATGCATACTTTAATGTTGGCATGAGATTAATTTGAATAGATTTTTCCCTTTCCTTGTGCTTCTCCTTTCCCCGATCCCCCAGGACAGCCTTCTTTGTCTTCGTTTTGCAGCTAAACAAACCCGGTTCCCTGTTCCCTCTTGCGCAGCAGGGCCTCATTTTCTTTGGCTATCTCCATAATCCTTGTCTACATTTATTTTAGCTCGGAGAGCTAAATGGCTTCCACAGATATTTTACCTCCACCGAGGATTTAACGCGCGCCCAGCGTTTCAGAGCATGTTCTTACGTCCTCGAGGTATGAGCAACAGAATGGAACCCAGGGCAGCGAGCAAGGCGCGTGGTCAGGTTGCGTCGTGCCATTTACTCAGGGCGGGTTCATCAGTCCTGGACGGTTTGAAAACCATAACTCACCTCCTCTGTTTGCCTCCGTCAGGTCTCTAATCTCACATCCATTAAGAGTTATCTTTGAATAATGAATGGAGAGATCCATTAAGGAGGGGAAAGGGCAGAGATAGTACTTAAATATAATAATAATATAAAAAAATCCCAGGTTCTTCGCATTTTCCCCTCCCCAGCTTGCTTTTCACCCATTAGCTTAGCTTCAATTGCCAGAAAAAATTCCTGTAGGAGTTAGCTAAGCGAGTGAGTTGTAGGTGTGTAGGACTTGACAAGCAGTGAGTAACAGCTGAGCACTGACAAAGCCAAACTGTGTAAAAATCAATCTGTGTTCTTCGTGGGGTGCTTACTGGCCTTGTCAGCCGGGGAGAAACTGCAGATGCCATAAATCCTGGAGGTTTGGGTAAGGCTCTTTGGAGGCTGCCCTGCCTGATAAAAGCAAGAGAACTGGGCTGGGTGAAGGCGCTATCAAGTGAATGCAAAGCACGCGAGGAGAGAAAATAAACTGTGTGTAAGTGAGAATTCTCTTGAGATGTTTTGCAGAAGCCTGTCCCGAGTTTCATGCTAGGCAATGTTTTCTTTAGTGGGTTCGATGAAGGAAGAGAGAGCGTGGTTATTGTATTAGAGCTGAGCAGGACAAGATGAAGTTGCAAGGTGTAAATGGTAGAGAGGGCTGGCTTATAACCCACAGGAGGAATGTCCCTGGAAAAAGCCCCGTGAATTCAGGAGAGACAGAGTTCTGAAGTTCAGTGTGTGACCAGTTACCCAGATGTCAGAAACACCTGCTTAACCATGAGGGAATGCAGCGGGGTGCAGGAACAGGCATGCTGAAGTCTTCTGGAAACTTCTCCTGTGCGGTGCCGGATTACTGCCCTGGCTTCTGCTCCCCGGTTACACGCGGGGGTCCAGAGTAATAGGTGAGGCTGTGTGTTTTAGACCTTTGGCCAGCAAATAAAGTCTAAAGAATGTGGAGTGGCTTGAGGCAGTTCGGGGGAGGTGCAGGAGCTGTGTTTGAGTGTGTAACTGGGGGAAGAAGGGAAATGCACGCTGCAGAGGTAACCAGAGTTGGCTGAGGATTGACAGCCCTAAATTGCGTTAAGGGAAGCCTCAGGATGCCATCAGGACCATCAGGAGGAACTTCCAGATGGGACAGAAAGGAACTGAGGGATTCAGCACCGTTCAAGGCAGCCATGAAACACCAGGCGTCTCCACGGGGGACCCCTGAGCCTCTGCAGCACCGGGGCTCCTGCGGGGCAGCCGGAGCTCTGTGCGGGGCTGCGAAACGCTCCTGAGCAAAGCTGCTCGGCACAGGGCCTGCCCCTCGGCCTTCTGCTCTGCTCTTTGCCCTCTTTCTGCTGTTGTCACCTGCGAGGAGGAGACACAAGATCAGAGCAGCCGGCCTCAGGGAGTGCTGGACCAGAGGCTGCACCTCCGAGCCCAACGGAGCCGATGAGACCCGAGAGGAAACTTCGCAGGCCCTGCATCCCAGGAGCTTTTCTCCACTGATTTTGTGGGATGTGGGGGCTCCCCGTCCGTCAGCTGATATGTGGCCAGAAATCTGACGTGTCCTTACAGAAATTAAGGGCAGCTACAGCCAGCGCCTGGTGACAGGGCCATGGGTGAGCCGGGTCTTCACTGGGCTTGGGGCTGGCAGCACCCACCTTCCACCCAGGCGTTCACTGCAGCCTCAGAAACAGCCGAAAGGGAAGTGAGCTGACCTGGTGTAACTCGGGGATCTCCTCCGAGGTCACTGGTTTCTGAGCGAGGGAACACGGGTCAGCGGGGGGATGTCGTCTGCGGGCAGCTGGGCAGCGTCAGCTTAGGTCAGTTCGGCTTCACAGACACCTTTGGCTGCAGCTGGTGCAAATAGTGTCACTGCAAACGTCTGTGAACGCGTAATCTGCTAGGTTTGTGTCCTCTGAAAGACACTTGCAGAGTGAGCAGTTACATCCTAATTCTCACTTCAATGATGTGCAAGTTTGTTTAGCCAAATCTCGAGCATCCCAGCAAAGATCTCAGAATGAGATGGGAGAGTAGGTGCCTTCAGTGATCTTTCACGATCCATTTTCAGCATCTTCCTTACAGAAATAGACAACTTAATGTTATAGTACCTCTCAGATCTATTTCTTGCTCGCTTTGATGTAATGTACCAGGAATATAAGTCCGTAAGGTCAAGTTAAAGCTTTATAAAACTGATCAGAAAACAAAGTTATTCTCAGTTTGAAGTCCGAGTTCCAGAAAATGGCTTTAAAACTGTAAGAGGTGAGATTTACATTAGATACGAGAAGGAAATTCTTCCCTCTGAGGGCGGTGAGGCACTGGCACAGGTCTCCCAGAGAAGCTGTGGATGCCCCATCCCTGGAGGTGTCCAAGGCCAGGCTGGACGAGGCCCTGAGCAACCTGATCTGGTGGGTGGCATTCTGCCCATGGCAGGGGGTAGGAACTGGGGGGGGCTTTGAGGTCCCTTCCAACCCAAACCGTTCTATGGTTCTTTGAAAAAGTTACGTGTTTGTCTTCGTGGCTGCTCAGCAGCTGCTGAAACGGGAGGGGATTTTCTCCAGTAGCGCTGCCCCCAGCTCCGCCAACCAGCCCGCAGCTGGTGGGAACCTCGCCCAGACTGGAGCACCGAATTATATTTTTGTTTATTTTGGAAGAACTGGTCAGTAAAAGGAGAGAGTGCTTGGGACAGCGCTGTGCCCAGTGTTCAGGCACAATGCTGTTGCTCACAGTCCATCGAAGTGCTGTGAGAGCATTTCTTGCTCCCAGTCGCTGTACTCCACTGGGGCTCAGAAGTCTTTGGGTCGCTGCCCTGAGATGAGAGACTTGGAATGAAAGGCTTCTTTTGGACAAAAGTTTGGAGTTGTCAATAAAAATACAAAGTTTAAAATGAACAAGTTCCTACCGTGGCTTGATACCGGGTTTATTTTTTGGGGTAAGATACCAGACCCGCTGTGACTTACTGCTGTGCTGTTCAGTGTAACTAAGAAGGCAGAAAACGAAGCTGTGTAAACCCCGTTAAGCAGTCCAGTGTCTTTCATCTGTCCTATTTTTTTCTGACAAGTATTTTTAAAACAATCTCGTTTAAAGTACAATCCAGAAGAGAAGCTTCAAGCCCTGAGTTTCTGTGGCTTGCTGAAGCTTGCCTTTTTTGTTCTCTGAACGTTCAGCTGCATCTGGGAGGGAGAGGGCCTTCCCTGCTGCTGCTTCTCCTGCTGCTCGTTGGAAACTGCACAGCCACCAGCGCTGTAATGCAGGACGTGTTGGGCCACGCGCACTTGTCTAACAGACCCCGTTGGTTTCTGTAGAGCTTGCCTCTGACATGCACTCTCTTTGCAGGGACACAGCAGGGCAGGAACGATTTCACACCATCACCACCTCCTACTACAGAGGTGCCATGGGAATCATGCTGGTGTATGACATCACCAACGCCAAGAGCTTTGAAAACATCAGCAAGTGGCTCAGAAACATAGATGAGGTGAGTAACGGCTGTACGATCCCAGCCCCGGGCTGTTTGTGGTGACCTGCAGAGCACCTGATGAGTCCCACAGAGCGCACCTTACGCTTCTGTACTGGCACAAGGTGCGGTGCGCAACTTGACGTGGGGTTTGGGTGCTGTTCTGAACCTGGCCCATCAATGCAATAACACTTCAGGCTGTCCTGACCCTGGCCCACCTCCTGCCTTCCCCCTCTCAGCTCTCCCCGCAGCGGCAGGGAGGGTTACGCGGGGGCTGGCGGTGTCCAGGTGTGTTAAATCCATGCATGAACGAACTTTGTGTCTGTGCTGGAGAATACTTGGAGGTAAGGAACACATCCTTTGGTAACTGGGCATTGCTGTTTCCAGGAGGAGCTGCCACCACAAGGTGGTGTGCAAAGGAGCTGCGCTATGCCGTAAGCTGTAGAGCAGCTGTGGAATGATGTATCACCTCTGTTACTAACCCGTTGTATTAGGATGGCTGTGTAGTCCTCAAAGATGATTAAATATGATCGCCTCCACCCTGTTGTCTCCACCAAAACTGATGTCCTGATGCAGGTTTATCATTGTTGTTACAGGTAGTACTGCAAACTGCTCTTGTTGAATGCCAGCAAATCACTAAACCTGTGTAGCCAGTTGTTGGTTTTGCTAGGGGAGTGCCAAACAAGGCAAAATGGTTTCACCTCATTCTACCCCACAAAGTTGATTTCAAGTGAGGTCAAGTGAAGCAAAAGGAACTGATGTGGAAGCGTTCAGTGCCTGGACCCCGAAGAGTTTGTTCTCAGGGAATGCCAAAACGTTAGAGAGCAGCATAGCTGTTAATTCTTACTTCTGTTATGGTGTCCTCTAACGGAATAAGTGCTTGGGCTTCCAGCTTCGTTGTTCTCTAGAAAGCATGAAGATGGCCCTGCACAGCTGAGCGTCAGCAGGTGGGTGCTGTCAGGCACTGCTGCTTGAAGCACTGAGGCTGGTGAAAGGCTCTTAGAGCAAAAATGTTACATTGGGACTGTAATTTTCCTAGCAGAGAAAGGGGAAGTTACGCCGTTATGGAAAGGCATAGACTGAGGTGGGTGTGGAAGTAAGAAGGGGGGAAAGAGTGGGGTAGGACAGGAAGAGACTCAGCAACGAGCCGAATGTAAGCTTGAAGCCAAGGCCTTTAGATTTGTTGCTTTGTTTAAAAAAAGTCACGGTGTCCAGGGTGTTGAGTAAGGATGTCATTTGTGCCATTGTGTTTGAGGTAGCGCATATTTTTGCTTGCCTCATGTTTTCAGACCCACGTAGCACAAGCCCTGCGGCTGACTGGAGGTGTGCCTGAACTCCGAGGGTCAGCTCCAGCACTCAGGCTGCTCGCTGGAACGCCTGACGGGTGCTGCCCCTCGTGTGCAGGATTACTGCAAGTGGCAGCAGCAAACGAAGCAGCTAAGTGCTTCTGTTTTACAAGAACCTAAATTGTCAAAGATACTCTCTCAATGATGAGAATTTTCAATCAGAAAGCTGATGTTCTGAGTTGCAGTTCAGCTCAACGAGGTGCTTCTACAGGATACGTAAGCCCTGATTCTGAAATAATGGAAAACTAGAGACGTGTAACAATGTCACACCTTCATCCTAGCTAAATATTAAGTATTTAAAGGCTGCCAGTATATTGCAGGCCTGCAGAGGTACACCACGCCGCGCACTTCTGCTTCAGGCCAGCAGGAGTTCATGGAGGTGTTCAAGTGCTCAGTTTTATGCACGGGGGCTGGCTGTATCTGAGAGGTCTGCTGCTGTGTAAGCGGTTCCGTGGGCATGAAAAATCAACGTTTTTGGTGTCTTAATCTACACGGTGTCTTTGCCATCCGGTTGTTCTTACTCCTTATGACCTGAAGGGAAAAAACTGGGGGCGATTCTCCTGAGGAACGTGAAGTGGGTTATTACTATGAGCAGGAGTAGTGGACGCATGAAGCTCTTGCCTCTGTAGTTGTGTTAGTAATTCTGCTGTAAAATACCATTAGGACTGTTGGAGTGAAAGTAAACTCAGATTAGACTTTCCAAGAAGCTTCTCGTGTCAGGCTGCAAAGTACCTCAGTTATCCACTTAAGTGATGCTTCATGCTGTGGCTGCTGGAGCTTCTCCGCTAGTCTGGTGGGTATCCCTGGCGTGTTCTTGCCTTGTTACGGTGGACGTTGGCAGTATTTCAATAACTGGACAGCGGAGGTATTTCTGTTGATACAGCATTCCTGGAGAAACCCGTTGGTAGCCTGTTCTGCCTTACGAGGCTGATTCCCTGCGTATGGGGCCGTGCTTCTCCTTGGATCTTGAGCATTAGCCTGGTGCTCACTTCAGTTTTCCCTTTGTGATGTACTGTTGTATGTGCACTTGGTAGAGAGTCAGTGCTGTTTCACTGCATGGGTTTGCCAGCTTCTGGGTGAAACACTTAGCAGATAGAAAAGAAAGCACAAAGCTGACATGCAGTCGTGCTCCAGTGATGGCATGATGCTAGAGCTTAAATTTCCCTTTGTTATTTAACCCAGGAACTCCTCAAAAACAAACCAACAACAAAAAAGTTTTTTTTGTTGTTTGGTTGGTTTTTTTGTAACTTATAAATGGCTTTTCTGTTGTTTAGCTTTGCAGTGGTTGAAAGCACTGCTGTGGTTGTTAGGGAGGCTTACCTGTCTGCAGCAAAACTATCCAGACAATCCCTTCAATCCCCCAAAAGTACTAGTGTCAGCTGGAGGCATTGCAGTGCGTGGAGCTGGATTGTTGGCAGCTGTAGTTTTGGAATTCATTTTGTCCTCCAGTGTTCTGGCCCTTGTAGCATTGTTCCTGTAAGTGTGTGTGTCTAGCACACGAAAAACCTAAGGCTTCCAAGTGCCAGGCAGGAAGCTGCTTCTTTTCCCATGTCACTGAATGCAACCCCACCAGGGTTTGCTAGGCGAATGCTGGTAGCTGGAAGAATCTGTGTCGCAAAACAGCACTTAATCCTCTTCAGAAAGGAAGACTTCACACTTAGACTACGCAACTAAAAAGGAAGGGGAAGGATAACTGACATTGGGATGGTGGCAGTCCTGTCTCAGTGCTGTTGTCATTGTCTAATTCCACTTCCTGGATACAGGAGCTCTTTGGTTTGAGGGTAGGGTCTGAAGAATGATTTCTGACAGTCTTTGTTAGGACTCAGGAAAGAGCTGGTCAGCTAGACGTGTAAGCGTTAGCCTGGGCTTCAAGCAGTGTAGAAATCCAAAAGTACAGTAGCTGTTTGCTGCTTGCTGGGGGAGATGTGTAAACCTGTCTGTTATCTCGTTTTAGCATGCCAATGAAGATGTGGAGAGGATGCTGTTAGGAAACAAGTGTGACATGGAAGATAAAAGAGTTGTTCCTAAAGCAAAAGGTGAACAGGTAGGTGTGGACAAAAACTTGCTTATCCAAGTAAGCGAATCAGTGCCAAGACTTCCTGCCATTGTCGGGTGGTTTAAATGCCACGGCGGGGCATGCCAGGGAACAAACGAGCTAGCTGGGTTTGCTGGCTCGTAAGCCTGAGGAATATTTTCCTGGAAGTTTAATTGTGAACGACTGCCATGAATGGAGTGAGTTCAGCTGCAGTTCCTTTATTTTTTGGATAGCTAAAATTCTGCAAGCAACCTTTGTGAAGTTACTTGTCGTGTGACTGATTTGTGTGGTATCCGTCCTCATGTTCAGGCATCAGCTTGTAATTTAATACACTTTAACTGCTGTTTCTGATTTAAGTTCTGAATCTTCTTTTGTGACATTTTGCTTAGCTAGTACATTTTCTGATGCCTGCCATACAGAGGGAGTATTACATGCTCATAAGTGTTACTAATCCCAAAGTTACAGCAGCATCAACTGAATAACGCCGCAATAACGCTAACCTTCTTTTTTCTTTTTTGGTTTAGATTGCTAGGGAGCATGGTATTAGGTTTTTCGAAACTAGTGCAAAAGCAAATATAAACATTGAGAAGGCATTCCTCACATTAGCAGAAGACATTCTTCGAAAGGTAGGTGATCACAGGATTTGTTTGGGAAAAAAATCCTAAAATGTCAGCGTCTGTTTCTTTTGATGTTCACCTGAATCGTTGTGGCTTTTTACTTTGGTATGCTAAGACAAACAAGTCCCTGAAGGAAGGCTGTTGTACATCTGAAGCTTCTAAAGCTTGTTTGATGTTTCGTTATGGTATTGGCACTATCTAGAGGGAGTAGCATACATCAAAGCACCAAGGAACTCCTGGTTGTTTGGTCCTTAACCTCAGTTGTATCACACGCGTGCTTGCAGTTAAAATGTTTGAATTAATTTGGAGGAGAATTGTCCTTTTCCTGCCACCTTCATTCTTTCCTGCTTTGTGGAGAAAGAACCTGAACATTTATCCCTTCCTGTCTCAGATGCCTGAAGATATTTTAATCCTGGGGAGACCAAAGTCACTGGAACTCAGGGATGAGCCCTGGTGTTGCTTTTCTGTTTTTACTGTATTTCCAGTCCGTGTGTGAGGTGGGCCACAGGGTGTCCTCAGATCTCTCTTTTAAACAGACTGTGTCCCTCTGTAAAACTGTAGCCAAAGTATTTGACAACTTGCAGCAACAGAGAATCCATCGGAACCTCAGTAGACTTTTCTGGTGGCTGTACTTTAGAACTAACTGCTTTAAAACATGGACTTTATTTCTGGTGTGCCAGAATATAGTTCACCGCATAGTTGTTGAACCCTGTGAGGACCGTTTTCCTCAAACAAACGAATCCTGTCTTTTCCCCTCTTCTGCCCTGCCACACTAGCATTTGCCTGTTTTTTTCAGCTGTGCCTTTAGCCATTTCTATCAGCACACAGTATTGTGTAAAAAGTCTTAAGTTGCTGCTGGGACACTGAATGACTAGACCTGTCACTTCTAGGTTTAGTGATTGCCCCTCCAAGCCTCCGCGTTTCACTGGAAGCCTTGACTGGCAGGTTAAATTGCAGCTGAGAGAAGAACACGGATCACCAGGGCTTCCTGGTGGCTGCTTCTCTCTCCTGAAATACCCCATGCAGAGGGCTGTCTTTGCTGAGTCACGTACCCAAAGCTTTGTATGCCCAGAGCTACGAGGTGCTGCTGTCCTTGTATCCCTGGTGTCTGTCATAAGTTGGAAAAGCATCGCCTTCCAATAGCTGCCGCTGTTTTGTTGCTGGATTGAGCTGAGCGGACATGCAGGTGGCTCCAAGGCTGATTTTCAGTTAGTTTGTGTTCTCCTGTACCGAGGACTTGCTTAAACCCCGTGCTGGCGTGTCCCTGCGTACGACCAGCTCACGTCTCCGGCACTGAAACTCTGTGAGCTCGAGAGGCATGGGTTGGCCAACTCCAGCACGTGTGCCTTGTTCCTAAACGATTACGTTTTTTTCTGCGCCCCAGGTTAGCAGTAGGGACAGGATCATCTTCCCCCACGTGAATGCTATCAGTAACGTCGTCCGGGTTAATTGGTTGGAAACTTAATGCAAGGTCACTGCTGAGTCTTTCCTCAGCCCTTTTGAATACGCCTCTGCTCAACGTGCCTTGGTCACAGCCCTAGGTCGGAGTTGTTTCTTCATCGGTTTTTGACAAGCTTTACTTGAGGAAGCGACTGCAAATCGTTGGCCTTTGGAGAACAGGAGGGTTCCTAGCCTAATGGGTCCTGCTGCGCCTCCTGACCTTTACATTTTTACTCAGTGCATTTGTCTGAAGAACGGGGCAGGGTTGGGCGATGGTTGGCTGTTGCAAGGCTGCAGAGTAGAGAATAAGAAAAGGAATGCAGGGACTAAAGTGCTGTATTCTCACGAATGTTTAGATTAGTTTCTAAACAGCTGAAAATAGATGCTAGCATCTGATGAAAACCACTGGACTTCAAGTTTTGTTTTGGTCAAACCAAGCTTACATCCCATGGTGCAGCTGAGATGTTTTGTGCGCTGCCTCGGAATCTGGTGATTAACTGGAAGGCAGATGCTTTTGCTTTGATTTTTTTTTTCTTTATCTATAAATTAAATTACTCTGTCATTTTTAAGGTCATTAGTTCACATAATTTAACTTCAGCTTGTGTAAGTTGCACGCTGTGATTTACTCCACCGAAGTCCGAGTGTCAGTTCTGAAAGCGGGATCTGGAAATAATTCCTGTTTACTTTGGAGTGGTCCTAGTTTGAAAGCTTTTCCCAGATTTCAGATCGCTGTGGATTTAAAACAACAGCCACAAAAAAATCCTGCGACTGGTTTTGCACGCTTCTGCTGGCGAGGGAAGGAGGATTCCCTACATTTCTGTAGAGCTCTTTGTCCGTAGTGTACTTGGGGTGTTATTTGGTGGTGTCAGTCCTTCTGTAAGCCGCCACCTCTTCAGCTCTGAATGCTCTTTTTCCGAATGTCTCGGGAGTTACCTAACCTTCTTGCTTGTTTCGTTGCAGACCCCTGTAAAAGAGCCCAACAGTGAAAATGTAGATATCAGCAGTGGAGGTGGGGTGACAGGCTGGAAGAGCAAGTGTTGCTGAACGTTCTCCTATATCACCAATCGCCATCCACCGCTCCTTTTTTCTCGCTGCAAAACAAACCACTCTGCCCGTTTTTAACCTTAAACCGATGTTTTGTTCCTCATCTTAACAAGCTCCTGTCTCCCTTTGGTTTTCTGTTTAGGACAGCTTGCGTACTATAATTTCCTCAACATGTATAGGAAAATCACCTCCGTGACTTCATTTTTTAATGTACCTGCTCAACTTACCACTACGTTTTGGTTGTATTATAGTCCCGTTCCTCCTGACATTAAAACATATAGCAATCATACTCAACTCTACTCTGCAAATTGTATAAGAATAAAAGTTAGAATTAACAATTTATTTTGTACAACAGTGGAATTTTCTGTCACGGATGATGTGCTTGAGTCACCATATTCTCTAGAAGCATCAGCAAAAGAGCCAGGAAAACACTCATTTTCGCCTTGAGTATGTGAATGGGGTTTATTTTGTCCTGTGCCTTATGTGGAAAGGAACTTTTATTTTCACTTTTGTTTCTCTTCTGGTGGAAGCATGTGCAGGAGACATACCATCCATACCTGATCATTTTAAAATACTGAACTCTTTTGTGATTGCTTTCTGTAATTGTTGGTGTAATGCATCGAGGACAAAGGGTGGTGCAAAAAATACTGCATTTAATCTGCTCTGTCTCCTTTTTGGTGATCTACCCATTCGGAACTGTTCCTGCTGCCATTTTTTTTCTCACTCGCAGCTCTTTCCTTTTTGCCTGCATGCTGCTTTTATTTGCTTTCCTTCATGGTGTGATGTGTTAATTAAAAGGATGGCAACGTGGTATGTTTGCCAAAAATTTAATACAAAGCACTGATTTAGCTTTCAAGGTAAAATGTTGACGATACCTACTAATTTCCCTCTAGCCAATGTCAGTTCACTAGTATATCTTCTCTCCTCCTGCATAGCCATTGGGTTTTATGATATGGAAGAGTTATTTGCATGCACTAGTTTTCTATGGAGGGTGATGTGGTTGTCTACTTTATGTGTATGAATATAACATGCGATTCCCAAACTGACAGCAGTTAACATGAACTTTTAAGTTCTGTCTCTCACTGTTAGCCGCTCCAACAAGATGTTCGGTAGCCTAGCAAGAGGCTGAGTACAACTAGATTAAAAAAGAAAAAAAAAAAGGAAGAAAAAAAGTCGGCAGTTTAATTTATTACCTCCCTGAAAACTTTCCACTTTCCAGTGTTACAAGCTCCGAGTCATTCGTGCTGCGGTCAGTCTTGGCTCGCTCCCGGGGCACGGGCTCACGGGCTGTGCCGCCGCGTCCCCCCCAGGCACCCGCGCTCGCGCACTGCAGTGGCTTCGGGTTGGAAAGGAAGGGGGTTAAGGGCTGCCAGCCTGGCTTTGTAGGCTGCTCCCGCTGAGCTGGGTGTTCGGGCTGCAGGAGCAGTCGTGCGTTCACTTGCCTTGCGTTTGAAACACGGCACAGGAGAGCTGCTCCAGCCAAGGACAAAGAGATGTTCCAAACAGCCCCTTCCCCCCAGCCTCGCGGTCTTTGAAGCTGGACAAGCTCGCGCCTCACTCTTGTCCGCTTGGGTTTTGGACTTGCTCCAGTAAATAAAGTAGTAACTAACGCTGATTTAATTTTAATGAAATGACGGTGTTTTAACATCGAAATTCTAGTTTTGAACGGCTTCCCGTGTAGTCACTCGGCCGGCATGTCTCCTTTTTCCCCGTGTGTTGGCATTTTGTCTGTGTTAGCCCTTCCCAGCCGTGTGGCTGTTGGCCAGGCGGGCCCGGGACCCCCGTGGGCAGACGGCTCGGGTCGGTCCCCCCGCGCTGTGCCTGGTGGCCAGCACTGTAAATAGCATCCGGCTACCTTCTGGTTAAACCTGCACTTTTCAACATTATTAAAAAGGGAAAATGGAGAAAGAGACATCTTTTTTTTTTTTTAGTATGATCTTTGTTTTAAACATGAGCTTTTTATTTGCTTCTGGGGGCTTGGCTCCTTCTGTGTGAATCTGTCGGGGCCGTCTGTAGGCGCTGCGCTCATAGTGCCCGGGCCAGGGGAGCGCAGCCCCCTCCCTACCCCCTCAGTACACGCAGACAGGTCGAGGTGGTCCTCTTCTGTCCGTGTAAAAATACAACTTTTAACCAGGTGGCTCTGCTTTGTTTTGGGAGTGCAAGGCCCAGCTGAGGAGGAGTGAGCAACAAGAGTCAATTCTGATGCTAAAAAAGTAATAATAATCACGTTGGAGGAATTTGCAGTAACTTTATTTCTGCTGGTATCTCAATTTACCACTCCCTACCCAACTAACTGCTTGTGGCACCTGCGTGTGGAAGTCCCCCCAGCCCCGGGTGGGGATTGAAGCTGAAGCCTGCCCGGAGCCCCCCAGAGCCACTCGAGCCCCCCGGGTGCCACCGCGCTGGATCCGGCCGTGCCAGCAGCTGCGGGCTCTCGCGTCCCCGGCCGGCAGCGGAACCCCCAGTGCTACCTTTTGTCACGGCAAAATGTAACTTAATTAAATTGGTAATGATGAACTAAACCCCGAGGTTGGGTCCATTGTATAAGCGTGTTACCTGCTTTGTACTTGGCACGGCGGTGTGGCCGGGGCGGCGCGGGGCGGCGCGGGGCGAGGTGAAAGCCGCGCTTCGTATGATCGGACGTGGATGGTGGAAAAAACAGCATCGACTTCAGGTCTAGGATTAATTCCCATGCCTACAATTTTTTACTTAATCTTTTAATATTTTTGCTACTCCACTCTGGCTTTTTATTTAAAACACATTCTTTTGTACCACTTACTGTATCAAATTGTATAAAAGATCACTGTCCCATTCTTGGTCATACCAAGAGCAAATAAAAGCTTTTATAAACTTGCACTGGTTACTTCCTGGGCCCCTTACCGGCGCCTTCCCCCTGCATCCCGCGGGGGCTCTGCTTCGCAGCCCGTGCTGGCAGTGGCCACGCGGCTGCGTTAACCAACCGATCAGAGCTGGTCCGTGCTGGAAGGAGCCGAGTTTTGTCACAGCCGTTACTTGGCCTTTCATGTAGAAAGTGTCAGCCGCTTCTCATGGGCAGGCAAGGCTGGGAGCGGGCTGGTGGGGCTGTCCTGGGGCTGAGCTTGTGCCCCCAGCTCCTCAACAAGGCGTCTGGGAGCTTTTGGAAACCCTTGAAACAGGGGCAGCCTCCTTGCGGATGGGGCCCCGATTTGCTAGCTGGTGGGTTTCCACCTTGGGGGAGCGGTGTGTGCTTCCCGGGAGCTGCGCGCTGCAGCTTCTCCGTGCTCCATGTCACCACTAACCCACGTCCCCTGTCCTGCTGGAGCCGCCCCGGGGCCCGCTGGCCATGCTCCTGGCCTAAACTTCTGGGTAGACCTGTGTGGTGCCAGGAGTTGGACTTGATGATCCTTATGGGTCCCTTCCACCTCGGGATATTCTAGGATTCTGTGATTCTTCGTGTTCGCCAGCCCCATCTCTGCCAGCAGGTATCAGCTCCGTGTCCCCTGAGCTGTGCGGAGCGGGTGCCCCAAGCCCCCTGCAGGCTTTGGGCTGTGCCCAGGTTGGGGACATTGCCTGTCCCTGTCCCCCTGGCACGGGGGGGGCACACTTGGCCTTGGCTGCAGCCTCGGGTGCCTGTTGGTGCCACCACCGCCGTGTCACCCATGGGAGGTGGCAGCTCCCAGCCTGGCCCCAGAGCCCAGCGTGCAGTGGCGTGGCCGCAGCACCGGGCACCGACCCGTCCGTGCTCGCTGCTCCCTCTGCTCCTCCGGGCTCCCATCCCAAATCCCCAGGGGTAAGGGCTGGGGGAGCGGTGCCTTGAGCCCCAAGGTGCTGTAGCCCCCCCCTCGCCCCACAACGGCCATGAGCAAGTCCCCAGCGCCCGGGGACCTTCTCCTTGTGTCCCCCGCGGGGGTGCCCAAGGGCCACCACTTGGTGTTGGTGCCGTCCACACGTGTCCAAGGGAGAGGGGCCCAGCGGGGCGAGGACACGACCAGGGGGGTGCTCCTGTGGCTTTTGGGGTCCCTTGGGACATCCCCACCGGGGCTGAGGAGGATGCAGCACCCCCAGGCACCCAAAAGCTCCCCTGTGGGTGCCCAAGGCCAGGCTGGATGGGGCTGGGGGCAGCCTGGGCTGGGGGCAGGGTCGTGCCCATGGCAGGGGTGGCACCGGGGGGGCTCTGAGGACCCTGCCAGCCCAAACCCCTCAGTGAGCCCCCCTGCAGCTGCATCCCACGGCTGCGGGGGCACCGGGGGGTGCTGACCTGAGCCCCCCAGCCCAGACCCTGCATGCACCCCCCAATAAATAAAATAAACAAAATAAATTAAAAATGAATAAATAAAATAAAATAATTAAAATAAATAAAATAAATAAAATAA
>CM021699.1:116735846-116765647 GCA_011074415.1 Stictonetta naevosa
TGGGACACCAGGAGGTGGTGGTGGGACACCAGGAGGTGGTGGTGGGACATCAGGAGGTGGTTATGGGGCACCAGGAGGTGGTGGGGGGACATCAGGAGGTGGTGGTGGGACATCAGGAGGTGGTTATGGGACGCCAGGAGGTGGTGGTGGGACGTCACTGGGTGATGGTGGAACACTACAGGATGGTGGTGGGACCTCAGGGTTGGTGGTGGGAGGTAAGGGGAAGGTGGCAGGACACCAAGGGGTGGCTGGTGGTGGGACACCATAGGGTGGTTGGTGGTGGGACACCAGGGGACGGTGACGGGGCACTGGGTGCCTGCTCAGCCGCCGTCCGTGCCCGTGCAGGTGGTGTCGGGGGAGTTCAGCGAGGACAGCGAGGTGTACAACTTCACGCTGCACGCCGGGGACGAGCTGACGCTGATGGGCCAGGCGGAGATCCTCTGCGCCAAGACGGTGAAGGAGAAGTCGCGCTTCAACACCCTCCTGCGGAAGCTGGGCAAGGCGGCGCCGGCGGCGGGGGCCAGGCAGGTGAAGGGCAAGATGCCCTGCCTGATCTGCATGAACCACCGCACCAACGAGAGCCTCAGCCTGCCCTTCCAGTGCAAGGGCCGCTTCAGCACCCGCAGCCCCCTCGAGCTGCGGCTCCAGGAGGGCGAGCACACCATCCGCAGCATCATCGAGAAGGTGCGGCTGCCCGTCAACGTGGCCGTGCCCAGCCGCCCGGCGCGCAACCCCTACGACCTGCACGCCATCCGCGAGGGGCACTGCTACAAGCTGGTCAGCATCATCTCCAAGACGGTGGTGCTGTGCTGCATCCTCCGCCGGGACCAGCTGGTCCCCTTCCACTTCCTCCTGCTGGCCGACATGCCGCGCTTCCAGCTGCCCGAGGGGCTGCTCGGGGGGGACCCCCAGCTGGAGAAGCTGCTGCGGGACAGCGCCGCGTACTGCCACGAGCGCTTCAACCCCGACGAGTACTCGCGGGCGGTGCGCGAGGCCAAGCCCGACTTTTCGGAGGAGTGCGCCAGCCCCCGGCGCTTGAGGCTCTGCCTGCCGGGCTGCGCCCGCGAGGAGCTCAGCCAGCCCCTGCAGCGCCTCTCGCTCTGCTTCTACGGCGGGGGGCTGCCCCGCGCCCCCCAGGACGCGGCCGCCCGCTGCCAGGACCCACCGGGTGCCGGTACGGGGACACCGCGCCAGCAGCCGTCGCTGCCCGACTTCGCCGACCCCGAGAGGGAATACATGACGCCCGACTGGGCCGAGCCCGAGTTCAGGACTCAGGAGCCGCTGGAGATCCCCTACGAGGAGCTCTGGAGCAACCAGGGCCTGGAGAGCTTCTCCACGCCCGGCGGCACGGGGCGGCCGGACCTCGTCGCCTTCGGGGCCCCGTCCCCGCTGGGCTCCCCGCGCCGCCCCGGCGTGCCCAGGGACGAGCCCCTGGGGGACGCGCCGCCCCCGGTGCCACCCAAATCGGAGGCGGTAAGAGCTGTGGGATGCCTCCGGGACTGGGGGGACCCAGCGGTGTCCCCACATATGGGGCATGGGGTGCACCCACCGCGACCTGCTGTTGGGTTGGGGGGGTCCCGGGGCAGTGTCGGCGCCGCCACGACGGGGCCCTGACGGCGCTTGCCCCGTTGCAGGTGAAGGAGGAGTGCCGGCTGCTGAACGCGCCCCCCGTGCCGCCCCGGGGTGGCCGCCCCCCAGCTCCCCGCAGCCCCCCAGCCCCCCTGCGCTTCCCGAAGCTGGCTCCGGCTGCCTCGCCCAGCCCCAGCCTCTCCTACTACTCCTCGGGGCTCCACGATGGGTGAGTGGCTCGGGGACACGGGGTGCCCCCCCGGGGTGGGATGTCCCCTGCTCCACGATGTTTGGGGGGGACACGGCGTGGCCCCGGGGTGACGCTCGCCTTCCTCCATCAGGTCGGTCCCGCGGAGCGGCAGCGGCTCGCCCTCGCCTGATGCCTACTCCCTGTACTGCTACCCCTGCGCCTGGGGAGACTGCAAAACCGGGGACCCCCCCGGGCGCCCGCTGCCCCCCGCCGCCCAGCCCGGCCCCACCGCCTGGTCAGACCCCTGGGCCTACGCCGAGGCGGGGGCCGGGGGGGGCAGTGGCCGTTCCACCCCGCTGCCGGCGGCCGAGCCCCCCCTGAAGCCCTTCCGCAGCTGCCCCCGCCTCAAGCCCCCGCACCCCCAAAAACGCTTCGCGCCCTTTGGGGCGCTCAACCCCTTCGCCGGCCCGGCCGAGTGGCCGGAGAGCCCGGAGTGGCCCAAGCCGCCTTCGGCCCCGGCTGCTCCCTCTTCCTCCTCCTCACCCGAACCCTTCGCCCCCTTTGAGGGGCCGGATCCGACGGCCCCCCCCCCGACCACCCAAGGGTTTTGAGGGGGACAGCATCGTCATCCGCGGGGCGGCCCCGCTCTCGCCCGCCGTCCTGCGCGGGGCCGAAGGCGGCGTCGCCCGCCTCTACCTGGCGCAGGGCGTCATCGAGGTGCCGCCGGCGGCGCGGGGCGAGGGGGGGGCCCCGCCGGCTGCCCCCCGGCCCAGCGGGGACGGCTCGCCCTGGCTGCCCCCCGCCGACCTCTCGGCCCTCTCGGTGGAGGAGGTGTCCAAGTGCCTGCGCTTCATCGGCCTCTCCGAGGACGTCGTCAGCTTCTTCGCGCGGGAGCGCATCGACGGCAGCATCTTCGTGCAGCTCAGCGAGGAGATCCTGGCCGACGACTTCCGCCTCACCAAGCTCCAGGTGAAGAAAATCATGCAGTTCATCAAGGGCTGGCGCCCCAAGATCTAGCCAGGTGATGGGGTACCCCCAGCCCCAGCCACGCAGTGCCTCTCCCCGCTTTGGCTGCGGGGTTTCCTCCTCCCCGGGAGCTCGGCCCCACTGCCGGGGGGGCTCCCCCCTTTCTGTTTTAACACTGGACAGTAATTTTGGCCCTAACAGGCTGGAAAATACGGGAGTTTGCATTGACTGCTTTAACTTAATCCTTGTGGATTAGTGTAATAAACGTACGGGAGAACAAGCTGCTGGAAAAGCCCCTTGCTTGGGGAGGGGGGGACGGGACAGGGGCTTGGTGTGGAGGCCGAGAGGGGCACGGAGGTGGCTCCCTCCAGTCGTGTCCCCGCATCTCCCATGCAGCAGGGAGGAGGGGGAAGCTCCCTCCGCAGCCCCTGGGCTGTGCAGGGAAAGCAGAGCTGCCCTTGGCAAGGCTCAGAGCCCACGAGCACAGCTCCCGTGCAGCCTCCAGAGAAGGGCACAGGTCCTGGGGGCCGCTGCCTCCCCCGAGGGAGGGCTGAAGGCTGCTCGCCAGCCCTGCAAGCAGGCAGCAGAGGCAGGCTGAGAGGATGTGTCGGCCAAGTTCTGCACTGGTGGCTTTGAGAAACGAGCACAAACACAACGTGGAAAGAGCAGCATCGCCACGCGAGCCCCCTGCTCGTGGTGGGAGACACCGCAGCGAGGCAGGGAGGTGGAGGCCAGGCTGGCTCTGAAATTAGCGACAGGTGCGCAGAGATTTAAAGCCTTTTAGTTTAAATTGAGCTCTCCCCACGGGGGGACCCTTCTGGCCTTTGGCTGCTCGATTTGCAATTACAGGCGGGTCCATCTGCCAGGATAACCCCGGCGGCAGCGCTCAGGGCCAGACAAAAGAGCCGGAGGCTCCTCGCAGGCACTGATTGATGGCGGAGGTGACAGAGCAGGGCTTTGTTCTGCACTGCCGCCCTCCCCTGCCTCTCCCCAGCAGCTCAGCCCCCCCCTTTGTCAGTCTCAGCAGGCTGCCAGCAAGCGTGGGCGGCCCCCCGACACACCGAGACGACCCTGAAGGATTGCCTGAACGCTTTATTTCCACCCCGAGCGGTTCCGTTCCTCGGTGCCGAGGGGCTGCGCCCCAGCGAGACAGGATGAGAAGCAGGCATGGAGTCCGAACCCGGGAGACGGGGATTTATTGGTGCTTTATGGAAAGGCAAGGCCGCAGGGCCAGCCGTGGGGATGCTGCCTGCCAGGCCCCAGGAGCTCTGGTGGTCGCCGTACGAAAGCCGATACAGAGGAAATGCTGTCAGCAAGGAGCCACCACCAGGCCCACGCTGGCCCGGGACAGATGTGCCCGACACACGGTAGCTGATAAGGCACTTGAAATGACTGCAAGCCACAAGGCAATCTGCTGTCACCCTCCTTCCTCTCCCTGCCTCTCCCCCGGGTGCTTTGCAGATTAACCTATAGAGAATTGGGTGTTGCTGGAGCGCCGGTGCCCCCGGCTCAGGCTGTTGGTGGGTCTCGGGCAGGCTCACTGGTGGAATTTCTTGCCCGGGCTGTTGGCATAGTCCAGCAGCAGCTGGCACGGCGTGAACTGGCTGCCGTAGACGGCCTCGTACTTCCGCAGCTTGTCCACCAGCTGCTTGGCTCCGTAGGAGTCTGCGTACCTGAAGGGACCTGCCGGGGACAGGGGGAAAAGTGGGACGGGTGGTAAAGAAGGGAAAAACACCACACCAAGGCTCCTGGACGGGTGACTGGATATGAGAATATGCTGGGCATATTGCAGGCTGGGACAAGCTGGGCCAAATTATTTTCATTCCTCTCCTAGCTTGAGCTTGCTGCAAGGAGGGTATTACCAGGGACTCAGCAGAAGCACTACCACGTGGCTTAGAGCCCTCACTGGCTTTCAGTTGTGACCCAAGCCTCAGCTCATGCCTTGCCCAGCGCCCTGACCATGGCCACGACCACCCAGCCAGGCTGTGGATGGGTCCCAGAGAACTTTGCCCACGCTCCTGGCTAGGACCAGGCCAATGTACTTGCAGGAAACCTCAGCCACGGCGCACAGCACTCATCAGCTCATCTTTATCTGCGAGGTGGGTCCTTGGACACCATTTCCCAGTCCTGCAAGCAGCGGGAAACCATTTCCAGCAATGCTGCAAGAAGCCTGCCTGCCTGCCCAGGCCAGTCACGGTGGCAAGAGAGGAGATACGTGGTTGGACCAGATGATCTTGAGGGTCTTTTCCAACCTTCATGATTCTCGGATTCTATACCAGAGCCTCATTTTTCACTGAAGGCCATACAGCTGCACAAAAGCCAGGGACTTCTTAAAAGTGGAGGACCTTTCACATCTCCCAGTCCACCTGTCCCCATGACTATGAGGCAGAAAAGCTTTCTTCTGAGTGATGGGAAGTGCTGATGAGGCCGGGGCCAGCAAGGCTCTGCCTTCTTACTCAGACCTGAAGACAGCAAGTGGCCTGGGTCCTGTCCCCTGATCCTCACCACCTCTGTGAAACAGCTGTGCCAGCAAAGGAACTCCCCAGGGTCCTGGCAGAGATGCCCTGCCCTGCTTTAAGCAGCTCTCAGGCTCACTGCCAGCTCTCAGGTGGGAATGCTGAAGCAACGTCCCTGGCTCAGGCTTTGCATGGGAGAGGAACACTCATGCAGCAGCTCAGACCTGGCCCGCAGAGCCCACCAGAAAAGCCCACGAGGAAGTTCTTGAGCCCAGTCAGGCAAGCCTCACCACTCCGCAGCTCCCACACTCACCTCCCAGGCACGGCGGGAAGCCCAGGCCAAACACAGCACCAATGTCTCCCTCCACGGGGTTGCTGAGGATCCCCTCCTGCAGGCACATGGCTGCCTCGTTCACAAACCTCGTCACCAGGCGCATCTGGATGTCCTCCTCGGTGCAGCTACCAGGAAAGAAGAGTCTGTAAGGGCTGTGCGGCTTACACAGCAGCTGGATGGAGGAGTACATGAGACCAGCAGAGGTGGGGGCCTTGAGGGGGGGGGGTGAGGAACTCATTGGAAAGGTCCCCAGCCTTGTGAGGCTAAGGGCTGCCAAGTTCTGTGTTGTGACTCCAGGCAGGCATGTCAGGATGGCAAGGAGTCCATCTGGCCGGATGGGAACTGCTCCAGGAGACATTTCAGCGTCAGGCTGTGCAACAGGTCTGCCCCATGAAGGTCAGGGCAGCTGCGCGAACCAACGCTCCCGCTGTGCCCACCTTGGGAAAGCTTGCTGCAAGAGGTGCTAAAGCACGGTGCTAAACCCAAAGGTGTTCCACTCCTGCCCCCTGCACGCTGCTTGGGAACACAGATGCCACCTAGAGTGACTCCACGTTCAAACGGTGTCTTGCTGGGCTCCTGGAGCTGGGAGCCAGGAGGAGCTGGGCAGGGGCTGAGCCAGCCCACGCCACCACAGGTACTTACACTTCAGGCTTGGCTGACACCTTGAACCGGGCCAAGATCTCATCCATGCCAGAATTCACACTCCGGTTCTTCACCCCCTCCTGGTAAACGTAAAAGCCCTTCCCCGCCTTGCGGCCTGCCGGGGGAAAAAAAAACAACAGTCACATCCTGCCACGTGTCTCCTACGTTGGTGACACCTTTGCCTCTGTTCTCATGACTGCCCCTTCTGTTAGTGTTAGTGTGAGCAATCCTCCCAGCACAGGCAGCTTCCCCGCGCTTCAGATCGAGCCCATTTCCTGCCTCGTGAAGCGGGGAGGGAAGGGGCTCACATCCAGCTGGCTCCTTGGCAAAATGCTGCTGCCTGTGCCAGGCCCCAGTGTCTTCGCTAGGTCCAGAGGACAGTCAATGTCGCAACCCACAGCTACAGCAGCAAAAAGACACAGCCTTTGGCCACGGGAGCAAGGGAGAGAGATGACAACATCCAAGTAACCCTCGCTGCCAGCTTCTGGTCTCAGCAAGTGGTGTTTGGAGGCTGAACTGACCAAGTGCAGGGCCCACTGTGGCACCCTGCTCCGTCCTGGCACGCTCAGAGGTGCATCTTGTACCCAGTGCCACCAGTGAACAGCTTCTGCCATATGGGCAGAGGCATCATCCTCCCTCACGAGGAGCTTCTAAACCTCAGTTCGGGGCTTGCTTCACTTCAGCACATTCATTTCCAGCTCCCTACCTCCCAGAGTACATGTGCGGGTTTCATGAAGGGGCTAGAGAGAACTTCTTCGTCTCCCGCCTGCTGCCTTTGCTCTGCACAGCACCCCTGCCTGCTGCAGCCGCTTCTGCAAAGGAAGGTCCAGCTGCATCCAAAGGTTATCCTCTGACTGCTCTCACCTGAGGCAGAAGGGGCTGATGGCTGCTATTACCTGCCCTCGAACAAAGGGGAAACGTTGGATTAAAACAGCCCGGTGTCTCACCTAAGAAGCCTTTTTCCACCATGAGTTTGAACAACTCGATGCTGCCGCCTCCGAAGCGCTCGCCAAAGGCCTTGCCGAGGTCCTCGGCCACGTGTGTGGCCACATCCACACCCACCTCGTCGATCAGCGTGGCAGCACCCACCGGAAAGCCGAAGGCTGTAGAGATGGCGTCTATTTTCTTTGGGTCAACGCCCTCCTGCAGGGACAGAAGGGGGAGCAGTGAGATCTCTGAGCGAGGGCCCTGGGAACCCAGCATGGGGGCAGAAAGGCTCGTTGGGGGCCGCAGGCTGCAACCAGCCCCACTGGCTGCTTGTGGACAGGCAGGAGTAGCGTAGTTGTGCTTGCACCACTCCTGACTCTCCCCTGCCACTATGCAAAGAGGGCAAACCCTCAGCACTGCCTGCACGAGGTCTCATCAGACCACAGCAGAGCCAAAAACAGGCTGTGGGTGACCACAGGCACCGGGGCTGGTGCCTCGCTTCCACTTGCTGACACTGCGATGCAAATTCCTTACGACTGACACCAAGTCCCGTGCAGGACAGGGCTTTTTCTGCGAGGTGCCTTCAGCAGTGCAAAAACCTGCCCACTTCAAAGACTGAGCAGGGCAAGAGTTCCTACCCTTGGTGGTGGAGATTTGCTCGTGGTCCACCTGCCACTGTGTGCTGTGCCAAACTCCGATGAGGACGGCCTGACTCCTAGCCCAGAAGGACTCTCTCAAGCCTGCTCTGCTCAGCCACAGAGCCGAGGGAAACCTGCGTGTGCACCCCTGCCTTGCCCCCAGCCAACGTTCTGAATGCGGCACGGGTAACACTGCCCTCTGCTCTGCAGCCCTGGACGGCTGATCCAGGGGGCGCAGGTCACTGCTTTGGGAGAGCTGCCTTGCAGGCGATGCAGGAATCTCCATTTGGCTTGTCACAACACAGAGCAGAGCACAGCGCAGATAAAAGGGCACCTGTGATGCACACCCTGCCTCACACGTACCTTAGATGTTTTGAAATCTAGGTCCAGTACCACAACACCTGTCCAAATGAGCTTCCCAACAGCTCTGGGTGAGAGGGCACACACCCAGACATAGCCTGAGTGCAGGGGCTAGGCCAAGGGTTTGGAACTTGTGGCAACTAGTCACCAGGCTTCAGTGGACTTTTACGCTTGGCAAATATCTTCAAGCCAGGATTTAGGGAGAAACCTCTTCCCCAGCAGACACCAGGGAAGATCTGGCCTAGCGAACACATGCAGTTTAACGTGCAGCTCCCCAGCTCCAGCTGTGCATTGGGATGCAGTGAGAAGACAGCCGCTCTGCAGGTGTAACTTACACCAGCATTTCCATGAGCTGCCTGAGCACCCTCAGGCTGCTTCCTTACCCACTTCCCTCCTTGGCCAAGGCTTGGGCCAGCCTGGCTTGGGGCAAGGAAGCAGCAGAGCTGGGGGACACTCAGTAGCCGACGGGACACCCACCTGCAGAACTCGGACCACTTCTGCCAACATCGGCCCCAGGCACCTGGTGGTGTAGAAACCAGGTCCATCCTAGGGGAGAAAAGTGTGCCAGGTGAGAACAAGCTGCAGCAACACGGCCCCTGTCAGAAGCACAAGAACTGAGTTTCACAGCCCAGCCTGCAGTTCAGACACATTCAACTCCATTTTTAATGGCATGCAGTCAACTCCTGGAACAGCTTTTACCTGTAGCGCTCAGCAGTATTTGAAGACATCAGAATTTACTGCCTGCAAATCCCCACAAGAGTGTTTTTATTTAAAATAGTGCCTGCAGGACCCAAGAAGGCTGCAGAAGACCCCTGGCTTCACCAAGCCCAACAGGCTGACAGGGCGAAAAGGTGCTAAGCACAAGTGAAACAGGCATTAACCTCTTGTTTCACCTCTGATACTGCTCACAACGTCAGGAAGCAGCAGACTGGCTACAAACTGCCATCCGCTGTGGGGGTGAGGGTTAGAGAAGCAGCACTGTCTCCCCCTGGCCTGCAGGCTGAACCCCCCACGCAGATGACACAGCATCACTGACACTTTGTACTACAAGAGCACGAGACCTGCTCTGAGGGCTGAGCACACAACAGCAGCTATCAGCCTAATAAGCAACTGAAACCTCGTGGCGTTTTGAGGCTCTCCTCCCAAAGATCACGGCTGTTTGTTCTCAGCCCCTGCCTCTCTTCTCCCTCTGCTTTGCACAACCCTTCCCCTAAATTTGCACACGTATTTGTACCCTCCCTCTCGCACAAGATTTAAATCCGGAAAGGGGACAGTTACTGCTCACAGGCCCCGCTGTCCTTGCATTTCCCCTGAGGGAAGAGGCTGTGGGAATCCTGCCAAGACTGTTCCATCTTGGATGCCACTACAGACTGCAGCCTCCTGAAAGCTGCTTAGAGCAGGGACGCCAGCACCTGTGCCTTTCGACCCTTTGTGGCTGCTCCAAGGGACACCTGAAGCATCACCTGGGCACCTGTCCTCTTCTGATCTCCGTTTCTACTCTTCAGCATGAGCAGCTAATTCCATCTCATCCGCAGCCAAGTCTCAGTGCACAAGCCCACCCTTTCATTTATTAGCCCAGCTTGCATTTTGTGCAGCGTTCCCTCACCTTCACCACGATGACGACCTTGCCCTGTTTGAGGCCAACAGCAACGGCAGAGGCAGCCGTGTCCTGGGACGTTTTGTCTGTGGTGATGATTTCCAGCAGCTGCATTTTGTCAACGGGGGAGAAGTAGTGCATCCCGATCACCTAGGCAGAAGAAGAGCTCAGGGTTAAGACAGATTCAGGCTCCCACGGTAAACTACTGGGAAAAGCAAGTCCCAGCTGCAGAAGGAAGCAGGCCAGCATGGGCTGCAAGACCCACCACCATACGGCATTGTCATCCAGCCACATACCCCACTGCATCCCTCTCCAACGTCTCCTCTCTCTCCTTGGCTTTCCCAAGGAAGCAGCCCCTGTCCCACAGCTCCTTCCTCAGTGAGCGTGTAAGTACGCTTGCAGGACCCAGAGCGCTGCTCAGCTCTCTGTACTTGTTAACGATATGGCAGCAAAACTTGTCCTGGAATCTTAGCTGGGGTGAGTCCCCACATGGATTTACGTGCACGGTGTGATCTGCAGGTGCTAGCTGACCGGGGGAGCAACCACCTGCCTGGGTGACGCTTCTTCTGGACGCTCAAAGTGGAGCAGCAATCAAAGAGATGTTGAGCAGAATCCCTGTGCTCTGCTTGTATTTTGTTTTTTGGGGGGGGGTGATGCAGTGAATCTAAGGACAAGAAGGCATGTTTCCAGGACCTAATTACAGAGGTAAGCACAGCCTTCCTCTGGGAGCAACGTTTAAGTGGAGATTATTTGTCTGTGGGCCTCATCCTGCTAACACGGCCATGTAATCAGGATGTCACCTTCATGCCTACTGGAAGCTACACTTGGCACTAAGTTCTGCATAAGTCAGATGCACCTTGAAGGACATCCACAGTCTGCAAAACTAATTGAATACAAATTGTAAATTAATACATTCATTAGTTAACTGATTTCCTATTAGTTTCCCCATAAAGAGTCATTACACGGGCGATTTATTCAGCAAGAGGTTGTTATTTGCAAGCATGAACAAGTAAGACACAATGTGCATTTCTGATGCAACTGAGGCCTGAACAGCAATGCAGGAAGAAGCTCCCCGGGGTCACAGGAACCTCCAGCAGCAGGGAGGCACAGTGGTACACGACTTGTGCTGTAAGACAAGCAGCAGGGGCAAGGCACTGCCCTGGGCAGCTCTGGGACCCTCGTAGGAGTTCAGGAAACCAGCCATGGGCACTCCTGCCTTTGCATTTCTGTAACAATTCCCTGATGAGCTCTAGAGCTTCCGTTTCCTTGGGGACTACTGCCTCCACATTCCACCTGTCTCAGAGAACCTTGCTCTTGCCATGGTATTATTACCCTGCAGGGGAACTCCTTGCTCCACCCTGCGTTTTCTGCAGCCCCACGTAGGCAGAGCAAATGCCTCAAGTAAGGGGAAAACACTTCTCCCTTTTTATATCAATGCCGCCCTAGACTGGGGCTTAGCCCACAGGAGGTGACTCCACCTGGTTACAGATTCCTCACGCTACTTCAGATGCCGCCGTGTCATTGTCATGTCTGCTCTCCTGCTGCTGCTCCTCCCTGAAGGGTGCAGGTCTCCTGCAGAGCCGCTGTCAGATCTGCCAGTCTCGTGCTAACAGAATCACGGGTACCCTTGGAAATCAAGAGGGCACTGAAAAAGTGCAGAGCTGACTCCTTCCAGAGCAGTGCATTCACACACCTGATGGTCTCTCCATCAACCAAGGTGCTCAGGACAGGCTGCTCCATGGGAGCTGGTGTTCACAGAATGGTTTGGGTTGGAAAGGACCCTAAAACTCATCCAGTTCTACCCTCTGCCATGGGTAGGGACACCTCCCACTAGACCAAAGCCTAGATGGCTCAAAGCCCCATCCAGCCTGGCCTTCCAGAGATGGGGCATCCACAACTTCTATGGGGAGCCTGTTCAGTGCCTCATCATCCTCATAGTAAAGAATTTCCTCCTCATTTCTAATTTAAATCTTCCCTCTTTTAGTTTAAAGCCATTCCCCCTTGTCCCATCCCTACACTCCCAGATAAAGAGTCCCTCCCCAGTTCCTACCTGGCTGCCCTTGCCTGGGCTAAGGGATGAGGATGCACCTGTTGTATAGATACAGCTGTTTAGACTTCAAGCAAACAGATGGAGTCGACTGTTCCAAACGCTCTGCTACAAGCTGTATCACTGCACTCAGTGCCATGTTCATATGGAACACTTGGACCCCCACAGAAAATCCACCATGCCTCTCAGGAGTTTGATTCTACGGCTGGCTGTAGCTTCAGTTTCAGCACTTCTGAGTTCAGCTTCCAGCCACCAACTCTTCCTTCCTTTTTGCTGCTAGACTAGTGCCTTTGCCCTGAGAAGGCATGCTCCCATCGTGGCAAGCCACTCCGATGTCTAACCACCTTATCAAAATGACTCAAGTCTCCCTGGCTGGAATTTTCTTAGCTTGAGTCCTTCCATAGCTTTTCTATCCTGCTGCACATATCCGTATTTCCTGAAGCATGCTGACCTCCCTAACGCACACTGCCTTGCCAATATTACACTTGATGGGAATCCACCTTCATCCCCTTCCTACCTGCCCCAAGATCACAAGCTCTTTGTTCAAAGCTGGCCCTGGGGGCAGAGGCTGAGCTGTTTCATGTTCTGAGGAAGAAGCAGAAGATCCCAATGCTCACCTACAGCAAAGCCGTTTTGCCACTAACAGGCAGCTCAGCACACTCACAAGCTCTGTGGCACTGGGTACTCACCTTCTCTGGCCTCTTGCTAACAGCAGCAATTTGGTTGATCGGGAGGGCAGACGTGTTACTGGCGAAGATACAGTGAGGAGGGATCACCTGCGGTAGGGGGTGGAAGAGGCAGTTTAAATGCACAGGCTCCAAAGTCAGATGTGATGTACAGAACCTGAGAGCATTCCCAGAACCTACTTGAGAACAAGGCAAACCTGACCTTCTCCACCAGAGCAGTGTTAGAAACTTACCCTAAAGCAGCAGCCCAAGTCAGCCAGGCCCAGCCTTCTACTGACTCTCCCTCTAGGTCTGTGGTATCAGTCAGTCTCAGAGCCCTGATTCTGCCAGTCCACTGCAGCCACATTAGTTGCTGCAGCAAGGGACATCAGAAAGAAGCACAGGCCAACTGCTTTACCAGTTATTTCCTCAAGTGTGCTCTTGAACAGAAAAGAGCAGAGGCAGCAAGCCAGGAACAGCAGGTCCAGGATATGTTGTGGACATACATTACTGTCGTATCAATGTGCTCAGAAAATTGATTTTTTTTCTGGGTGGCTCCCAGCAGTCAGGGAATGTTGCAAGTGCCTCTGTTCAGCTAAGAATTAGCGACTCCTTAATCATAGGACAGGAAAGCTGCCCTGGGCACTCACCCATGTACTGAAATGAGTAATTTGCACCAAGCATCAAACTACTGCATAAGGAAATGTGAGAACACAGTGGGGCAGGACACCCTGAGTCTCCATCGTACAGCGATCTTGTCTAGCATAGCTGATCAGAACCGGTACTCACGGCCTCCACTTCCTTCAGCACTTTGTGCTTGATGTTAATGTCCTCGAACACGGCCTCGATCACCATGTCTGCTTTATCAAAGCCCTTGTAGTCCAGCTGGCTCGTCATGTTGCTGAGAATGGAGTCCCTCTCGAAGGATGTCAGACTCTTCTTCTTCACCTTGCCATTCAGCCTAGGGAGGGAATCTCTGTCAGAGCGCCTGCACAGGCCAGCCCAGACTGCTGGAGGAACACCACGACACCTGGGATATCCCTCCCTCCTGGAACAGGGACCCAAAACACCACCTGCGATTCAGCAGGACTATCACTGGCCCATCCTGCCATCTGGAAAAATGAGAGCCCTGTTCACACATCTCTGTTGGTGCATCAGTCCGAAGGTCAATCATAGACATAAGCACTGTTACTGTTGAGCCAAGGTGATAGAGGAAAGAAATCCAACTTTCCAGAAGTCTGACCCAATGCTTCCCCTGACATAGGCCTCTAGGCAGCCAGGATTACTCCCTCCCCTTAGCTCTATAAGCTACTGCTAAATCTAAAGATGAAGCAATCATCTGTGATGGTCTACCTACCTAAGGAGCTAAGGCTGAATACACTGGGACTATTTCATAGCAGTAGCCTGGCACACTGCACAGGGAAACCTTAAAAGCAAGCAATTCTGTGACTTCTAATGGTAGGAGACTCCAGAGAAACTACAGTGTCATGAGTTCCTGACTGCCTACTAGCAAAGGATCATTTTGATGAAAGTCCCATCCCATCCCAAGTGAATTCCTGTAATCTCACGTACCCCTTGAAGACCTGCTGCTGTCCTCTGTCCAAGCCTTGCTGCGTTGTGTCCTTCAGAATGGTCTTCAGCCCCTTATCCACAGAAACCTGTGCAATCCCAGCTCCCATGAGCCCTGCTCCCAGCACTGCCAGGGTCCTGCACAGAAAGTGGTGAGGGGGGAAGACAGTCAGAGCTCGAAATAGCTGAATTGCCATTGCTGTTGTCAGACTCGCACAGATCCTGTCCATCCAGCCACCATTTTTAGTGAGGTCATGCAAAAAGATTTCATTTGTGGGTGGGACCTCCAAACTGCAGAGGATTAGCATTCCCAAGGCAGGAAATCTCTCTGCTCTGCCACACTGTGGGACTCTAGGCCACACAGTTCCAAGAATCTGTCAGCAGAGGTCCTCCAACTGCTCCTTCAGACACCTCACACTCGTACTTACTTGACCTCTCGCTGAGGTGTTCCAAACTTGTTCTTCTTGCAGCGCACCTGCCCGTGGTAAAGTCCGATCAGTGCCTTGGATTCCTTAGTCATTGCAAGGTGGCCGAAGCTCTGAAAAAAGGGAAGAGGGAAGGAGACAGTTTGGCCTTTAACAGCTGTCACAGCTCCAGCATGCACAGATCAAAGATGTGGCACAGGGACAGCACAGCCACCCGTGCAGCTACACAGACTAGGCATCTGGGTAGAAATGGAAGATAAGACGGGGGGGGGATGTGTGTCCTCTTTGCACAGGGAGCACCCTTAGTGCTAGGCACAGCCTGCTTTGCACTATTACCTCCCAGATGGGCAGCCAGAAGCAGTAAAGCATTGCTTCTTCAACATCCTTTCCCATAAAAAAATATAATTTAAAGCATCTGAAAGAATATATACCTCTAACACACTACAGCGCCTGCAGGGGTCTACCAGGGAACAAGAGTAGCCCTCGAATTTCTGTGTCCATCTCTTTCCTTCCCACTAACACATACTTCACTCATTTCCACTCATCCTGGGACCCTCCCAGCACAGCCCTGGGGAGGAGCACTCACCAGCAGCTCCCTGGTGTGCTGGTCACCCAGAGGTGACCCTGCTGCCTCAGTCAACCAGCAGCTGTGGGGTCCTACAGACCAAAGCAGGAGCCACTTCTCCTTCCCCAGTGACAGGACCACAGCTCACCGACATGGGACTAGAGGGACAAGTGACCCTTCTCTCCCATGAGCGTTCTGCTCTAGCCATCACCCCTCCTACTTCCAAGTGAGAGAGCCCTGCACCCAAACTTTGCAAAAATCTTTAAACAGGCCAATTCTCACTGCCAGCAGTGCTCTGATGCTATTTTCAGGAGATCATGGAGAGGCCACAGAATTAAAGGCATGCAAAATCTCACAGCATTTGGCACGAAATAGGAAAGAAGACAGGGAGATAAAAGACAGTGTAGGGCGATAGCAAACTAATGACGCGTCTGAGCCAAATCAGCTAGGAAAAGCCACTAATATAATGTAGTGTAGAGCAGGCAGTATCTTCCTTCACCTCTGTCCTGTGAGTTAGAGGCTTGTTAAAATATCAGAAACATGGAGACCAGAAGAGAATCTGCAGGTCTCCTATCCTAGGGGAAGAAAGGAGGCATTAGAAAAGGCATGACGCAGGCACTTATTCTTTAGGGGTCCTGGTAAGATCTCCATCGTGCTGCTATTCTCAGGAAAAGAAAATCATTCTTTTCTGCAAGGAACAGAGCATCCTGAGTCTCCCATTCAGCATCAGATCAAATGGGGGTGGAATGAATAACTAGAACAGGCAGGGTATATCCAGGTCGCTGTTAAGGTAAGGGGCAGACAGCTGGATCATCACTGGATGAGAACAAAAGGATCTACGACACATGGCAAGAGAAACTGCTGGACGTGACAGACCGTGCTATGAGAAGTGGCTGGATTTCACTGGTGGCATAGGGGCAGTGACGGGACAGATGACCCAAACAGATGAACAGATGGGAGTGTTGTGGATAATACAACACTCAGAGGGATTCAGGTCGTGCAAAGCCAGCAGTGCTCAGGTAACCACATCAGTAACGCTGTGCGAGGTCATGGTTACCTCTCCTCCTTATCAGAAATACCAAGACTGAGTGCAGATAAAGCAGAATTGAGATCAAGAGGAAAAACTAAGGACAAGTTGTTTACTACAGAGGAGACAAGGGTAAAGAACAGGAGTGATCAAGGTGCCTGGGGGAAGAACAAGCACTGGAAAATGAAGTGGAATAAAAGGGTCACACATAAACAAGCCTCCGGCCAGTATGCTCATCTGCTCGAGCCCTGCACCTACCCACCACGTCCTACCTCCATATAAAACTCGACTCCTATTTTTCTGCATGTCTCTCTGGTACCCTGAAAACTTCAAGCAAGACTGGACAGCGTTTAGGACATGAGGGGCTAGGTGCCAGCGGGCCTGAGGGACTTGGCAGAACAAACACCTACGGGCCAGCTACTGAAGCTGTGTGTGTGAGCACGCACTTACGACCACAGCTGAACCTCAGCTTGGACCAGCCAAACAGGCACAGCCCTGACTGTCCCAGCTGGTCACGTCAGCGTGAACGGTTTGTGTTTACGTGGGTGTCACCAGTGAAGGCACTGTGCTGCCCACGCACCAGCCACGTGCGTACTACACGTCTGTGAATGTGTGCACATCACCGATACCTTTGCAAGATCTGCTAAGCCTCCCACTAGCTAGACCTATGAACAGAAAAAAGCAGCAGCATACCAAGAGGTGAAGCCTCCTGGGCCTTAAAAAGCTAGATTTAACTTCCCTTAACAGTCCTTATTGGTCTTAAAACTCAGCCTACGTACCAGGGAACTGAAGAACTGTGGGCAAAGGAAGAGCTACATAGAGGCTTATGTCACGGAATCAAAGGAACACAGAACGGCTGAGGTCAGAAGAGACCTGTGGAGATTGTCTTGTCCAACCCCACAGCTCAAAGCAGGGTCACCTGGAGCAGGCTGCTGTGTCCAGCTGGGTTTTGAATATTGCCATGGAGGGCAACTCCACAGCCTCTCTTGCCAACTTGTGCCAGTGTTACTTTTACAAGTAACAATGTTTTTCCTCATGTTTAAGTTTAATGTCTCAGGTTTCAGTTTGTGTCCTTCACCTCCTATCCTGCCACTGGATACCACCAAGCAGAATGTAGCTGTGCCTTCCTTACTGCTTCCCTTCGGGTATTTATATACACCGCTAAGATCCCCCTCAGCCTTCCCTTCTCCAGGCTGAAGAGTTCCAGCTCGCTCAGCCTCTCCTCACGTGTCAGACGCTCTAGGCCTTCAATCATTTCTGTGGCCCTGTGCTGGACTCAGTCCAGGCAGCTGCCCCTCTGCCTGTTCTAGTGCCTGGAGCTGTTCCTCCCACGGGGCAGGACTTGGCATTTCCCTTCATGAGGTTCCTGTCTGCCCTGTTCTCCAGCCTGTTGAGGGGTCCCCTCTGAACGGCCAGCACTAGCAAGTACTCTGACTGCAGCGGTTACCAAATGGGTCAGTTTCACTGAGGGATAAGGAGAGAGAAGTCCTGTTCTGGGTAAGAAACCGCTGCTGAAAACAAAACAAAAAAAAAACAACCAAAAAAAACCACAAATAAACAAACAAAAAACAACCCCCAAACCATCACCACAACAGAAACATCTAATTTTCATGAGTACTGAAAGTTACCTATCACCAAAAAAGGACGAGTACAAAGTACCCGGACTAGAAAACTGGACAAACGGCAAAATGAGTAATGGGCAATCAACAGCCTCGACAAAAACAATGGCGAAAAAAGGTGCCAGAATAAACTGAAATGACAGTTTGTTCATGGAAGAAATTACTTGTTTGCACCAAACCACCTGGAAACACCCATGAGACCGACAGCACTAGACCTCCACCTCCAGGTTACCTGTCCCATGTGACAATCAGAAAACAAACGGGGCTCAGACACACAGAGAAATCAAATACAAAGTCCTGTTATGTGAAACCCAGATCAGTGAACTCGGTCTGGTTATTCCCAACTCAAAAAGCCTAAATAGACAGGAATGAGAAAAGGCACAAACTGTTTGCACAGATGAAGAACCTTGGGAAAAAAAAACAAAAAACACAACAGTTCTGTTGCTCAAGATACACCTTTTCTACAGCCCCACTCCCAGAAGAGCAGGCAAGGATCCAGGCACTGTTCTGAGCAGTCTGTGAAGAACATTATCTTTTGTGCATGGTTAAACTCATTTAGCACATAATTATACAGCGTATTTATTGCTACCAGTGACCTTATCTGCTTACCTGGGATTCGGTGAGGTATCCGGTATCACGCCCCTGATCAAGACCAGCCTTTACAACCTAGTCAGAGAACAGCAATAAAGATAGCCCACTGTTAAAGGCATGTCCATCAACAGCCGTGCTCTGAAGAGACTCCTTGTTTAGCTGCACCTCCTGTTTTCACCAGTGACCCCTCCCCAGCATTCAAGGGAGACTTCAGACTCGCTGGGTCCTGTCCATGCTGCTCACAGCAGAGCTATGAATCGCCTTGTCCGTCTAACACAGAGCAGCTACCATGACAGTGAGTTTTCTGTCAGGTTAATTTTTACACATACCTTGTGTTTTCAGGAATTGTTTCAGTAGGACTGTGCTCCTGTAATGTCATTGCTCTCAGAGTCAGAGGGGGGCATTCATAGGTTTTAGAGAAGTCTTTACAACTTAAATAGTGAAAAATAATTTTAAAAAAATCCAACCATGGACAATGTCTGAAAGTAATACAATGCCTGAGCTACTTACAGAACTAAGTTTTAAAGTTTTGTGGGGTTAGCGCTACGAACACAGCAACTGGTATTTTCCTGGCTTCAAATAGGTTAACCTATCTCATTAGAAACCGTACATGGAACTGAAGACTGAAAATTTTATGACAAAGTATTCCAGCTAAACCTTCCCTCAGTCGGGATTCTTGATCTCCCCCTCACTGGTGCCACTACATAAATTGGTGATCGAGCTCCAGGAAGCTATTCTGCATTTCAACATGCTTGCTTGACAGACCACATGGCTAGCCCTCATCAAGACCGATCTTTAAAGATCGTTACGCGTGGCTTGACTCAGAGGAAGGAAACAGCATCCCCCGTCTGTCGCCCTGTTATCCCACACATCCTCCTTCTCTGCAGTTTCTGATGCCTCACAGCAGGCATTACCTCAATGATTTTCAGCGGAGCAGGGTACAGTCCTTTGGTTTGCTTCTGAACTTTGCTCTCCACCGTCTTGTAGACTTGCTGCCTCACAAATGGAAGAGCCATAGCATAGTCTGTTATCTCTGTAAGACGTGACAAAACATGCCTCAGTGCAGTGCTACATGGCTACATGTACAACCAGCCTTTAAATAACTAAGCCAACAGTTAAAGAGTATAGCTGTGAATGTTATGTATTTGCAATGGAAACATGCACCTGAAACCGAGCTAGCCACAGGCAGCACCCTCTGGTCAGGAGAGTACCGATGGCTTGTTCCATGAACAAGTCCCTTTTGGAGCTAAGGTGTCCTCCTAATACAACTGGTATCAGACCAGCTCTGCAGTGCAGAACAGAGAGATGCCATAATTCCTGGGCTCTGTTAACTGCAGGTCACTGCTAAAGAGGATTAGCGCAGAGCAGACCCACATGCCTCTCCAGCTTGATTACACAAGCTTTGCACAGAGCTTGCTACTAGAACTTTGAGGCTGGATAGTCCTCTGGAGGTAGCTGCTCCTGTCTTCCCACAGGCCTGGATCCCTCCTACTACACTTCAGAAGCCCTCATGCGTAGCTCTGGCCACGCCGCTTGAAGATCAGATCTGCAGAACGTTTTAACTACCAGCCCACCCGGCTCAAGAGACGATTGCACCATCAAATAACTTTGTTTTGAAGATGGAGTTAAGTAGGAGTGTGACCATATTCCTGAGAAGCAAAGGTGGATTATACCCACTACAGTCCCTTGGGGTTTGGCTGTGGTGCCCCCAGACTTACTCTGTACTAGCCCTTTTGACCTTTTGGCAGACACAGTCCTGTTGGCTAGTCCTCTGGCAAAGCCAATTGCTACCTCCTCCAAGTACTCAATCGTTCGTGCTTCTGGGGTCTTCACACCTGGCCCTGCGAACAGAAGAAAAGTCTTGAGGAAACACAGCAGAAGTTATTGCTGGTGGACATAGCTCACGAGGAGAAGCAAGGGTGAGTCAGCAACAGGGCACTCCTTTGAACTGCTCCCACCCCCCAGCCCCACTTTGAATTCTCTTGATTCTGATGAACAAAACATTTAAAATCCATGGTGTTACACAGAAATACCAAAATGCCAAAGGTGTAACTGCCAGCACCACCTCTATCTTAACAGAACTAAAGTGCTCTGCCACCTCTCCCTCTTGTCACACCTCTGCGTCCCTGCATAGTATAAAAAGCCTGCACAACTGAGATGTGACAGCACCGTTGCTATTAAACATACAGACACAGTTACCAAACACCATGTCCTTGAAAATTACCTGTTCTGTAGATAATGGTCAATAAAACCTCAACCTCTGACCTCAGGTCCAAGAAATCTCTCCCTTGCTTTACCTAGTAACACCTAGCCAGACTCAGTACCGTAACTGCTGAAGTAACCTAACCAGGGGAGCTCCCAGCTGCCCTGGTTATATCTGGCATAAAATAAAGCAGAATTAGATTTGGGCACACCATTAAGTGAAACAAGAGAATGTTGTGGATACCCTTACTGAAGGAGAACTGCATGCACCTCATGAAACTGCCTCCTGATTAATGCTCTTTCCTTCGAAGCTTTCCATAATGAGCTAAAGTATCACCTCAATTAAAGCTGCTTTCACCCAGACATTGAGAACAAACATGAGAATACACAGCAGAAAGCCTTCTGGCACTGGGTGCTGTCTGAATGAACAAGAGATGCCTCTAATGCTTGCATATCATTTGTTTTTTGTGTTCCTCCTATGTCCTCATTTGGTTTGAGTCTGGATTTGTAGCACATCGACCACATCAGGTTTCCTTTAGGCAAGCCAAAGTAATCACTGATATAAAAAGTCAAACTTGCTGGCTCTTAAAAGGCAATTCAGGCCCTGCAGAGGGACCTGGACAGGTTGGGTCGATGGGCAGAAGCCAACGGGATGAGGTTCAACATGGCCAAGTGCCGGGTCCTGCAGTTTGGCCACAACAACCCCATGCAGTGCTACAGGCTGGGGGCAGAGTGGCTGGAAAGCTGTGCAGAGGAAAAGGATCTGGGGGTGCTGACTGATGATCGTCTGAACATGAGCCAGAAGTGTGCCCAGGCAGCCAAGAAGTCCAACAGCATCCTGGCTTGTGTCAGGAGAGGCTGAGGGAACTGTTGGTGTTTGGTCTGGAGCAGAGGAGGCTCAGGGGAGCCCTCATTGCTCTCTGCAACTGCCTGAAAAGAAGGTGTGGGGAGCTGGGGGTCGGCCTCTGCTCACAGGGAACTGTGGTAGGGCCAGAGGGAATGGCCTCAAGTTGTGCCAGGGGGGCTTCAGGCTGGAAATGAGGAGACATTTCTGCTCAGAAAGAGCAGTCAGGCCTTGGGACGGGTTGCCCAGGGAGGTGGTGGGGTCACCGTCCCTGGGGGTGTTCAGGGAGAGGTTGGATGTGGTGCTTGGGGACATGGTTCAGTGGTGACACTGGTGGTAGGGGGACAATGGGACCAGATGATATTGGAGGGCTTTTCCAACCTTAATGGTTCTATGAATTCACATTTAAGCAAGTATACAGCAGTAAAATTCACTCAGCAGATTTTAACTCAAGCCTGGGTACCACTGATCCCTTTTATAAGCAAGAACAGAGCTAAGAATACATCCTGCTCTAAAAACATCTTGCCCAACTGAACACTGGCCTGTGAGACAAGACTCAGGAGCTTGCCTTGCATTTCTCAGCACAGACAGCAGCACTTTAAAAAAAAATATTTTCTTCAAATTCAAGAGCACTTGGAAGTGCAATTTGGTTTGCAATCTGCAAGAAATTTCTCCATCCAACTGGAAGTCAGCTATAGCAATCCAGACAGCCTAAAGCTGTGGGGGCTGGCTTCTTTTCAAGATCTTGTCACTGAGATTAACATCTGCAGGCTGCGTAATTGTAGGCATTGGTCATCTATTCTTTCATTACGGGTCGCAATCTGTCCCTCTGACATGATAAATGAGGAATGCAGGTTCTAATCTGTATAATTAGCTTATGCAAGAGAGCCAACAGGCCCGCCGCCTCTGCGCTAACCTTTCCCTGTTCACTTAGCTTCAGCCTGACATTTCAAGGTCCCTGCGCACATGCTTCTGAGGTGGGAACGGAGGTTACCCTGCAGAGCACAGCAAGGACTTCACAGCCCATATGCCCTGCCTCAACCGCAGGTGGCATCAGTGGCTTCTCCGCCCATCAAGGTGGGGAGGTTAGCCAATGGGCAGTACATTGGCTTCCGAAGCAACTGAGGGGCATCATGTCTGACCTAGCGGGTCCACCAGCTGGTCAACCAGACCCATCTTCTTTGCTCTGTCGGCACGGATGTTCCTCCCAGTCAGCATCATATCAAAGGCAGCAGGAAGTCCTACCTGGAAGGGCAGAAAGGGGATTTTAAACAAACAAGTATGCCACGAGCAGAAGGGACTAGTGAGTAAGTTTTTTCTCCTACTCACCATCTTCGGCAGCCGCTGAGTACCCCCTGCTCCTGGCAGGAGTCCCAGTAAGACTTCAGGTGTTCCCAAGATTGTTTTCTTGTCCTTTGTTGCTATTCTGTAGTGGCAGGCAATGGCAACCTTAAAAAAGGAAGGGAAAACTAACGGTTTCCCTGTGAAAGGCCACAGAATAACTGAGCTGCCATCACAAAGGTCTCTTGTATGCACTGCTTCAGCTTTCCTCCTAATCCTACCCCAGGTCTCCAATCCAGCTGCCCAAATTCCCTCTGTGCTCATTATTCAAAGCTGCTTCTAGCAAGAGGCATGCACGCAGGGCCGATGGCAACAAGCAACTACTGATGCGAATGTGAAACTAGTGATCTGAACCAAGCTATTTTCAAACCTCATCTAGACCATTAATGTAAATCTCATCCACACTATTAAGGGCTAAAGTCATTCGCTGCATGGATAGCATGGTCACATTTACAAATCAACTGTGACACTGTTTCATCACTGGATCACCAAGTCCAGATCAATCACCACTAATTTTAAAAGGCTGTGACTGACTGAGAAGTACGCACGCAACTGAAGAGACTCTATTCCCATAAAGTTTTTCTATTTTAACAACAACTTTGCTCCAGGAATTACCACAGAGCCTTTCAGTTTACAAAACATTGAGTGGAGATTACGAAGCAGATGCTGCACTCAGCTGAAGTGGCAAGTGATGGCAGGGTACGCAGGCCAGGGTGGAGCCTGGCCAGGTTCCCCACACTCATCCCTCTCCCAAGAACCTTCAAAAGAACAGGAACCACTGGGATGTGAGACTCAATTCACTTGAAAAGAAGTCATTTCCAGCAGGTACTCTGCCAGCAGCATCTACGCAGATTCAACGCCTGCTGGAAACAGCCTGTCTGCCCTGGGATGCTCTCACCTAAGTATTAGCCTGGCCCACACGGATTTGTACGTGACTAGCTCTTTCAGCAGAAGCAGAAAAATCAGCATTGCAGAGCTCTGAAGCACAACCAAACCATTAACTTGCCACAAACTCATTTGAATTGATGTAATGAATCCACGTCAGGTCTCAAATCCCTCTGACAGAAGTCCTCTGGGCATCACGTGGATAGTTCAGAGAACCAGCGCTACCAACTCTCCCTGCTGCTTGGCAGACCCAGAATTGCTCAATACCTCCAGTCCTCCTCCCAGGCAGGAGCCACTGATGGCAGCAACTACGGGCTTTGGAGACTGCTCAATTTTTTCTAGCATCTTCTGTCCATCCTGAGAGAGCTGAGTCACTTCCTGAGAAGTCTTGCAGGCTTCAATCATGCTGCAGTGAGGCAGAAAGGCTGATCAGAACTGGAAAAGCACTGAGAAAACAGCAGTAAAATGGAGAGTGCTGTAAGGAGTTTGCTCCCCTTTTCCCACACAGCTCCAGCGACTGACAGGCGAGAGCTATTTAGTCCCACGGCCTCACATTAATGAACGACACAGGAAGACTACTAAATGCAGTGGGTTAAGTCACTGCACGCCGACACTGGTCTGCGCCTGCAGGCAGTGAATGAGCTTCCTTGTGTCAGAGCTCTGAAAGCCTCTGGGGGAAGAGGAGGAAGGGTCATAGGAAGCCTCAAAGCATTTGCCAGGAAGGGTGGAGGGGGAACCCAGGATCACTTTTTCGAGAAGCAGATGGCCGAGGCTCTGATGCTGCACTCTGCCAATTAGATACTCCCTCCGCCAATTATTCCCATGGAGGCTGCCGGTGTTTGCCAGGCAGGCACAATTCAGCAGGCTCGTAGCACTGAGACCGGCCGGCACCTCTTAAACGCTGCCTGTCCTTTTGCTCTGCTACTGCCTCCTTCCCACCGTAGCGTGCATCAGGTGTCTGGCCTTCTTTGGGGCAGAGGAAGAGGTAGTTAAGTTTTCGAAAAGTTGATTTGTAATTTACCTTACTGAAAGCTGAGAGCTTTCTGGCATTTTATGTCTTTAAACTACTTCTCTGCCCTGCCCGAGGTCAGGGCTAGCAGCCAGCGGCACTCCAGGTCCCTGGGAGAGCACCCACATGGGTCCCCCACACCCTGTGTGAGTTACCCACACTGAATGGCCCTGGAGGCCGCTCAGAGACTCGGCGTGGCAGAAAGCCAAATCCTGCCTAATCAAGGGGCCGTGCTGGCAGGCTGCCAGGCGCTCAACCCCGGCTTAAATGAAGTTCTGCATGCAAATTATCTAGTCTTGTTGTGTCCCAGACTGAAGCACAATGCTAACCCTGGAGCCAGGAAGGGAACTTTCCTTGGCTGCACCCCAGCACGCAGGAAGGAGCGACCCAGTGCTACAACCAAATCGAGTTTCTGACCAGTCATGCTCCGCTTTGTCAAGGCCCTAACCTCATTTGAGCAAGCTGCACATCCTGTGCGCATGGATCTCATGCTCAGCCTCACCCCGGGGAGATGGCCGTGACCAACTGCTCGGTGTGCACAGCTCGCCAGGCCACTGCCCCCAGGTTTTGGGCTTCTGAGGGAGCCCCATCGGCAGAACCTGTAACGCCCGCAAACTTACTCGATATCTGCTCCAGCAATGAAAGAGCCTGGCTTTGAAGAGATGAGGACAGCACTTTTGACAGCTTCATTGGCCCAGATCTCATTCATTACTTCAGTAAACTCCGCGCTCAGCTGTTTGGACAGAGTGTTCACCTGAAGGTAGCAAACACGCTGTAAATAGGGAGCCCGTGGTGGAGTTTAATCTCTGATTAAGCGCTGGCACCAAGCAACCTATCGTCAGAAAACTTGCATGGAAAACAGACCGACAACAAAAAGCCAAGGCCAGTTGCAAGTCTGAATGCATATTCCCATCTGTCTGAAGCTAGGAGAAACTGTAGCTCTACAGCCTTTTTTTCCTTTTTGCCTTCAGCAGACAAAAGGAACAGGCCACCCAGGAATTCCCGCAACAGCCAGGCCACTGCTTGGCACAACTGTAACGCTGCCGGGGCACTCACGTGGAGCCCAGATTTGACAGAAAAGTTAGTTCATCCTGTGTCAAAATAAGGGCATGAAAAACCTCCAAGATGAAACCCTGAAGCAGGTCCTCAAGTAAGAATTTCCTCCTTAACCTCACCGGCAGCGGGTTTGTGACCTCAAACACAGGTTCTGTAAGCTTCTGGTCTTTGATTTTTTTCTGTATAACAGACACTCACCTTGAGTCCAAGAACGTAATTAGATTCAGGGCTATCTTTTGCTGCTAAAACAAATTATCTTGGTACGTACAAGATCTTTCCATCAGGTACTTTCAGGTACCTCTCTAAACACCCAAACGCTCACGCTCCCATTTCTTTGTTCACAGCTTTGATGGCTGCAGGTTAGGAACGTCCTTAACCTGGAACTGGCATTGCAGTGCCTCCTCTGCACTACCACTACTCCTGCTGTTTCTGCTGATACACCAATTAACCACGGCCAATTAAAACAGTACCTTTGAATTTGGTGTGTTGAAGCGTACAACAGCGACATCTCCTTTGATATCGTAGTTAACGTGGGTTCTAGCTGGAAACAAAGGGGAACGCGTTATCAGCTGGTGGCCAGCAGCTCCTGGGGAAGGGGATGGACTCGCACAGAAAAGCTTCGTGCTTACCCTGAAGGGCGGTGGAGGTGGAAATGTTGCGGCAAGCATAACCTGAAGAAAAGACGTTGCAGATGTTAAAGGAATTCTCAGCAATATCAGCGTATGTGTCCTTTGTTAACGTCCCCTCCGGCCTCCCCTCGTCTGCCAAGGAACGTGCTACAGAAAATCCTGACCGGCAGCCAGCTCCCTCTGAAGGCTCGACCCGTGCCACCGCCAGAGTTCAGCAGACGCCACGCTATTGAAGTGACCTTCAGAGCACGGCTTCCACGCCGCAGTTTCCAATACCAGGAATGCCAAACCGAGGCCAGAAATCAAAGCTCTCTCCCCAGAGAGCCGACAAGAGACGAAGCGGGCGGCACACGGGGGTGTTCTGCCACCAGTGCACGCAGTCCAACACAACGAAGTAACGGCCCTGCTGCGCTTGGGGGAGTTTCAAGTCTACAAGTTAAGTTTACCACCACAGATGGAACTGTCTTGCCAAACTCATCCTGTTTCAAAGCACTCAGGGAACTCAGAGCACAGGATGAGCGAGTCCTGTCTGCAAGTGAAATCCCACTGTCCTGTCCCATAAATCCCAGATCTCCTCCTTCTGCTGAGGAGTTCTGTTTCGCCTGGTGACCTCTCACTACACAAATGGCTCACGAGCGTCAGCCCTGTTCAGGTGACCTTGATCCTGCCCGAGAGGATCCTCTAACGCCGACCGAGACTGAAGCACTGCCAAGGCTGCATTAAACATGAAATGTGGCAGGAGAGCTACTTCTCCACCAGCGTACAGCTCCTCTGCCACCTGGAAGCCAGCTGTTTAGCCGGCGAGGCTCGCTGCTGGTAACACTCAGGAATAAACCCACCCTGTCCCAGCAAGGAGGCAGAAAGTCCAGCAGAGGGAAAAAAAAAAAAAAAAAAAAAGCCTGCAACACCTCACCCGCGGGCACCTTCCCTCCCTGCGGCCCCGGGGCCGGCTCCTCTGCACTTCGACCCTCCTTCCCCTCGTCTCCAGCGCTGGCAGCGAGCACCGACCTTTGCGCTCCATTCCCCCAGCCCAGCAGACGCGGTGCCACACCGCGGGGACTGGAAACTGCGTGTGGGTCGGTCCCAGCAGGTGGGCCGGGGCGTCATGTGCCCAAATACCTCCGTACAAACAACAAGCGAGCTGGGTTCCACTCTGAAGCTGCTCTCAAGCACTCGCAGGCTGCAGCCAGGCCCAGGCTGCAGCCCCTGTGCTCAGCATTCATTTCCCTGAGCTCTGTGCGTGCTCAGGTCGCGTACTTCTGAACCCGGGCTGAGCTGAGCGTGGTCTGACAACATTTTCTCTGCTGAGAGATGCTCCCCAGCAGAATATGATGCACCTTTAACTTAACGGCAGTATTTTAGCCCAATAAAAGCCACACGGCTCCACCGCTTTCAGGAGAACACAAACACTTGACCTCTTACTGAGTTCTCTCGCTTTAATCCTGTGTTGCTGGGCACACCGAGAAGGAGAAGGAGATCAACCAAAGACTCAGTTGCAAAGAGGAGATCACGTTCCCCTTCCACACCCAGGATCCGGCAAAGCTGGGACGAGGAAGGGAAGCAGCGACAGCTTTCCCCAGCGCTCACCTAGAGCAGGGTGCTCACTATGACATTGTGTACAAAGTGATCCCAGCTCAAGTCAAAAAAGTGAGCGGATGAATGAAACTTCTCCTTCTGTGCTCTAACACGCTTTCCTCTTTCAAATGATTTTTGAACAGACTGCTTCCAAGCAGGCCTTAAGCCTTGAATTCCACTTTGCTTTCAGGCTTAGCAAAACAGAAGATATAACGCAGGAAAAAGAAAATAAGGGTGAGACTGAGAAAAATCTTACTACATTTTGGATCCAAGCTCTTCTGGGAGCAGCAGTGGCATTGGGGTAACAGCCGCTCAGCATTCGAGTCACAATGTTTTGTTTTAGGTCCCAGAACACGTGGGGAAAACATCTTCCAAATGCCAAACTGACACCTTCCCCATCCCAAACTAAGAGCGCAGTTACTTGGTATGGTCTCAGCACGTCTGCTTCAGACGTAAGCCCACCCAGCAGTGCTGCTGACTTGCCAGGACCGGAGCCAGGAAACCCTCCGTGGTGACTGAGAGGCGAACGGCCCTTTCACTGGCATTTACCCTAGGACTAAACCCCGTGAATAAAGGTCGGGGGGGATGTCAACCACCCGCACCGAGCGCCCAGCTGGGCGCTGTGGATGGGAACCTCCCGACACGCTGAGCCTTCTTCCCCCCGGGAAGCTGTCAGCACACGGCCCAGCAGGTACAGCTGGCTCCTGAGCCTCACCTGCCTCCTGCCTACCCGCTGCCACTTGCCCTGGCCAGGTCTGCACCCCACCTGGCAGAACGCCCTGTTAGGGCAGAACAAGGCGCAAGAAAAACGCCGTTAATTACGGCGAGTGACGTTAATTAACTTTGCAGACACAACCAGGCTGCCGGTGACAGCCCCGGGAGCTCCACGGCCCTGCTCACTGTCAGCAGGGGCACTGCTCCTGCAGCACCGGGGGCACGCACGCGCCTCCAAGACAAGCTTTAGGTTCCAGGCACTGCTGCTGGATTTCAGCTCCACACCCGTACAGGAGCACAGAAATTGTCTGTTTCCAACCAGCCCGAGCACTCCCCTGTGAAAACCACATCCCAGCTAAATGCAGGGCAGTGCCAAGGGTCGGGGGAGCGCCGGGGAGCATCGCTCACTGGCGGGGATGCTCGGACACCAAAACGAAGGCAGACCGTGGGGCCCTGCAGGCACAGCACACCTGGGGGCCTGTCCCCAGCCACGTGGGGACACCTTGCCCTAGGTGCTCGCAAACGGGCCCCATGGAGGAAGGTTTCCCCCAGGGGTGCAGAAAGCCAAGGTGGGGGCAGGCGCACAGCCCCCTCCCACAGCCACGCCTGGAGAGCAGCAGCAGGAGCCAGGTGCCCAAGGACACGGGGACACCCCCACGCAGATGGGGAAGGACACGGGGACTAGCTCAGGGGCCGGGGACAATCCCACCCGCAGCCCTCCCCCCTCACTGGGGTCGGAACTGGATGACCCTTGAGGTCCCTTCCAACCACGGTGCTACGTTCCTGTGATTGCTCCCAAGCACGGGACCCCCCGCAGCACCACGCAGAGATCCCCAAAACACGCAGGGCAGCAGCCCCTGCCCCGTGGGGACACCACGGCCCCCCAGGAGAAACTGGGGGTGAGTGGGGACGTGCTAAGGACCCTCCCTGGGGGGACACAGCGGCCACACAGCCAATACCCTTGTGTGGGACACAACCACGGGTGGGGACACGGTCATGGGGGGGGAGGGAACACAACCATGGGGTCTCCACCAGCTCCCCAGGCACCCCCTGCCCCAGCTTCCTCAGAGCCCCGTGCCTTGCAGCCCCCCCGGACATGAACACGAGGAGTGTCCCGCTCCCAGCAACACACCCGTGCGTGGGCACCCCCCTATATCCCCTCACGTCCCTCCTCCGCGTGAGCACCCCCCCATGTGTCCCTCCCCCCCTCCATGGGGGCACCTCCCCACGTCCCCCCGTGTCCTCCCCTGGGGACACACAGCCCCACCCCACCCCACCCGTGGACACACCGCCCCCTCCTTCCCCCCTTCCCCTCACAGCTCCCCCAGCACCACCCCACGCGTGCCTCACCCCCCCCCC
>CM021699.1:116766573-116803062 GCA_011074415.1 Stictonetta naevosa
GATACGGGGAGGGGGTGATACGGGGAGGGGGTGATACGGGGAGGGGGAGCGCTGCCGTCCCGCTGAGAGCCTGAGGGAATGGGGCAGCAGGGGCAGGGAGCTGGGGGTCGGCCTCTGCTCGCAGGTAACTGTGGTAGGGCCAGAGGGAATGGGCTCAAGTTGTGCCAGGGGGGCTTCAGGCTGGAAATGAGGAGACATTTCTGCTCAGAAAGAGCAGTCAGGCCTTGGGACGGGTTGCCCAGGGAGGTGGTGGGGTCACCGTCCCTGGGGGGGTTCAGGGAGAGGTTGGACGTGGTGCTTGGGGACGTGGTTCAGTGGTGACACTGGTGGTAGGGGGTGGTTGGACCAGGTGATCCTGGAGGGATTTTCCAACCTTCATGATCCTAGGGTTCACTCCAGGCAGGAGAAGCTGCAGACGAGGCTTTGTGTGTGGGGAAGGCTGGGGATCCCTTTCGGGATGGGCTCCGGGTGAAGCCTGGCGTGCTGGATCCCAGCTCGTTCTGCTCCCCAGGGAGAACACAGCAGGAGCTGCTGGGTTAGCACCAGTGGATAAAATTAGGGGCAGCGGCGTGAAATGGTGCCAAGGGGAGCGCGTCAGGCGAGTCACGCTGATACTGGCTGGGCGCTGGGACAATTTTCCAGGGGGAAACAGTGGAACAGTTACTGTGGGGGGAGCCCAAAGCTGCCCTGGCTGCTGATAGTACCGGGCTGGGTCATCGGGGAGAGCGGTGTTTATCTGCAGAGTGTTATAGCAGGCCACAGCTACAACCCAGTCTCCTCGTCTGTTAGATGCTGCTCGAAAAGTAACAGCAAGTAGTTCTCCGTGCCGCTGCTCTCGGCTGCCCTTGGATCACCTTCCCTTTCTTGGCTTTTTTGGCTGCGTGAAACAGGCAGATTGCTTCTTTTGGAGTGGTTCTGAAGAGATCAGATTGGGCTAATAGCAGTCTTTGCCGCCTCTAGATATCAAGATGACTTCCATGCTGACCCATACCCTCCGAAACCTCCCTGCTTCTTCAGCATGGGCTGCCAGGGTCTGTAAGTATCTTTGCATTTATTAAAGCTTGAACTGGGAGGTCACAAAGTTCCGTTTTCGTTTATAGAGTTGGAGTGGATGCTTGTAGCTGAATCTTTGTTCCGCTGTCATCTGGTTTTTAAACTGATTCCATTGCTGACATGTTTGTCCTTCCCACGTCTTCCAGTGTGGGAGGAATCTTGGGCTACCCTGGCAGTATGAACTATGCCCCTTTTATGAAGAGGGTGAAATAAAAAATATCTCACAGACGTGCAGGTGCACGCAGTTGTCTTACTGTGATGTTATCTTTTTTTTTTAACTTTTAATATTTCTTACAGAAGCAGGAAATGTTTTTAACACCTAAGATTTGACAGATCCTCCTTTTCCTCTCCTTGTTTTTCAGTTGGTCGGTCGCTCAGCTGCTCTCCACAGCTGCAGGCTGCAGGTAAGGTGATGGCACCAGGCATCACCATGGGTCTGTGCCAACAGGCAGGTCGTGAAGCTGCCTCCCTGTTCCACCCCTGTCTCATCCCGCACAGATCTCAGAAGCGCAGTGCAGTCAGCAGTAGAACAAGAGTGCCTCCCAGAAGGTGCCACCAAGTAAAACCACAGGCAGAGCACTGCAGTGGAGCCCCCCGAACACCTGAATGCCCCTGGCCCCAGCAGCTGTGCCCCCTGCAGAGCTCACAGTGTGTCCTCACCTGATAGATTACAATTTCTGGTGTCTAAACCAAAAAGCTAAGCCAGGAGGTTACAGGCTGTCGAGGGGTAACCAGACCTCTTGCCCAGGACAGGACGGGATTGTCCCTGACTAGGGGAAGCTTGTGAGATTAGCTCCGATGTCCTGAGAGACCAGTAAGAGGCTCAGGTCTCGGTAGAGCTGCTGACTGCGCCGTTACACGGGTCTCTCGCTGGGCACTTGGGGTGTTCTGGGGCTCTAGGAGTCATTGTGGGCTTGCTCACGTGGCTGTAATGCTTTGAGCTGCCTGGATTTTGGAAAGGAACCTGAACAGTAGCTCCCCCTTTTCTCCTTGGCTTTGTACAGAGAGCCTTGTAAAACCCACAAACAGTGCCGGAGTTTCACACTTGTGCTTTCGCTTGCTTGAGCACGGTGTTTAGCTGGATTTAATCCACTTTTTTAATGTCTTTGTGCTTAATGGAGTAAATGGAGCTGCCCTGTGCTGCTGTAAATGCTTGCTAAGATTTCCAGGCCTGATTGTGTTAGGAAGTTCTCACTGAGCTCTTAATTGTCGCTTCGGAAGAGCTCTGGCAGTGGCCTGTTGAATGGTACTGCATCGGGACTCTGCTTTTATCTTGACCCTGGAATCACGGGAGGCCTTAAAGAAAAGTAGCAAGTTACCCGCAGTAACTGTACGCTCGCTTTGCCACTGCTTTCCCAGGGAAGTGCAAGTTGGTTGTTTCTTGAGCTGTGCTGACTGGTCACGAAGTATCTCCCTGTCACCGTGCAGTAAGAGCACATCTGCAAGCAGTAGTGGATCGCTGTTTGTGCTCCTCGCTGCACCCCAGTGAGAGGCTGCGAGGTCTTTTTCTGGCTGCAGGGCTCTGAATGTGGTTTCCCTCACTCGTTTTGGAAGCCGTGCAGTGTTTCCAGAGGTGTCTGTTCTTGTACCGCTCTTGCTGGTGGTAATGGAGACTACGAGTTTGTGCCTCGATTCTCAGCTGTGCTGTTGCCTCGGTGTAGCTGTAGATGAATCCTGCGACTGACGAGGGAAATAATGAGTTGTTAAAGCACCATTACAGATCATGTAATTAACCACACAGAGACAAGATCACAGCCCAGGTGTCCTACCTACAGTGCTTCTGACTGATGCACTAAAAGACAACGTTTTTCATAGTTTTCTGTTAATTTTAACAGCTTTAAGCTTGATCGTGTTCTCGTTAACAGTTAGGTATGCTTCTCTTTTAGCTGTCCAGCCTAAGAGTAAGAAGACCTTAGCCAAAAGTGGTGTGAAGAATATTGTTGTGGTGGAGGGCGTCCGTATTCCATTTCTGCAGTCTGGCACTTCGTAAGTACAGGATAAGGAAAGGCCCGCTCCCTTGGTTAACAGAATCATTTTTTGAAAAGAGTTGCCTTACTTGTCATCTTAATGTGATTATTTTGTATGCCTACAAGCCCAGAAATGACAGATTGCTGACGGTTATCCCGTCTTTATGGAAAAAGTACAGTTTGAAGAAGATTGCCCTTAATTTTCTGCCTTCTTTATCTTCCAGATACGCGGATCTCATGCCCCATGACCTAGCCAGAGCAGCGCTGCAGTAAGTGCACGGAATGCTAAAAGAGCCCAGAAAGCTCTCGTAGAACTGCTGGGGTCCTGGTGCTGGCACTGTGGCACGCACAGAGCTGACTGTCTGCTCTTGTCTCTGAGCAGTACTTCATTTTTCTTGCTCAGCTGCTGCTGTAGGAGATGGCTGGAGCAGCGGGGTTTGCAATGGGCATGAGTAAAAGTGCGGCGACAGGGAGTTTCATTGGCGTCTCACTTGAACAACTAGTTAATTTGAATTCTGACTGCATAGTTCTCTAAATACTCTTGAGGTATGCTTAGAATTCAAGGGAAAAACCGTCTGCAATTGAGAGAAAGCTGGCAGCAAGAGCAGCCCGCTGATTCCGCCACCTTCCTGTCCCTTACATTCTGTAGCGATTTGACAAGAGCTGTGTGTCCTTAGCAGTGGGATTTTTGTTGTTCAGGAACAGGACAAATTGAGAAGAGAGAAGGCATTACCAGGGAGGAAAGGAGGTTACAAGGCCCGAGGAAGGACTGGGAGGCCGGGTGCTGTCATGTCGAATCTGAGTGCCACGTTTAGCCAGGGCAGGCTAGAGTGGTTGGCAGGCAGGGTGCTAATGCTACCGGGGGGCTGTGTCCTGGGCGTTGGGGTGGAGGGAGGCTAGAGTGCTGCTGGAGAGAAATTGTTGATGGAAGTACCTGTATTTTCATTTTTATTTGGTGGTTTGCAGTGCATGAAGCTGTCTGAATCCCACTGTCCTTAATCACTGCAATGGAATTTCCCGTGTTGCCATATTTGCTGGGATGTCGTAGCAAATTATGCAACGTATTTCCCAATGAGCTGGGAAAACGCACTGCTCGTTTTCTGCGTCTCTATGGAAGCTTTCCATGTTCCTACACCAAATGTCATGGGCTTGGGTTTCTCTGGGGCCTGTTTCCTACAATTTGGATGTCACAATTCTCCAAACTGGGGGGGGATACTGACAGCCACTTCTGGAGGGAGACAGTGACTGGTGTCATGAAATTAGATAATAAAGCATCGTGATACCACTGTGATTATTTGTGGTCAGTTGCACTTGTCATTAAGTACCCGCGCATGCAAGATTTCCTTTGGACCTCTGGCAGCTCCAGCCCTGTCGTTGCCGTGTTCTCCAGCCAAGCTAGTGGCAGACAGATGTTTGAGGGCTTGTGGCAACGCCTTTGCTTGCACGGTACAAATTCTCCTTGTTTCTGTCTTCTCCCTAGGGGCTTGCTGAACCGGACCAATGTCCCGAAGGATGTTGTTGATTACATTGTTTACGGCACGGTGATCCAGGAAGTGAAAACGAGCAATGTTGCCAGAGAGGTGGGTTACCTGCACTGTTTCTTGTTTCTTCATTCTTCTAGAATGAAGATAACAAGCCCTTGTGAAAAAAGTCCAGTGTAGCTTGGCTTTAGGAATATAAGCTAGTTGTGCCAGTACTGGCAGACAAGTAACTGCATGGGGCTCTGCCCCTTGTTGAAATCTGCCCAATATCAAGCACGTTTTAATGCTGTGAAGCCTCTGCTTGATTCTTGCCTGAAAGGGAAGCTTTTGTTGTTGATTGCTGATCACTCAACTCTAATTACCGGTTGGACTCAAAGGCTGGTATGTCCGAAGTAGCTGGGAGGACCAGAGCGTGCTGTGATGGATTGCTTTGTATCTGTTTGCTTCAGTTGCCTGGTCAGATGCAGCGTTTGAATGATCTGAAATGCAGTAGCTTGGTTGCCCTTCGGGCAGGCAGAAAACCCAGTTCACGCGCTATACACGGACAGAGGTTGGTCTGCTCCAGGAATGTGATGCGGGTGGCATGTGATTTTCTGTTATTCTCTGCAACCTGGCAAAACGATTACGTAACGAGCTGGAAAGACTTAGGATTATGAGGCTCTCCAGTTCCATCGGCGGAGTTAGCCTTGTGTATGCAAATACTTGCCTTGGTCACCTGCCAGTCAGATGAGGCCGCGGTTTAATTTTAACTTGGGAACAAGTGGTGAACTTTAAACCAGTTGGCCACGTCTCAACTAGGGAAGGTCTTGCTGCGAGCAGTTTTCCTCTGCTGGGTCAAACGAGACTGCTTGCTGAACTGCAGATGTTTTCTGTCCTGTTTGAAGCAGCTCGCAGCGCCTTGTCCTAAGGGCTTGAAATAACTCTTTTCACGTGCCACCTTTGCAAATATGCGAGCAAAGACAACGTTAGGTGCTCGAAAGCTCTCTCGAAACGATGAGGTGTGTGATTAGTTTGTCCCTGGTGATTGCACAGCCTGACTGAGAGCCCTGAGAGGGGGGCAGCTGCCTTCTCCAGTTCCCAGAGTCCAGGGAGGGGAATTGCTGCTGCGGTAGTTGGCTGAGTGGGAACTCGAGGTGCTTGTTTTCAGCTTAGTCTGCAAAGGCGTGTTGCTGGGCAGGAGGCAGATCTGGCCCTGTGGAGCAAAAGGTGCAGGTTTTAACAGTCGGTCTTTGTCACTTGTAGGCTGCCTTGGGAGCTGGCTTCTCTGACAAAACTCCAGCCCATACAGTCACCATGGCTTGCATTTCTTCAAACCAGGCTATGACCACAGGTATGTTGGCTGCAAGAACAAGCTGTGGTTTGAAACCGAGCTTGGCAACTCCTCTCCGTCCCTCAGCTAGCTCATGCTGCTTAGTGAACAGAACTAAGCAGGCGAAGAACTTCTGGAACAGAAGACAGACTTTGAACTAACAAAATGCGCTACAAATTGAGCACCTGCGATAGGCCTGCCAGCAGCTTGGCACTGTTTGCATTCAGCCACTGCCTCTGCTCAGTACCCATGTTAGCTTGGGAGGTAAAGACTAAATCTTGATCAGGAAGTCACTGCCTTTCAGGCTACTGTCATCTTGGGTTAAGCCTGGACAGAGGAGAAAAAATGTTGGTATCCTGCATCACTGGGAATGCGCTTCTCCCACGCTGTGTGTGACAAAGAAAGCAAAATTACAAAACTAGTGTGCTTCATAAAATGTCTGTTCGTCCTGATCTGTCTCAGTTAAACACGTGCTGTGTCACTTGGCCAAAGCCGGAGGCTGGGGAAGGACAGGACACACAATGTGGTGTCCTAGGCACTAATGAGGTAAGCGTTGCTTCTCCCCGCAGCCCTCATGGCAAGCTCTGTCTCTTTCTGCAGGCGTGGGTTTGATCGCAGCTGGACAGTGCGATGTCGTCGTAGCAGGGGGCGTGGAGTTAATGTCGGATGTTCCCATTCGTCACAGCAGGAAGATGAGGAAGACTATGCTCACTCTTAACCGAGCCAAGACCTTGGGCCAAAAGCTCGCTCTGATTTCCAAAATTCGCCCTGACTACTTTGCTCCTGAGGTATTTTTTGGCAGGCATTTAGATGCTATTAAAAACTATTAAAATTTACTATTCTAAAACCTAAACTGTTTTATAAGGGGGTGTGAAACAAGTTGGCTCAGGTAATTTTTTAGCTTCACTGGAGATGAATGGATTTAAAAAGGGCTAAGGTGGCTTCCCGTGGCTCTCCTTTATCGGATCTCTGTGATTTTTACGTTAAAGCTACAGTTGCCTGATGCAGCTTGCAGCATTCGTGACTCTGCTTTGGTTTTACTCTGTCTTCTTACATGTCGGTCTTCAGGAAACATAATTTACATCAACATTCCAAACCTCCTCCCTCTTTCTGTGGCTCCTAGCTCCTGTGTGCTGGAGACTGAAAAATGGAAGCTTTTTTCCATCAATTCATAACTCATGCAATTGTTGTAAAGCATCAGAGGAATTCTTGTTTCCTAAATAATGAAGTGACGCGCTCAGGAAAGGTGCATCGTTAGTATAATAACGTAGTTATTGTTTGATTAATGTCTCCTAAATATTGCCTTGTGATTGCTGTTCCCAGCCACGTCCTGCCGGGTGCTGAATGTGTTCAGTTCCCATGTTTGGGCCCTGATGAGAACAGGTAGCCTGCTGGTTAATGTCAGGAGCCTGCTGCAGATGGGGCCACTCTTGCCTCCCTCTGAGGTCATGAGGGAGGTGAATTACGGCATGATGGAGGTTGGAAGGAGGAGCGCTTCTCTCCAACACCGCCAAACTCTTCACAAGAAAACTGCGCGTGTCTCTCCCGCTGGTTGCCTTTAGCTGGAGTGCAGCGAAGCACAGTGTGCATGTAGCAGAGATGAGATCCAGAGTCTAAATAAGATACTAAAATTGCAGACTTAAATGCATGCAGGGATTTCCTGGGTGCTGCTGGAAGAATAAAAGGTGAGCTGAACTCACCTGCTGTCTCTGGCTTTGCTTGTGGAGGTGTTTAACAGAAGCTTTTAAGGTCCCAGGAGAGGCTGTTTGATCTTGGCCCAGAAGGTCTGGTCACCCCTCGTAGGGGAATCCTTGTTACATTCACAGAGCACATTGTGCACATCCCATGTGGCTCCTGAACCCCTGGATGTAGCAGCAGCCTGGATCTCATTTTATCCATTTTCTCTGAAATCGTATGCTTTGAAAGTGATGATTCTTCTCATACCAGAACTGACTCGGTGAAGCGTACGGTACCGCCTGCTATTTGCATAGCTCCGATATTGACAGCTCTGCTGAACGAATGGACTCTGCGAGGATGGACGCTGACTCTGCGAGGCTTAACCAGCTTCTGAACGTGGTGGTCTTTCATAAACCACCCGTAACTGCTACAGGGGGAGGCATTTCCGTGTGCTGACTTTATTTTATTTTATTTATAGCTCCCAGCTGTGGCAGAGTTCTCCACCAGCGAGACCATGGGGCACTCTGCTGATCGCTTGGCTGCTGCCTTCGCGGTTTCCCGTGTGGAGCAAGATGAGTATGCCCTCCGCTCGCACACGCTAGCCAAGAAAGCCCAGGACGAAGGCTTGCTGCTCGATGTGGTGCCTTTCAAAGTGCCAGGTAAAAGTGCACGTATTTCACTGCTAGCACACACCAGTTAAATGAGGAAGTGCTTTAGTTAGAAGAGGAGAGGAAGCACTGGGGACCAATTCATAACATTCCCTGTATGTTACGGATTTTAACTGTGTGGCACTCCCTCTCTGGCTCCCTGGAAGACTACTAAAAGAGCTTGTTTCCAGACACGCATATCTGAACATTTATCCTTGCATATCTGAATTTTGTAGTATCCATCTTATATCCTCGCTAATGTGACGATAGGACAAGGAAAATCAGAACTGCTCTTTTATACCCCAAGCTATCAACAACAAATAGAAATAAGCAACAAATTCATGCTGGTCTGATGAATCAGGTGGCTGGGTAGGAAGACTGGAAATACGATCCACTTGCTAGACCCCAGTTCACCAGGCCTCACAGTCATTGCTCGGATGTGAAATGGTCTGGGCACTTTAATTAGGGGCGATTCTACTCTGTACTTAGTTTCCTAACGAGACCTTGGTTTTACATTTCTGCAGTTTCATGCTGTCTTTGTACTAGAACTGGTGCTTTCTGTTAGCTGGCGCGTTTAAGCAGCCAGTATGGCTGAAGATGCATGTATTTGGTTCTTGCCAGCACTCTCACTTCCTCAAAACTTGGCACATAAGCATATACCGATTTAGATCCAGCTCTCCAATTTAGGCTTTATAATCTCTATTGAAAGTCTTTTTATCAGCTTGGGCTTTCTGTGTGGTATTTTTTCCCTATTGTAAATAGACTGCAGCACTTCATTTTTTTTTGTCTTTAGAGGGAAAGTAAAGCAGCTTCAATTTTTAAATGATATTTTTAGCCATGCTAAATAGATTGATACTGCAAATGGATTTTCCCTTTTTCTTCCTCCAATGTGTCATAAGAAGCATAATTTTCCGATTTTTTTCCTGAAGTCCTCATGTACAAATTCACGTTTGCTGAACCTTATTTTTAAACATCAACAGGCAGAGATACGGTTACCAAAGATAATGGGATCCGCCCTTCCTCAATGGAGCAGATGGGCAAGCTGAAGCCAGCTTTTGTCAAACCATACGGAACTGTCACAGCCGCCAACTCATCCTTCCTGGTAAGGTGTTTGTGAGCCAGCTGGGGAAACGCTGGTGTGCCCTCTGCCTCCACAGGCACGTAGGCTCAGCTGGTGTAATCTGTGGGAATGAGTTGTGTCCTTTGTGATATCACCTGCTCTAAGATATTTTTTTTTGTAGTGAACTTGGGGACTGGATTGTTTTATTTTCAAGTCAAGAATTAAGCCCCTGAAATTGTTTCTTTTTACATGTCTGTGCCTTTTTGTAGCTGTCTCTGGGGTTGATTGTTCAATGGCATTTGTAGAAATTCTGTTCTGGGATGAGATCAGTCACAGTAAGTCTAGAAGTCAGTGTTCTAGACTAAGCTCGTCACGTTAAGGCTTACCCTGTCTGTAATGCAGACTGGAAGAGGAGATTTCTCTAGCACATCTGTGATGGAGCCCTCTTCCATGTATGCTCCTTTTCTTCTCTCTAATGCTTTTAAGCTAAGCTCTTTTCATAGAATCGTTTAGGTTGGAAAAGACCTTCAAGATGACATTAAGTCCAACCATCAGCCATGCTGAAATCTAAATTTGTGAATTAGGTGAGGCGTGTCTGGGTCCCGGTTCCTGAGACTCGACAGAAGGCGATTGCCACTGACAGTCTCCCACAGAGCTCGAAGGCACAGTCTTGTTTCTGTGTGCAGCCCTGACGGTTTCTTGTGTGTTTAAAAGGCTGTCCCACAGTTTGTGATGAGCACAACTGCTGCTGGGGCTCCTCAAGCAGCAGTGATACCAACTCCTTAAGGTCCATGGGGACTTGCAGAAGCCTGATAATGCCGTAGCCTTGGCCTTAGGAACAGTTAAAACACTGCTGGTGTGCTGCACGCAGCAGGGCCAGGTTGGACCATTATCCCAGAAAGGGGTCATCATGTTGCCAAGGCCGTGATGTTCCTTTTTGCAGTGTGTTGAGCCTGTGGCTTGTGGCATCCCAGAATTATGCTCCGGTTTTGGGATGGGGCTGAATAAACAGGTGTGTTCGGTCCTAAGGACCGGTAGTGCAGCTGGGCACCTCTGTCCTGCTTGAGAGCAGAGGGAGCTGTGGGCTGTAAGGAGGTGCTCCAGCAGGGTGTGCTTGCATCATTCGGAGGTTGTCCGTCCATCCGCTCAGTCAGGCAGACTCGTCCTGTATCACAGGGCTCCTGCACGTGCTGGAAGATAAATAATTCCTCATAAAATCCTTGTCCTGCGTGAGGCCTGTGGGTGTAGCTGGGGCAAACAGGAGTGCAAGCTAGGGATTCAGTTAGGCAAGCAATGGGGGATGCAGTGGCCTGGACGTTTTCCTGCTCAACCTGCAGCAGGGAACTCGCTGTTAGCAGGGGGGTGTTGGACTCGATGATCTCCAGAGGTCCCTTCCAGCCCCTACAATTCAATTCAGCGATTCTGTAACAGCAAAGCCAGCTTTGCACGTCGTGGAGTGCTGTGGCAGAGCCTGGCAGCCCTGGTTATGTTTGGGTCTCCCCTAGGGGCTGCTCCGTGGGGTTGTCAGGCTCCTTTTGTGCCTGGCGCGCGTCTGCTCGTCGGGCAGCGACCTCACTGGCTTCTTCTGCCCGTTGCAGACAGACGGTGCCTCGGCAATGCTCATCATGTCTGAAGAGAAGGCTCTGGCGATGGGGTACAAACCGAAGGCCTACCTGAGGTAACAGAGGGGCTGCTCTATGTGGGGTCTGAAGCCCGCTCTCGTTTCTTTCTCCTCCTCCCGTTACTAACAGCATTTCTCCTCCGCAGGGACTTTGTGTACGTGTCCCAGGATCCAAAGGACCAACTGCTGCTGGGGTAGGTGGCGATGAGGAATAGCCTCCCCTAACAGCCTGTCCTAGCACAACAGCCTTGACTTGCCATTGCACGTTTGGTTTTGTTTTTGCTCTTCGTGCCTTCTCACAAAGGTGTGAGAGCTGGTGTGGTAGGTGTGACGTGGCAGGGGGGTGGCTAACGCAGGAGAGCAGCTGTGGCAGAAACATCCACCCTGGTTTGCTGGGGGGTGTCGCAGCACGTTGGTGCTGGGGGTAGCTCCCGGGGCTGTGCTTCAGCCAGAGTGGGAAAGGCAGAGCGCCGTACCGTGCATCCTGGGGAGACGGAGTGTAATGTGGCTTCCTGCGGAAAAACGGGAATGATAGTGGGAGGAAATGTGCTCATGTGCGACTCCTGGTTCTTAACTCTTCTTCAGTCCAACGTACGCCACGCCCAAAGTGCTGGAGAAGGCTGGTCTAACCATGGCTGATATCGATGTGTTTGAATTCCACGAAGCTTTTGCTGTAAGTATCTCTGAACACCAAGGCTCCCTCTAGCTGTAAGAGGCCATTCTGTAGACAGACTTGTGTTTTTTCACTTCTGTGTTGGTGAAAGCACTTGCTAAGATCTTCCCTGAATGTAGGTATGTAAGTGGTGTATATATATAGCTAATAACCAGCATTTTATGCGCTGACACAATCCATTTGAATGATGGCTTATGTTGCTTGAGGTCACCAAGGGAGTACAGGTTCTTCAAGAAACCATGTAAAAAAAAAAATCTTAAGTCACCAAGATCCTTGTATGAAGAAAACCACTTCTGCAGGTCATCTACTAAATGGGTTAGCATGTGTTAATTTGGTGACATGGCTTGTTAATTGGACAGTGTCTTTTTCTAGCTAAACGACACCGAGCTGTGTGGCGCGGTCCACACGCAGGAGGGAAGGGATGCCATCCAGAGGGACCTGGACAGGCCTGGGAGGTGGGCCTGTGTGAAACTCGTGAGGTTCAACAAGGCCAAGTGCAAGGTGCTGCACCTGGGCCGGGGCAGTCCCAAGCACAAATTCGGGAGGGCAGAGAATGGATTGAGAGCAGCCCTGAGGAGAGGGACCTGGGGATGCTGGTTGACGAGAAGCTCAACGTGAGCCTGCAGTGTGCGCTTGCAGCCCAGAAAGCCATCTGTACCCTGGGCTGTACCAGCAGCGCGTGGGCAGCAGGGCGAGGGAGGGGATTGTCCCCCTCTGCTCTGCTCTCCTGAGACCCCACCTGGAGCCCTGCGCTCAGCTCCGGGGCCCCCAGCACCAGAAGGACACATAAGTATTAGAACGAGTCTGGAGGAGGCCGCAGAGATGATCCAGGGGCTGGAGCAGCTCTCCTACAGACAGGCTGAGGGATTTGGGGTTGTTCGGCCTGGAGGAGAGAAGGCTCCGGGGAGACCTTACAGCAGCCTGCCAGTACCTACAGGGGGCTGCAGGAGAGCTGGGGAGGGACTCTGTCAGAGAGTGGGGAGGTGGGACAAGGGGGTATGGCTTTACACTAAAAAAAGGGTAGGTTTAGATTATGTATAAGGAGGAAATCCTTCCCTGTGAGGGCAGAGAGGCCTTGGCGCAGGCTGCCCCCAGGAGCTGTGGGTGCCCCATCCCTGGCAGTGCCCAAGGCCAGGCTGGATGGGGCTGGGGCAGCCTGGGCTGGGGGCAGGGGTTGTTCCCGTGGCAGGGGACTGTAACTGGGGGATCTTTAAGGTCTGTTGAGTTCATGTTGGCTAACAGAGTTGCTCCTGTAAAATGCTTTTTTCAGTTGGCTGTATTAGTTTTGTGGCTGGAGCTGACCTTGGGGCATCTCCTGTTTGCTAGCACTGTCTGGAGGCTTTCCTTCATGTCTGCCCTCCCTTCCCTTTCAGGGGCAGATACTGGCTAACTTGAAAGCTATGGATTCGGACTGGTTTGCACAAAACTACATGGGCAGGAAGTCAAAGGTAAGCACACAGCCAGGATGTCTTCGTATTTCGTTTATGCTCAGCACTGTCGGATTCCACGTGGTGGCTAGAGCTGCTGCTATGTTCTGTGAGGGGCTCTAATGTTTCTCGAGCTCTGGGTCAGTGAATCCCAGCGTGAGAAGTTTCTGTGGGGGTGGTGGCGTTCCCATTGCCAGCAGGTGGAGGCCTACAGCCACAGCATCTGGTGAGACGGGAATTAAAGCAGTGGCTGGGGCTCAGAGCTCCTGTATTGCTTCTGACAGCACGGGCTGTGCCTGCCCGACTGGGGGTGAAGCAGTAAAGCTTTCGGTGTAGTTTTGTGCCGTCATCAGGCACATGCACGTGCTAAGGAACGCTTCCCAGCAGCCCAGGCTGGCTGTGGGGGCTTGGTATTGTCACAGCTTCCTTCCAGACAGGTGATAATTACGTGTCCCTCCATGTCCCTGCAGGTTGGAGCCCCTCCTCTGGAGAAGTTCAACACCTGGGGCGGCTCCCTCTCGCTGGGACATCCTTTCGGTGCCACTGGCTGCCGCCTTGCGATTACTGCTGCTCACAGGTTGAAGAAGGAGGGAGGGCAGTACGGCCTGATTGCTGCCTGTGCTGCAGGAGGGCAGGTAATGATGCCGTGGGGTCTGTCACTGTTCCCTCTGAAGCTCCCTCCACCCTGACCACCTACAAGTCCCTCTGGCCCAGCAGGAGAATCATCTCTGGGCAGTGGGGATGCAGTGTGTGCTGCCTGTGTGATACACGGGGGAAGGAGAGGCTTCTGCCATGTTCTCAGGGGCTTGTGTGCTGGCTCTCCAAAACTTCCCAGATTTTAGCTTGTGAGGGTCATCATTCCAAGCTTGGGAAGAAAGATCTTTTACAAGAAAAATGGGTGGGAGATTTCCATAAGCTGTCGAGGCTGGGGGTGGGAGCCCTGGTTCAGCGCTGTGCTGACTGGAGGTAGTTCTGTAGGAACCCAGCCCGGGTGGGTAACCCGAGGGCCTGGCCCTGGCTCGCTCCTCACTGGGTGCTTTACGAGCTGCCTTGGGAGCAGCGTGGTGCACTGATCAGCCGGGCTGCTGCCTCGGCACCTGGAGCAGCCCTGTGCTGTCACGGAGCTGCCAGAGCAAATCCTAGTAGTGAATCGGCTCTGGGCTCTTACTTCACCTTTATTTTAATAGGGGCGAGAGATGGGCATCTCCTGTTGATTCCTGCCTGTAATACCTAGTCCTTTCTGTGACTGTTCTCTTTTTCTCTCCGTTTCTAGGGGCATGCAATGCTAGTGGAACTCTACCCTCAGTAATGGGACAAGGGACTGCTGAACGAGTATTCGTGTGTCCTGTGCCTGGCAATGCCATTTCAATGCACTAATAAAAACATACAAACAATCCTTCTTGGAAAGGATTTTTGGTGGCCTTTGTAAATACCTTTTAGCTACGCTGCTGGTAATTTTCAGCTAATAAATGCACTCTAAGACATATTCCAGGTCGAGGAAAATAAAAGTTAATATGGCTCTTAGTGTCTCCAAGGTCCTTGTAACCAGTCTGATTTCTACTGTAATTCTTTGGTAAGCAAGCTTTATTATTATTTTTCCCTGGAAAAGAAAAAAAGAATGATTCCCAAGTGGTGTACAAAGAATGAAGCTCAGAGATGAGGAGATCCATGAAGTGCTGAATGTCGGCAGGCTGAGATGTGAGGTTGGAGGGAGTAACAACTTCAGAAGCAGGTTTAAACTCAAGTGGCTGACCTGGTTCAAAGGGGGAAGTTTGCACGATGTCTGAACAGCATGGAACTAGCAAATTGCCTCTGAGAATTGAGTGTCACTGATGTTTGCCACAATAAACCAGGAAAAAAAAGTTTTGCTTGTGGGGTTGTTTTTGTTTCCCCCCCCCCTTTCCCTTCTCCTTGCCTGAAAGATGTGGGCTGTGTGTTCCAAGGTGGAACCAGGTATTTGCTTTCTGAAACGGGACAATCCACCTCGAGCTCCAGTGCCCCAATGAACCATCAAAATAACGAGTGCTTTTGAGACATAACTCATGCTTGCTTCTCTGTGGCACCCTAATTACACATTTTTGGTGTCTGATGTTTTTAAAATTCAGAAATAGGGACAGGATAACGCTTGCTTCAGCCCAAGTTGGTGACAAACATCGGTTCTGCAGCCTCATCTTTCTCCCAAGCTTTGGGGAACATGAGATGGTTCTTGCCCTTTTGGTTAACGTTCTGAGTTACTTTCCTCCCTCATCTTTTCATGTTTTTATTATGATGAAGGTGGCTTGGGTTACGCCAGGCACTACAGAATCTTCCAAAACACCCTGCAAAAGTCTTCGACTCCCTTGTATGGAAGGAACCACCTCAGCAAGTCACCTGCTGCTGAGCAGCCCTGCAATTGTGGAGGCAAACCCGAGATAAGAGCTGGGTGGGACGGCGGGTGGTGCCTGCTTGGTGGTTGGAAATCTTGTGCAACATTGCAGCGAGGTAGCTGCAGGTGGGAGAGAACCTGAGGAGAAGGGGCAGCACTTTGGGCTTGCATAGGCACCTCGTGTGCTTCGTGGTCAACACCGGTAGCAGTGGACCTGGTGTCCCAGCGGAGGGAGGCTCTGCAGAGCTGAGCCGGGGGCGGCTCACAAGGGGCTCTGCGCAGCGGCCCCCCAGGAGCTGGGTGCAGGCACCACGCTGCGAGCTGCAGTGGGACCATGCTGGGCAGCCGGAGTGGCTGAAAATCAATTCCTCTGCCCGCGTGTGGGTAGCTGGGTACATCCACGTCACAAAGAGCTTCAGGGGGCACAGGTCCCACTGGGGCCTGGGGGTGGGAGGGGTGCAGTGGTTGGAGAACAGGGGCTGATCCACACCGTGCTTCCCAGCCGATCGGGGTAGGACGGTGTAAAGTAGCACTGCTGCACTCCCCGGCGTTCCCACACACGTAGGAGCATGTTCTCAGGGCTCTGTCAGCGAGGAAGTCCTGGGAGCTCTGCGTGTGCCTGGATGCACAAGACCTTTTTTTTTTATTTATTTTTTCTTCCCACAGCTGGAAGTTGCTTAATAACTTGGTGCACTCCTACTTCGTGGGATGTATTGAGTGAAACAGTCTTTCCAGATACGTATCGCCACCCAACAGAAATGTGTGGGTGCTTGCTTCGTTACCGAGGCTGGTCCTGCCTGCGTGGGCACTGACCTGTCCCCAGGAACCCGCTGGGGCTCCATGGAAGGGGGGCACAAGCGCTGGGGGCTGTTGCAGGTACGGGCAGGGCTGCAGCCCTTGGGGATGTGACTCATCCTCGGGGCTCGCCCTGTTCTGGCGCTCGCGCTGGAGGTGAGGCTGCTCCGGTGCGTCCCGCGTCGATCCGTAGGGGGTACGCGAGGGCTTTTACCCCGTGGGACGGGCTGCGATGGGCCCGTTCTGCACCTAGCGGGGACGGGAGAGAGGGGGGAGCCTTTGCAGAGCTCCTTCGCCTGGTCGCGGTAAGGATGCTGCCCTGCTCTGCGCTCCTCCGACCCCTGGAAAACCTCGTGTCTGGCTCTGGCCAGGGTCTCACCGGCCCCTGGAGCTGCGTGGGGATGGTGTGGCCAGGGCTGGGGTAGCAAAGAGGAAGGGGGAGCACGATGCGAGCTTGCAGAGCAGCCGCGCCCCTGGCAGCCTTGCGGTGCCGTTGGGGTGCCTGCGTGCGGCTGTGCCTGCAGAGGGAGGGCCCGGGCAAAGGTTTCTTTTGCTCTCCTGGTTTTCCGTGCCGTGGGTTCCTGCTCGACCCGGGGCAGAGGTGTGAGGTGGAGGGCGGTGGGGAGGAGGGCGTTGGGCTGGGGAAGGGGTCCGGGCTGGGTTGGGGGTGCCAGGGCACGCCGGAGCCCCCCGGGCTTGCGGAGGTGGTGGGGAGCTGGGGCTGGTCTCACTTCCCGGGTGTGCCCGGCTCTGCGCGCCCACGCGGTGGGATGGGTGCTGGGGCCTTGTCCCAGCTCTGGCCCGGGGGGACACGAATTGGGTGGGCAGGAGGGGTCTGCACTGGGGGAGGGCAGCCGCCACACCCCAGGGATGGTGTGGAATAGGGGCGCGGGGGCTGTGCTCACCCCAGCTTTTTCAGCCCCCTCTGCAGGGAGCCCCAGCTGCCCCCAAGCCCTGCCGGACCCCCACATGGACACCGAGGTGCAGGATGGTGCTGAGGCACTGTCGGAGGGATGTTCACTGGCCGAGGTGAGAGAGGGCAGGGGCTGGGGGCTGGAGCCTCCCCGGGGGTGAGCGGGAGACCCCACGGGGATGCGAGCGCCGGCACAAACACGGGCACAGGGATAGCAGAAGGGTCGCATTTCGGGGAGGGGTGGAATCTGGGCATGGCGCAGCCAGCCTGACCCCGTATCTCCCATGGGGCTGGAGAGACGGGCTGGGGGGTGAGGGGACACCCCAGTTCACCCCTCTCTACCCGGTGCAGGTATCGGAGGGGCTCCCGGCGCAGTGGACGGTGCCGGAGGTGTGCGCCTGGCTGGGTGCGCGGCGTGGGGACGGGGACCTGGCGCAGCTGGCGGCCGAGCACGCGGTCACCGGCCGGGCCCTGCTGCGACTGACCGAGGGGACCCTGCGGCGCATGGGGGTCGCCCCCCGCAGCCGGCGCCGGGAGCTGCTGCGGGAGCTGCTGGGGCTGCGGCTGCAGCAGGAGCTGGAGGAGCTGCTGAGCATCGCCGGGGGTGAGCATCCCCCATAGCGCATCCACGGGGGGCACCGGCCGTGACGATGCCGAGGGTCCCCCCAGATGGACTGTGGTCACCTCTGTCCCCAGAGTGACGTGGAGGAGAGCTTGCGGGCAGGGAGGCGATGCCATGGGATGACAAAGTGGCAGCTGGAATTAAGCACGCAACATGGCAACGGTGCTGGAAGGAGTCCCGAGGCCACCGTGTCCCCCAGAAAAGCCCAAACCTGGCTGGCGAGGCAGGGCTGCACATGAAGGTGCCTGCCCTCGTCCCCTCACCCCGTGAGCCACCCGCTGCTGGGTGACACCGGCTCCCACAAGGTGTCCACTGCGCCCTGCAGGGTGTGGGAATAATGCAGCAGGGACCATCCCCAGCCACCAGATCCTGCTGCAACCCCATGGTGCGAGGGACACAGGGACACGGAGCGGTCACACCTTCCTTGGCGGTGCTTGGGAGCAGCGCATCGATGGGGGAGCCCACGAAGGAGGAGCCAGGGCACCCTCTGCCTCCGACCCCGGGGCTGGCGGGATGCGCAGAGCAACGGGGCAGGGCTGAGGGCCTCAATAAACGTGGCTGGAGCCGTGAAACCACCGGAGTGGCCGTGCCTGAGGGACCTGCTGCCCCCCAGACAGCAAGGAGAGGCAGCCTGGGCTGTGGGCATGAGGTAGAAGGGTCCCCGCTCCTGAACTGCCCACCTTGCCGGGAGCCCTGCTGCGTGTGGGGTCCTGGCCCCCGTACACAGCACACCCCTCGTGTGCCCAGCTCCCCCCGTGGTCTGGGGCACAGCCAGGGCAGCCTGAGGGTGCCAGCGTGGTGGGTGACAGGGGAGTCCCCGGGTGATGGGGGCTTATTCCCAATTTGCCCATTCCGTTCTGCGAGGAGCAAGGGGCTGGGGCTTGCAGGGGGCTGGGGGACCCCGAGCTCACAGAGCAGTGGAGCACCGGCCGGGGCCAGGTCCTGCTGCTCCCCTGCATGGACCAGAGTTTGTTTCACACCGTGCCATCTGGTTTTGCACCCGTTTGTCCTTTTACTCCTGTAGTCCCTACCGGCATGGCTCCCCAAATGCCAAATCTCACCTCCCCAAATCCCAAATCTCACCTCTCAGAATCCCCACAGGGGCTCTGCTCAGCCCTGGCAGCACCAGGCCCCCTTTGGGGCTGTTTCCCCCCAGGAGAAGCCCCAAGCTCAGTGGTTGCAGCTCCTTGTCGCAGCGCTGGGAGCGACCGGGGCAGTGCTGCAGGGGTGGTGCGGCTGCAGGGTGGCCGCATGTCCCCGAGGGTCTGCCTGGCCTGGGGACTGCCCTGCTCCCCGGCAAAGTGGATTTGGTCACCGTGGGAGGGTGGAGAATGCAGAAACTGCTGGAGAGCACAGCCTGGAGGATGTGCTGACCCCTCTCACACCCAGCCTCTCCCAGCGTGGCACTGGGGCCGTGCCAAGCTATGGTAGAAGTGCTGAGGCAACACCAGCTGTGCTCTCTGCATGCACCGTACCGCAGCAGGGCGCTCCCCTCGTGCCTGGGCCCTCTTCTCTCCGTCTGCCCAAACACTCGGAGCTGCTGAGCATCCCTGGATTTGCCTGAGCATCACCAAGCAGCCTGTGTCCAAGCATCGTCTGGGGGGCTGCTGGAGCATTCTGGAGCATCCCTACGACTGCTTGAGCTTCACCAGGACTGCCCACGCATCGCTGGGGCTGCCCGAGCACCCCTGGATTTTCCTGAGCATCCGTGGGGCTGCCTGAGCCCCGGGAGCTCCAGGAGCTTCAGGGCACTTGGGAGCTGCGGGTGAGTTTCTTGTTGGGAGCAACTTTGATGTATTTGCACAACTCAGAGCATTTACTGGGTTTATTTATATGACTGATATTTTTCTCTTCTGCTCCAGAAATACTATTGGGGAACAAATTCACCTGCTTGCCACTTGGACCCGTGAGCCTGGCAATGGTAACGGAGGCTGTGCTGGAGTGCGGGTGCCCGAGGGCATCCCAATCCCTGTCCCCGCTCGCTGCCACCCCACCGTGTCCCTGCTGGTCTGCAGCACCCTGCCAGAAGGCTGCTTGAAACACCCCTGTGGCCACAGCAGCCGGTTGCTTGTTTAACCACTAATGGCTCTGCCAACTCTAGGGCTAACACTAGTTTTTAGGAAGGTGAAAATTACAGCAGGGGGGTTTGCTTGTAGGTTTTACTTCGTGGATTAAAAGCTCCGATTTCAATTTGAGCCAGCTGAGCTGCAGCTTGTAGTGGTTTTCCTCTCCCTCCCCTTCTGTTCATCTCTTTCTTTTTTCTATTCCTGTTTTCCTTGGGAGCTGGAATGATGATGGCTTTTTAAGACAAAACTCACGGAGATGTGTGCGTGTTTGTTTTCTGCAGTGCTCAGTGACCTCTGCAGCACCAGGGCCAAATTTTGGGTATGGGGCTGCAGAGCCACAGGAGAGAGCTGGGGGAGCATCAAGGCCAAACCCTGCCCGCTGGCATATCCTGCAGTTTTGTCATCTAATTGAGGCTCTTTTAATACACTTAAACTGATTTTCATTAGGGGAAAAAAAAAAAAAAAGGTGAAATTATGGCTTTTAAAAGCAGCTGGGTGCCCTCAGCAATGGAGCAAAGTGCGGTGTGTGTTTTATGGCTCGCTCTTCCCGGTGCTCGCTGTGCTTCCCAAGGATGCTCCTGGCTCCCAGGCCAGACTCAGAGAAGGTCAGAAAGCACCTTCTTGGTACAGAGAAGATCAGAAAGCACCGTGAGGATCACAGCATGGTGGTAAAAACTGTGCCCGTGCAAACCCTTGATAAGAGGGTGCAAACAGCGGGTTGGGGTTCTTCCAGTGTGGGCCTCCAACTAAACCAGGCCGTGGCCTTTCAGCCAGTTTTTGATCCACCTCACGCTGCCCCTCCAGCCCATACGCTATCTGCTTGTCTATGAGGATCTTAGGGGAGGCAGGGTCAAAGTGCTGTCCAAAAAAGTGTTCGCATTTCTTACCCAGTGTGCAATACTCTGGATGCCACACACTAGGTTGAGATATTGGTTTTTACAGTGTTGAGGGACCCCTGCTGCAGCGCTGCCCTGCACCCGCTGAGCCTCCCCATGTGGCTGGGACTCACGGGGTGCCTGGGGATGTGGCTGTCCCAGCAGCCTGGCTCAGCCCCGGCACAGCCAGCAGCTGCTGAGTTTCACTTTCACTGCATCACAAAATAGCGTGACTTCCAAGAAAGCAGAAAGTCTCTCCCTTCTGTGTAAACAGGAAGCTTCAAGCAGTGCAGAGGCTTGGGGCTCTATAAAGAGTGGGGTCAGAGCTGGGCTGAGGCTGTGCAGGAGCTGGGCTGAGATGCTCCTGGAGCTGCAGAGCACCAGGGAGGGCAGGTAGGTCCCTGCTGACGTGCGGGGCAGGGCAGGGGCCACATGCGGAACCCCCTTGGCCTCCTGCTCGCCGTTTCACCCATCTCCTGCTGGGCTGCGAGATGCCAGGAGGGCAGCAGGGCTTTCCGCACAGGGGAAATGGGCTCTGCTCGGGGGCACGGGACGGAGGAGCAGCTCCCTGCTGCAGGAGGTGGGGGGTCGTGCTGCAAGGGCTGCCCTGGAGGGCAGGGAGGATCTGGGAGCAGGGACAGCAGCAGGCAGGGAAGCAGAAGGCCCCCTGGGACAGCCCAGTGCCCTGCAGAGGTGCGAAGCCCGGCGGTGGGGCTGGGTGGGGTGGTGATTGCTGCTGCTGTGGGAGCCAGCCCTGAAAGCCAGCCCCGCTGCAAGCCCAGCTGGGCTGGGGAACTCTGCCCAGGCAGGGGGCCCCCAGCATGGCTCAGCCCCGAGGGGGTCAGGGGAGTGCGTGGCTGTGGGCCTGGGGCAGGAGGCTGTGAGGTGGGGGTGAGCGGCTCACGCAGCAGGACAAGGACTTGCTCCCCTCCTTCACCGACCTCGGTGGCTGCAGGGCTGTTTCCCTCTTAGCTGCCTGTTCCTTTCTCCCCAGCCTTTTCCTGTTTTCAATTTGCTCTCCTGGAGGCCCAACCAGCATCGCTTATAGCTTGGCTCTGGCCAGCGGTGGGTCCCTGTTGGAGCCAGCTGGAGCTGGCTCTTCTCTCACATAGGGGCAGCAGTGTTTTGTTTTGTTTTGTTTTTTTAACTTTTTTTTTCTTCAATTCTCTTCCGCATCCTGCTGTGGGGGTGGGGGGAGCCAGAGAATGGCTGCGTGGTGCTTAGCTGCCTGCTGGGTTAAACCACAACATCCTCCAACACCACCCCAGTGGGCTTCATGCTCCTCCAGAAGCTCCCCCAGGGCCCTTCCACCACGGCCCTGGGCAGGCATCGGCTGCTCCCTGCATCATGCTCTGAAAACAGCCCCTGAGACATAGTCTGCGCATTCCCAGGTCATCTAACCGACCATGAGAAGCCTGGGGCACAGGAGGCTATTTGGCCTCATCTGGAGCTGGGCCCCTTCTGGCTCTGGCAGACCAGCCCGCTCTTTGTCCTTCATCCTGCTCCCCATCATTGTGCATTTTCTCCCCTGAGGAAAGCAGCCTGGTGGCATGGCAGTGGCAGTAGGGCCATAGCTGAGAGGTGAGCAGGGAGCAGGGTGCTGGGGGAAGATCCCCTTGCTGGGGGAAGCTTTTGAAATCACAGTCAGATTGCGCTTTGCCTTCATGGCTGGGCCTGGTCTTCCTGTCCTTGACGGTTCCAAGTGGTATCGGCATGGCAATCTTGTCGTGCGTCCCTCTTCTGGGCACCTTTTGCTGTGTGTTACAGAGACTCTGTGAGCAGGACATCCAGGCTTTGGAAAGCAATGGCCCCTAGGCTAATGACCCCAACGGGTACGTTGGTCTAGGTCCCACGTGAAGCACTGGTGTGCTCACCACTCAGAAAAGGCCCCGGTGAGTCTTTGCTGTCTGAACAGTCGTCACTGGTGACGAAGGGTTGGTCTCCGCTGCTGCCTGGATTGAATTGCATTGATGATTCATTTACGTTAGATATTAAGTATTAGAATTAGATATTAATTCTTCACTCACAGGGTGGTGAGGCACTGGCACAGGTTGCCCAGAGAAGCTGTGGATGCCCCATCCCTGGAGGTTGTGATAAATGACTGAGTCTCAAATAGGATTCCAATTCAAGTTAGCAATTTATTAGAGGAGCAGATTATCTTGAGCGTCATCATGCGGCACTTGCAGGGCAAGCAGGCGATCAGGCCCAGTCAGCATGGGTTTATGAAGGGCAGGTCCTGCTTGACGAACCTCATCTCCTTCTATGACAAGGTGACGTGCTTAGTGGATGAGGGAAAGGCTGTGGATGTGGTCTACCTTGACTTCACCAAGGCTTTTGACACCGTTCCCCACAGTATTCTCCTCAGGAAACTGGCTGCTCATGGCATACGCTTCGTTGGGTTAAGAGCTGGTGGATGGCTGGGCCCAGAGAGTTGTGGTGAATGGAGTCAAATCCAGTTGGAGGCCGGTCACTAGTGGAGTCCCCCAGGGCTCGGTACTGGGGCCAGTCCTCTTTAACATCTTTAGCGATGATCTGGATGAGGGGATCGAGTGCACCCTCAGAAAGTTTGCAGATGACACCAAGTTAGGTGTGTGTGTCGATCTGCTCGAGGGTAAGAAGGCTCTACAGGAAGATCTGGATAGGCTGGACCGATGGGCCGAGGCCAACTGTATGAAGTTCAACAAGGCCAAGTGCCAGGTCCTGCACCTGGGCACAACAACCCCAAACAGAGCTACAGGCTGGGAGATGTGTGGTTAGAAAGCTGCCTGGCAGAGAAGGACCTGGGAGTATTGGTTGATAGTCGGCTGAATATGAGCCAGCAGTGTGCTCAGGCGGCCAAGAAGGCCAACAGCAACCTGGCTTGTATAAGAAACAGCATGGCCAGTAGGTCCAGGGAAGGGATTATCCCCCTGTACTCAGTTCTGGTGAGGCCGCACCTCGAGTACTGTGTTCAGTTTTGGGCCCCTCACTACAAGAAGGACATGGAGGTGCTCGAGCGAGTCCAGAGAAGGGCTACGAAGCTGGTGAAGGGTCTGGAGAACAAGTCTTACGAGGAGCGGCTGAGGGAGCTGGGACTATTTAGCCTGTAGAAGAGGAGGCTCGGGGCGACCTTACCGCACTCTACAGGTACCTTAAAGGAGGCTGTAGCGAGGTGGCGGTTGCTCTATTCTCCCACGTGCCTGGTGACAGGATGAGGGGGAATGGGCTAAAGTTGTGCTGGCGAGGTTTAGGTTGGATATTAGGAAAAACTTCTTTACTGAAAGGGTTGATAGTTACTGGAATAGGCTGCCCAGGGAAGTGGTTGAATCACCATCCCTGGAGGTCTTTAAAAGACGTTTAGATGTAGAGCTCAGGGGTATGGTTTAGTGGAGGACTTGTTAGTGTTAGGTCAGAGGTTGGTCTCGGTGATCTTGGAGGTCTCTTCCAACCTAGACTATTCTGTGATTCTGTGATTCTGAATCAGATGAACACATCTCACAATCCCCCATTTCCTTTTTCATGGTATTTGTTCGTGTTTTCTTTTCCAATTGAGTCAATACTTGCCCAATTGGTTCCAATTTTGGATCTTATTTTGTTTTTATTATCATTAGGGAATGGGATTTCCCTTCCCCTGGTTCTGGGTCACCAGGTACCATAGATATTTGCATTCCTTGTATAACTGAGTGTATTATGCTGGTAAAACAGGGTATTAAACATTGAATTATTAACAATCCTCCACATATTCCAAATACAACTATCCCGATCCTAGTGAGCCAACCAACACCCATAAAGTCCCCCCATAATTCTCTTAAATTGATTTAATTCCTAGTTTTAATTGGGACGTGCAATTTTCTTCATTTCTTTTACAGGTTCATTCACAGCTTTTCCTTCATCATCAATCTCTAAACAGCAATTACTAAGTTGCTAAACGCAACTGTGGGGATTTCATATTTTACTCCTGTTTCCATTTCATGATAGAATGAATTGAATAATAGTTCAATATTGATAATCTGTCTTCATTTCTACCCAATATTGATAAGGGAGTTCTTTTGGATCATGGCATATGGTCCTGTCACCTTCTCTGCATAAAGCATACTGAGTTAGGTTAAAAATGCAGCTTCCTATTTTTTTGCCCTTTACAGTCATAGATTGTATGATACACCAATGTTTGGGAGCTCCACCATCCTTTTCTAGTAGTTCTTACACATTGACTGCAGTTTGTCATAGCTTGGGCCAAGAAACTGACCCCAAATAGGACTAGAAGAGGTCTGGTAAGGGTCATGGTGATTGGCAGTCACAGCCCAAAGGGGTTGCAGCCCTTGGCAGACCTTTCTGGCCGCAGCACCGGTTCCCTATCCGGCCTTGCCCTCTTCCCTAAGGGTGTCCTTTTAGAATTAGCTCCTTTTCCAATTTACAAGCTATGTCCAAAAACCTGACGTATACTGCAGATAACACTTAACTGATCTCTGTTATTGACAAATCCCCTCACTTAATAAATATCCATTTAGGAGTTTCCCTGTTTACCAATTTTACAGGAGTAATTATAATAAAATTCCCACAGCAACTTAGTTTATACTCTGTGACGAAGGCTCCTTTAAGTCCATCTGATGGTTAGTTTCATCCTTTTTCAGCAGTTCTCACAGCTGTTTCAGGGCTTCTTTATCTGCTAAATTATTTCCTCTGGTCCGGTAATCTAATCCCTTTTGGTGTCCTTTCACATGTCCAGGTATTGTTTTGGAAATTATTTGTTTAATAACTAAAGACTAAAATCAGGAGAAATTTGTTACGGCAAACTAGTCAGACAGTTCCCCTAAAATTCACCATGTGAACAGATAATAAAGATCAGTCTATGGAAAAGCAAAACACAGCATCAATCTTCTATGCCCCTCACTGTATGATAATAACCAACCCCAGACAGAAAATAGGAGGAACAAGGGCCAACATACTGCCAAGTTTCATCTGTCAGCATTTACTCCAGTTTCCCTTCTCTGCGGAAACTTTAAAGGAGGAGCAGATGACAACATAATCTCAACAGTGCTAGCTTTACACTGGATAACTAACCATCTACGATAACCTACCAAGATTTTTTGGTACATAGAGATGGTAAATATTTAGGGGCAAATTATGTACTCCAGAATGGATGACTATCTTTAACATAGCACATAGCTATCTAGTGTCAACATTTTCTCTAGGTTCTACTGAAAAATTCACCTTCACTTTTACTGTAGTTCAAGGAATTGTATTTTAAACCGATTGCTTTCAAAGATGCAACGCTACAATAACTGTTCAATCAATCTGTTAATAACTAGTCTAATATTTTATTTGCAGTAAATTTATGCAATTAACTGCAAAAAGTTACTTTAAATACCAGTTTAAGTTTCTCATTTCGTATCTAGTCCAAAATATTTCCTATTACTTCACAAATACTACTCCAAAAAAGAAAAAGTACCTGCAAAAGATACTTATCTGTCAGTTATTTTCAACATCACTAGCTTAATAGGAAACATCTAATCAGGTGTTTGACTATTGCCTCATTTAAAACACATTACTACCAAAAACAACTCCAAAACATCAGTGCATTTACTTTAAATAATTTACATGTAGTGAGCAAGTGCATTTATGCCCCATATTCATTATGTTCATTTTGCAAGGAGACTACACTTGGTAAGAAGTTTTTCAAAGGAAATGGCTAATATTCAAACTCAAAGTGCTAATTTATCAGTTTTTACAGGAATGCTTGTTTTTTTTTTTTTTGCTTTTTTTTTTTTTTGGATGTCACCTGACAAGCCAGTGGTAGTCCTGTGTTCAAGCATTCTATCAGAGCTGTATTGTAATTGTAGGGACAATTCAGAAGTAACTACATTCACAGCCACTGAAAACTAACATTCTTACCACCAGTTCTTTAAGCCACAGATTTAAAACAACTGTAGAGTTGTTTCTGTACATCAACGTCAGAAAAGGCTTCCTTCACCGTTCTGATTTATTCATTAAGGTAGAGCATGAGCGTGTAGTAGAATACCTTCAGTAACATGCAATCTCACATTTTAGATAGCACCAAAATAGATAACCATCCTACAGAATGCAAACTTTGAACTTAGAGTCAATATGTAGGAGGCAAAATGAAAAGTGTTACAAGTATCAAAAGTATAATATGAACTTGAATTTTACATTTAAAAGCTTGTCCTTTAGGCAGAAAAATATGGTCTTACATGTCATTTACCACAATCGGGTAATCTTTATAAACCATAATTATTTTCAAATTAACACCAAATTCACTGTTTAAAACAGCCAAAATTAGCATAAAGGAGGCTGACATACACATCTGGGGGAAGTTGTAAAAGCATCACTGAAAAAAGCTCTCATCTTTTAAGACTGATCTGTGAAAGAGATTTTTTAACTTCCCCCCTATACACACATACCTAAATACACACACACACATAGATTTAAATACATATACACACAAATTGCTATTGGTTCCTGTTCCAAAGTGGTAAGATATTCACTAGCTTTCTCCATATTTACTCACACTATCAGACTAAAAAAGAAAATAAAAATAAAAATCCAGTTTCAATGTCTTCCTAAACAAGATTTTGAGAACGAGGCAACTATACACTTCATAAAAGTTTTTAAGAATTGGTCACTATAAACTGGAGGTAGTTTGGAAAAATGTTAGATTGAATTAATTTAAGAAATCAGAAATAATGTTAATTTACAAATATATATATATATTTTAAATGAAGTATTCTCCTTAGGAAGATTTTTGTATCATCAAATACATTCATTTGAAGAAAACGTAGCTATTTGTTTCTGGTTGTTGCTAGTCAGCTTTCAAGAGCAGGCTAAGACACATGCACTTGCTGATCTTCCTCACTGAATGTGGGCTGATGCTACCTGAAGTTATAACGTACTGAATGTGGCTTCCTAGCCATTTCCAAGACCTTTCGCTACTAAAAAGTTTGTTGAACATTCACCAAAGCATATGAAGTCTAAAATAGTGCTTTTGAAACTGTACAGAAACTACCCCTTTCTCTAGAAAGAATTACTTTATTCTTGAAAATCCAGATAATCTAAATAGAAGCATAAGCTCTTCCACTTTCAGTTTTGTCAGTATAAAACCTCACTGTGTAACTTTCACACCGCATCACAGTTACATGGTCTCACATGTGCCAGAAAATACTTCTTTTGTAGATCTATAGTATAATTATGGAAACTGTTGAACCTTAGTTATTTGTTAAAAAAAAAAGCCTAAAGAAAGATCCCTCTAAACTAATGTTAGTTGTTAAGCTAACATTATTAAAAAGCTAAAACCACTTTTCTGTCCCGCCCATCCTAGCAATAATTCATCAATTCACTCTTGCAAACAAGCATTCCACAGCAACAGGGGAAAAAGAAATCTCAGTATTTATAATCTATTATAAATGAAATTAAATTACATGTTGTGTAACCCTGTAGCTACGTTTAGCAAACTTCCCATTGTTATTTCAAATTGTGTGCAATAGGAGAAAAGAGAAAAGCGGTATCTCATCTACTTTTCTTGTTTTCCCTTCACAAAACAGTAATGCTCTGATATGTATATAATGTGCCATATTCTAATAAAGTATATTTGGCTGGGGGTTCCCAAGGGGAAAAGTCTGTTGCCAGCAATGGACCCATTGGGAAGAGCAGATGCATAGAGCGCTAAATCAAATCCAAAATGAAGTTCTGAATAACATACAAAGCTCCTGTATCAAAGCCACATATATCCAACATGCCTCTGTCATCTGTATCGGCAATTGTAAAGCCATTTGACGTCATTCCACATACGATCAATTTAGCAGGAATACCCATGTTCTCCCTGTACTCTCTAAGAGCTGTTGCAGGATGAGTATTTCCCGCAAATGTCTCATTATCAGTAAATACAATGAAGACATCAGCAGCTGTCTTTCTTCTCCCTTAAGCTTCTCATCTGCGTTTAGTGTAAATATTGGGGCTGGAAAAGGACGTGAAGTCCTAACCCTGCATAATCACTCTCCTCCTGACTAAAAGGTTTCTTTGAATTAACATATATATATTTAAGGCCTGGCAAATCCAGTCATCAAAGGTACCAAAAACAGGCCAGGAGACATGTGGTCTTAAAGGCTCCTTTGGCCATTCTATCATGCAGTACTGCACCAATTTTAATTTACTTTTTCCTTCTTTGGGGCCCCTATCATTCCAATTTTTAATCATTATCCCTAATAGACTTTCTGGTGGTATATCTGGTAATTTGCTCCCGTTTCTCTGGTCCCGGGTCTTCAATTTTGTCTGACCCATCTAGGAATTTTAATGTGGCAAGTCCTACAGCCCTTGGTTGCCTAGCAAGAGTGTCTTGCAGGGGGTTTAGGACCTATCACCCACCCACGAATCCTAAAAGAATCGCTTCAGTCCTTCACTGGCCAAGTCCCTTGCGGGAGATTGGAACCGCGGTTAGAAGACCTCCACACTCGCTTTGGAACTAGGTTCCGTCTCAGTCACACTCTTACACACACAGGCAACCGAATCCCACCCAACAGAACGGTACACACTTCAAATACTCACGACTCAGTCATCTTCGTTCGGATCTTCACGTGCAGAATTATGTGCAAAACCCAATGCTGCAGCCGGCAACAGAATTCATAAAAAAATCAAATTCTTTGCTTGCCTTTATTCAGGTTTAGGATGGCGTTAGTCCCGACCTGACTTGATCAGGAGCCACCGAATGGTGGGGCGCCCCTCCTAGATCAAGTCAGAATTCAGGAACCAAGACCATCCCGGACGAGCCCCCAGTTGTGATAAATGATTGAGTCTCAAATAGGATTCCGATTAAAGTTAGCAATTTATTAGAGGAATAAAGGCAAGCGAACAGTGCTGGGCGCACCAGGAGTCTCCTGTCCACCAAGACGCACACCCCACAGTTCCCATTCCTGGCTTATATCCCGTCTACTAATGCATATTCATTAGTGGGCATGTCGTTCTTCAAGCATGCCTTCTTCATCTTCTGGAATCTTCTCGAATCTTCTCGACCCCAGACCCCAGGCATGCTCCCCCCCACAGTCTTCTGCCTAGCAACAACTCTGGTCCCGGCTGTTCCTGTCAGGTGGCCATTGCAGAACACAAGAACTATATACACACATTAACCACGGAATGTAAGAACCATTTTCATACATTGATCACCAAACACAATAACTATATACATACATTAACTGTCTCTATTTCCTTAGTCTCGTGGTTATACAAGGATGTATAAGACAGAAAGTCACATTTTATCATGTGGCCCTAGCTTTGCTCTACATTGACGCGAATCAGATTAACACATCTCACAAGGTGTTCAAGGCCAGGCTTGATGGGGCTTCAGGCAGCCTGGGCTGGGGAGAGGTGTCTCTGCCCATGGCAGGGGATGGATTTAGATGATCTTTAAGGTCCCTTCCTATGGTGGTTTTACCATGCTAGGCAGCTGAACTCCTCTCCCAGGCAATCCCTTTCTCTATCTCATGTGGGTGAGCGCTCTAAGGACGAGGACCCAGTGACGGGTGAGACCAGTCCTGGTAGGTCATTCATGGGTGCTGTTGAAGGCAGCACCTTGCCCATGGCTATTTGTGTAGCCGTGCCCGTGGTTGTGTGTGTGTGTCTGTCTGTGTCTGTCTGTCTCGGGGGTACCCGAGGCTGGATTCCAGTGGTAGGGCAGGAGGAATCCATAGACCTGTAACTATGGAGAGGCCTCCTCTAAGGGGTGGTGGCCTCCTCTAACCTGATGTAACAAAAGCCTGTTTTCCCTTTCCACAGCCATGGGGTCACAGGAGGAGAGAGCAGATGCTGGGGAAAAGGCACAACTTGCTAAGAAATTGCTGGCAGAAGAATTTCAGAAGGAAGGACTTGATGAAGAATACTGGCTCCCCAAACTGTCAGAGATACTGGGTGTTAAGTCAAGAGATGCTTTGAAACATCTGCAATATGATGACTACATTAAACTGGAGTGCAATGTACGGCACCAATGGGAGAAAAAGGCACTCCAAAAACTCCTAGGAGTCACAGACGACAAAACAGCTGTTGATGAACTTCAGGAGCAGCGCTTGGAGATGATGAAGCAGAGACAAGAAGCAGCCAAGTCAATCCTACAAAAGCTGAAAGAAATGCAGAAGAGCCGCAGCCACAGCAAGGAAATGATAAGACAGAAAGAGGAGGCACTATGGCAAGCCATGGACATTCCCAGGGAGTACTGGGCACCGCCAGAGAAGGCACTGGTGAATGAGCTGATGAGCATCCAGAAGCAACTGGAGCAGCAGGAGAAGTCCATGGGGAGGAGAGAGAACATCTCCGATGAGGAGGTCCTGAGGCGGGCATCGGGAGGCCTGGCTCTGCAGGGTATTTACCGAACCAACAACCTGGAGGATGTGCTGGCAAAGCGAGAGCAACTCATCAGGATCCCTGATGGCTTCATGCTCACTGGTCCAGTGCAAGGGTCGCTGCTTGAGAAGAAGGAGTTCTCCTCCTCTGCAGCAGAAGCCGCTTTCACCAAATCCATGGAGCAGCTGGGGTTCAGCATCAGCATGTCTGCCGAAGCAGGGTTCTGGAGGTGCAGTGTTGAAAAAGGTGTAGATTACAGCAAGTCCTCACATTCAGAGGACTCCCATCGGTCACGCTCAGAGAAGACATATATTTGCACCATCAAGTACCAGTACATCCCTCTGGCCTCCTACTACTTCCAAAAGGACCAACTTCGCCTCTCAGACGCAGCCCTGCGAGAGCTGCAACACATTGAACAGCTTCTGAGCATCACCCAGGAGGAAGACAGGTTCCACCTACTGAAGAGCAGGTGTGCCAGCTTCTTCAGCAGGTTTGGGTCCCACATGAACCAGGGTCCCCTCCACTTTGGGGGTATATTCTGGTGGAAAGCATGTGCTGAAGGTTTCAGGGCAGAGCAATGGGAGGAGATGAAGCAACAAACATCAGAAGCACTGAACAGCTACATCGGGGCTAGCTTCAGCGGCTTCAGTAACAACTGGGGAGGGAAGGTGGATGTTTCAAAGTCCAGCTCACAGGCATCATTTCAGGGAAAAGATAGAAGCAGTGCCCGCACAGCAGTTCAGCTCTATGTGACCAAAACAGGGGGCCCATTAGAGACAGATTCCCTTCCCGAGTGGAAATGCGGGCTTGTGGCCAATAACACAACCTGGTATGTGATCGACCGGGGCTTTCAGCTGATCCCAGTGTGGGACATAATCCTGTCCAACCACAGCAGTGATTTTAAATCCTCCTATCAAATGAGCAGCAGCCTCAGGGCTGCATACGAAGCACTAACGAATCACAAGGTCAGTGTGATCTTTGGAGAGGAACTGGCCAGTGTCGTAGAAGAGGCCGGAGCTTTCCTGGAGAACGTGAAGACCTGGGAGGGGACGGTGGATGAAAAGAAACTGCTCATGTTGATAGATTTTAAACAGGGTCTGAATAACAGAACAAAAAATCACAGTGCCTGGATCAACATATGTCTGTCAGACAAAGCGTTGCAGGAGTTCCTGGTGAATACTGTTTCTATTTGCAAGAAGTCACCTCCAGAAAACACCAGCTATATCAAAGCTCTGCTGCAGTTCCTTCTGGATCCTTACATCTATTCTGTCAAGGCCTTCCCCAGGGCTTCCTTCATTATGCAATGGGTCTTCCACAAGGAGCACACGCTTCCCGAAACTCCCAGTATTTCCAGTCTTGAAGATCTCGCTAAGACACTGCTGCAAATGAAGGAGTACATCCAGGAAGTCACCTGTGCACCGGCAACTTCTGCATCTGCCATTCATGAAGCAAATATCAAAGCCACTCTCACTGTAAGCCTGGCTGTTTATTCCTTGCTTCAGTTCCTGCAGCAAAGCGCACAGGATGACATAGAACTCTTAGTGCTCTTAGTTACAACCAGCACGGGATACCAAGTAGAAAGCAGCACTTTTCAGCGCCTCCTTGGGTGTCCAGAAATTAATTTCATGATAAAGGAAATGCACGTGGCACATAACGAGTATCAGAGCCTGAAGGAACAGGATGTTTACAGAGCTCAGGCCTTCCTGCTGCTGACAGGCCTCACCATAACATTTGAAAATAAGAAGGTGACCCCTCGGCAGAAGAATGACCGCTTAGTTTTCATGAAAGAAAAGATGAAAAATGCATGGTCTAGAGAGATGAAAGCTCTCCTCGAAAAGCACAATGCATTCAAAGACTGGGAGATGCTGGAAAGAGATTTGCAATCCTTCGTTGGTGGGCAACTGGAGGACACATCTGACAACCTGAAGAAAGACAGTATAATCAAAGATATGGAAGATGCTTTTCAAGGCATGCAGCCTCCCAGTCAATGCAAACCCAAATCAGACAGCAGCACACCCAAAGCAAATCAAGCCACTGCAAACCCAGAGTTCCTCAACTTACTTAAGCGCCTCGGGCTGGAAAGGTACTATCCAAGAAAAATGGGCACGGAAGATTTCCACATAATATACCAGACATCTGTACACGACAGCCAGCCCAGCAAGGACAGCGAACTACCATTTCACTTCCTGCAAAGGCTACTGACCGTGGATTATCGGGTGAGGTACCTGACTTGCAAGGAGGCAAGTAAGCCGGGAGTCGCGCCTGCACCAAACACCTCAGTGGCGGAGCACGAGCCCTCTGATTCCTTTGAAGACTTTCTGAGTGACTTGGACGAAGGAGCCCCTGAATCTGCAAGCAGGGAGAGTCATGTGCACCCCATGGACCTCCAGATGGCAATTTTTCATTGTGCTGATGATTTCATGAGACAGTACCTTTCATCAAAGCTTGCTTTCTGCCAGTTTGCACTACCCCTCCTGGTACCAAACCCGTGCACTTCACAGATAGAGTTCCCTCTCTGGTCCCTCAGCCAAGTCAAGAAGAGCTGGAAAGGGACGGTGAGATCGGGAGAGCAGACAAGGATTAGCAGCCACAACAACAAACTCATTTGTCAGGCAGAGACACCCATCGTGTCCTTCCTACGCATCGGCAGCTCTCCTTCCTCTTCCAAGTCTCAGCTCCTGAATGCCCTGCTGAGCAAGCAAAAACATGACACTTTTTTCCACCGACATTGCAAAGGCAGCACCAAAGACTGCTTCCTGATGAAAGGTGTTGTGGAGATCTCCTGGTACATTCCTCGTGGTAGTGACGATGACAGCTTTAACGGCCCTGTTGCTTTCTGTAACCTGCACGGAGATGTGAGGGATCACGAACCACAGCTGCAGTTTTTACAGGAGATCTCTGCTGTGAACGTGGTTCTTGTTTCTGAGTCTGATCGGAGCAACGAGAAAGGCAGGAAAATTTTACATGATCTGTGGCAGTCTCAGAGGCCTTTGGTTTGCCTTTTCACTGAGAAAGAGAGCATTGCAGCTGGCCGATCTAGCAAAAACGTAAGAATAGGGATCAAGAACAGAAATGAAGCAGAATTAATGGGTGAGCTGACAAAAACCATCCGAGACCTAGTGGAAGGGTCGAGCATGCTGGTTAGCCTCAATGCATGTGTGAGCACAGCTCGCCAGCGTGGCTTCTTAGTCGATGAAGATGCAGAAGCGTGCGTGACAGCCAAAGAAACGGCAATCACACTGGTGAATCTGTTGAAGAAAGAGAAGTTGTTTGAGATCAAATCACAGCTACTGCCTCTTCAGGGAGAACTGTGGTACATGTGGTGTAAAAAGGACAAAGAACTCACTCGCTTGCAGGAAAAGAAGAACAAGAGCATAGAGCATCATCGAAGCCAAATTGAATTGGAGAAGTCTGCAATAAGAAAGCAACTAGACAAAGCGTTCCCCCTCAATCAGCTGATGAAAGCGTTCCTTCGCTTTCTCCATTTACAGCCAGACGATACCAAGAAATTCTTTCTGCAGTGGATGAAGGTCTTCATGGACAACCTGTCCTCTGATCGTCTTAACGAGCTGAAGAGAGACTATCATCAGTTATGGTCTCAAATCCTGGCATTAAAGAAAAGCAATGAAAAAAGCAACCTGAAAACTCTATTGATGAATGAATTAGATGCCCTTTCCGATGAAATCAATGATTCATCCATTGGCCTTGAGCATATTTTGAGAGAGGTAGGGCAGATTTATGAGGCGCTGGAGTCAACAAACTCCAAAGAAAAATGCTTTATGAAACTACCTGAAATTGCCGCCGATCTCATGGTTTTAGGGCATCCCTTTGAGCTGATGGATGGTGATGCATCTTACGTACCACTGCAATGGATTGGAGCAATCTTTGACAGGTTAATTGAGAAGCTAGGGGACAAGCGAGTATTCGTGCTTTCCGTGCTTGGCATCCAGAGCACAGGGAAGTCAGCCCTGCTGAATGCCATGTTTGGTCTCCAGTTTAACGTCAGTGCAGGGAGGTGCACCCGGGGAGCGTTTATGCAGCTCATTAAAGTGGACGAGAAGCTCCAACAGGATTTGAACTTTGATTACATGCTCGTTGTTGACACAGAAGGACTTCGTGCCATAGAGATGGCCAATAAGCAGTCACTTAATCATGACAATGAGCTGGCCACCTTTGTCATTGGCATCGGCAACATGACTCTGATCAACATCTTGGGAGAAAATCCTTCGGAAATGCAAGACATCCTTCAGATTGCTGTGCAGGCCTTCCTGAGGATGAAGCAAGTAAATCTTTCCCCAAGCTGCCTGTTTGTGCACCAAAACGTGGGCGAAATAACCGCAAAGGAACAGAACATGGAAGGACAAAGACGTCTGCAAGAAAAGCTGGATGAAATGACCGTGACAGCAGCCCAGCAGGAATTCTGTGACATCACCTGCTTCAGTGACGTCGTCCGCTTTGACGTGAACACCCACATTCATTACTTTGCTCACCTGTGGGAAGGAAACCCACCGATGGCACCGCCCAACCCCACCTACAGCCAGAATGTCCAGGAATTAAAGAGCAAGATTCTCCAAGCTGCCAAGAAGGAATCACAGAGCAGCATTTTGAGGCTCTCCAGCTTGAAAGTTCGTATTAGTGACCTGTGGAATGCCTTGCTGAACGAAAACTTCATTTTCAGCTTCAAGAATTCAGTGGAGATTGCCGCATACAAGAAACTGGAAACCGCATTTAGTCAGTGGAGCTGGCAGCTGAGAAGCTACATCTTAGACTTGCAAATGAAACTGGAAAATAAGATTCGGAATGGGGAGTTGGGGAAGGTTACCACAGAACACCTTGAAAAACTGGTGCAAGAGACAAATGATGCCATAACTAAAAACATGGAAACGTTCTTCGGTGAAGACAGAGACCGTGAAATACTGATCCAGTGGAAAAGCAGAACAGAACTGAAGCTGAAAGAACTGAGAGAGTCCCTTCTTGTTGAAACGCAAAGGAAGTGTGAGAAACTTACAGAAGTAAAGAAGAGCCTGAGTAAACTGGATGAGAGGAAGTCCAAATACGAAAATGAGCTCCTGAAAAAGAGCAGAGAATTGGCCCTGTCTCTAAAAGGCCAGAAATTAAGCGAAAGTGAACTGAGAAACCACTTCAATTCTCTCTGGATAGACTGGGTTACTGAAGTCTCCTCTGCTGCTCCCCCTCTGGAACAGGTGGACATCGATGTGGACATAGAAGATGTCCTTCTAGATCACTTTAAGGAGCACAATATAGGTGAACAAATCAGGAATTGTTCCCAAAAGACCGTCTTTTCTCTTGACATAGAGAAACACCTGTCTATAAAAAAACGCTTCCGCATCCTTTTAATGAATTTTGACAATGCCGATGTGAGCAACGTGAACCACATTACAGATAGCATCAAAATGCGTGTGAAGGCAAACATTGAGAAGAAGGAAAAGGACAAAATGGATTACAGTCGAACTTTTATTCATGAAATACTAAATGAAGTGGAGAAAGGTATGAACTCTGTCCCTACCACTGCAAAATATCGTTTTAATAAAGATTACAGAATAGATTTGTCACTGTACCTGTGCAGAATGGCAGCAGAAAGGTTTAAAGACATGCAT
>CM021699.1:116803072-116824189 GCA_011074415.1 Stictonetta naevosa
ATGCATGTCTTTAAACCTTTCTGCTGCCATTCTGCACAGGTACAGTGACAAATCTATTCTGTAATCTTTATTAAAACGATATTTTGCAGTGGTAGGGACAGAGTTCATACCTTTCTCCACTTCATTTAGTATTTCATGAATAAAAGTTCGACTGTAATCCATTTTGTCCTTTTCCTTCTTCTCAATGTTTGCCTTCACACGCATTTTGATGCTATCTGTAATGTGGTTCACGTTGCTCACATCGGCATTGTCAAAATTCATTAAAAGGATGCGGAAGCGTTTTTTTATAGACAGGTGTTTCTCTATGTCAAGAGAAAAGACGGTCTTTTGGGAACAATTCCTGATTTGTTCACCTATATTGTGCTCCTTAAAGTGATCTAGAAGGACATCTTCTATGTCCACATCGATGTCCACCTGTTCCAGAGGGGGAGCAGCAGAGGAGACTTCAGTAACCCAGTCTATCCAGAGAGAATTGAAGTGGTTTCTCAGTTCACTTTCGCTTAATTTCTGGCCTTTTAGAGACAGGGCCAATTCTCTGCTCTTTTTCAGGAGCTCATTTTCGTATTTGGACTTCCTCTCATCCAGTTTACTCAGGCTCTTCTTTACTTCTGTAAGTTTCTCACACTTCCTTTGCGTTTCAACAAGAAGGGACTCTCTCAGTTCTTTCAGCTTCAGTTCTGTTCTGCTTTTCCACTGGATCAGTATTTCACGGTCTCTGTCTTCACCGAAGAACGTTTCCATGTTTTTAGTTATGGCATCATTTGTCTCTTGCACCAGTTTTTCAAGGTGTTCTGTGGTAACCTTCCCCAACTCCCCATTCCGAATCTTATTTTCCAGTTTCATTTGCAAGTCTAAGATGTAGCTTCTCAGCTGCCAGCTCCACTGACTAAATGCGGTTTCCAGTTTCTTGTATGCGGCAATCTCCACTGAATTCTTGAAGCTGAAAATGAAGTTTTCGTTCAGCAAGGCATTCCACAGGTCACTAATACGAACTTTCAAGCTGGAGAGCCTCAAAATGCTGCTCTGTGATTCCTTCTTGGCAGCTTGGAGAATCTTGCTCTTTAATTCCTGGACATTCTGGCTGTAGGTGGGGTTGGGCGGTGCCATCGGTGGGTTTCCTTCCCACAGGTGAGCAAAGTAATGAATGTGGGTGTTCACGTCAAAGCGGACGACGTCACTGAAGCAGGTGATGTCACAGAATTCCTGCTGGGCTGCTGTCACGGTCATTTCATCCAGCTTTTCTTGCAGACGTCTTTGTCCTTCCATGTTCTGTTCCTTTGCGGTTATTTCGCCCACGTTTTGGTGCACAAACAGGCAGCTTGGGGAAAGATTTACTTGCTTCATCCTCAGGAAGGCCTGCACAGCAATCTGAAGGATGTCTTGCATTTCCGAAGGATTTTCTCCCAAGATGTTGATCAGAGTCATGTTGCCGATGCCAATGACAAAGGTGGCCAGCTCATTGTCATGATTAAGTGACTGCTTATTGGCCATCTCTATGGCACGAAGTCCTTCTGTGTCAACAACGAGCATGTAATCAAAGTTCAAATCCTGTTGGAGCTTCTCGTCCACTTTAATGAGCTGCATAAACGCTCCCCGGGTGCACCTCCCTGCACTGACGTTAAACTGGAGACCAAACATGGCATTCAGCAGGGCTGACTTCCCTGTGCTCTGGATGCCAAGCACGGAAAGCACGAATACTCGCTTGTCCCCTAGCTTCTCAATTAACCTGTCAAAGATTGCTCCAATCCATTGCAGTGGTACGTAAGATGCATCACCATCCATCAGCTCAAAGGGATGCCCTAAAACCATGAGATCGGCGGCAATTTCAGGTAGTTTCATAAAGCATTTTTCTTTGGAGTTTGTTGACTCCAGCGCCTCATAAATCTGCCCTACCTCTCTCAAAATATGCTCAAGGCCAATGGATGAATCATTGATTTCATCGGAAAGGGCATCTAATTCATTCATCAATAGAGTTTTCAGGTTGCTTTTTTCATTGCTTTTCTTTAATGCCAGGATTTGAGACCATAACTGATGATAGTCTCTCTTCAGCTCGTTAAGACGATCAGAGGACAGGTTGTCCATGAAGACCTTCATCCACTGCAGAAAGAATTTCTTGGTATCGTCTGGCTGTAAATGGAGAAAGCGAAGGAACGCTTTCATCAGCTGATTGAGGGGGAACGCTTTGTCTAGTTGCTTTCTTATTGCAGACTTCTCCAATTCAATTTGGCTTCGATGATGCTCTATGCTCTTGTTCTTCTTTTCCTGCAAGCGAGTGAGTTCTTTGTCCTTTTTACACCACATGTACCACAGTTCTCCCTGAAGAGGCAGTAGCTGTGATTTGATCTCAAACAACTTCTCTTTCTTCAACAGATTCACCAGTGTGATTGCCGTTTCTTTGGCTGTCACGCACGCTTCTGCATCTTCATCGACTAAGAAGCCACGCTGGCGAGCTGTGCTCACACATGCATTGAGGCTAACCAGCATGCTCGACCCTTCCACTAGGTCTCGGATGGTTTTTGTCAGCTCACCCATTAATTCTGCTTCATTTCTGTTCTTGATCCCTATTCTTACGTTTTTGCTAGATCGGCCAGCTGCAATGCTCTCTTTCTCAGTGAAAAGGCAAACCAAAGGCCTCTGAGACTGCCACAGATCATGTAAAATTTTCCTGCCTTTCTCGTTGCTCCGATCAGACTCAGAAACAAGAACCACGTTCACAGCAGAGATCTCCTGTAAAAACTGCAGCTGTGGTTCGTGATCCCTCACATCTCCGTGCAGGTTACAGAAAGCAACAGGGCCGTTAAAGCTGTCATCGTCACTACCACGAGGAATGTACCAGGAGATCTCCACAACACCTTTCATCAGGAAGCAGTCTTTGGTGCTGCCTTTGCAATGTCGGTGGAAAAAAGTGTCATGTTTTTGCTTGCTCAGCAGGGCATTCAGGAGCTGAGACTTGGAAGAGGAAGGAGAGCTGCCGATGCGTAGGAAGGACACGATGGGTGTCTCTGCCTGACAAATGAGTTTGTTGTTGTGGCTGCTAATCCTTGTCTGCTCTCCCGATCTCACCGTCCCTTTCCAGCTCTTCTTGACTTGGCTGAGGGACCAGAGAGGGAACTCTATCTGTGAAGTGCACGGGTTTGGTACCAGGAGGGGTAGTGCAAACTGGCAGAAAGCAAGCTTTGATGAAAGGTACTGTCTCATGAAATCATCAGCACAATGAAAAATTGCCATCTGGAGGTCCATGGGGTGCACATGACTCTCCCTGCTTGCAGATTCAGGGGCTCCTTCGTCCAAGTCACTCAGAAAGTCTTCAAAGGAATCAGAGGGCTCGTGCTCCGCCACTGAGGTGTTTGGTGCAGGCGCGACTCCCGGCTTACTTGCCTCCTTGCAAGTCAGGTACCTCACCCGATAATCCACGGTCAGTAGCCTTTGCAGGAAGTGAAATGGTAGTTCGCTGTCCTTGCTGGGCTGGCTGTCGTGTACAGATGTCTGGTATATTATGTGGAAATCTTCCGTGCCCATTTTTCTTGGATAGTACCTTTCCAGCCCGAGGCGCTTAAGTAAGTTGAGGAACTCTGGGTTTGCAGTGGCTTGATTTGCTTTGGGTGTGCTGCTGTCTGATTTGGGTTTGCATTGACTGGGAGGCTGCATGCCTTGAAAAGCATCTTCCATATCTTTGATTATACTGTCTTTCTTCAGGTTGTCAGATGTGTCCTCCAGTTGCCCACCAACGAAGGATTGCAAATCTCTTTCCAGCATCTCCCAGTCTTTGAATGCATTGTGCTTTTCGAGGAGAGCTTTCATCTCTCTAGACCATGCATTTTTCATCTTTTCTTTCATGAAAACTAAGCGGTCATTCTTCTGCCGAGGGGTCACCTTCTTATTTTCAAATGTTATGGTGAGGCCTGTCAGCAGCAGGAAGGCCTGAGCTCTGTAAACATCCTGTTCCTTCAGGCTCTGATACTCGTTATGTGCCACGTGCATTTCCTTTATCATGAAATTAATTTCTGGACACCCAAGGAGGCGCTGAAAAGTGCTGCTTTCTACTTGGTATCCCGTGCTGGTTGTAACTAAGAGCACTAAGAGTTCTATGTCATCCTGTGCGCTTTGCTGCAGGAACTGAAGCAAGGAATAAACAGCCAGGCTTACAGTGAGAGTGGCTTTGATATTTGCTTCATGAATGGCAGATGCAGAAGTTGCCGGTGCACAGGTGACTTCCTGGATGTACTCCTTCATTTGCAGCAGTGTCTTAGCGAGATCTTCAAGACTGGAAATACTGGGAGTTTCGGGAAGCGTGTGCTCCTTGTGGAAGACCCATTGCATAATGAAGGAAGCCCTGGGGAAGGCCTTGACAGAATAGATGTAAGGATCCAGAAGGAACTGCAGCAGAGCTTTGATATAGCTGGTGTTTTCTGGAGGTGACTTCTTGCAAATAGAAACAGTATTCACCAGGAACTCCTGCAACGCTTTGTCTGACAGACATATGTTGATCCAGGCACTGTGATTTTTTGTTCTGTTATTCAGACCCTGTTTAAAATCTATCAACATGAGCAGTTTCTTTTCATCCACCGTCCCCTCCCAGGTCTTCACGTTCTCCAGGAAAGCTCCGGCCTCTTCTACGACACTGGCCAGTTCCTCTCCAAAGATCACACTGACCTTGTGATTCGTTAGTGCTTCGTATGCAGCCCTGAGGCTGCTGCTCATTTGATAGGAGGATTTAAAATCACTGCTGTGGTTGGACAGGATTATGTCCCACACTGGGATCAGCTGAAAGCCCCGGTCGATCACATACCAGGTTGTGTTATTGGCCACAAGCCCGCATTTCCACTCGGGAAGGGAATCTGTCTCTAATGGGCCCCCTGTTTTGGTCACATAGAGCTGAACTGCTGTGCGGGCACTGCTTCTATCTTTTCCCTGAAATGATGCCTGTGAGCTGGACTTTGAAACATCCACCTTCCCTCCCCAGTTGTTACTGAAGCCGCTGAAGCTAGCCCCGATGTAGCTGTTCAGTGCTTCTGATGTTTGTTGCTTCATCTCCTCCCATTGCTCTGCCCTGAAACCTTCAGCACATGCTTTCCACCAGAATATACCCCCAAAGTGGAGGGGACCCTGGTTCATGTGGGACCCAAACCTGCTGAAGAAGCTGGCACACCTGCTCTTCAGTAGGTGGAACCTGTCTTCCTCCTGGGTGATGCTCAGAAGCTGTTCAATGTGTTGCAGCTCTCGCAGGGCTGCGTCTGAGAGGCGAAGTTGGTCCTTTTGGAAGTAGTAGGAGGCCAGAGGGATGTACTGGTACTTGATGGTGCAAATATATGTCTTCTCTGAGCGTGACCGATGGGAGTCCTCTGAATGTGAGGACTTGCTGTAATCTACACCTTTTTCAACACTGCACCTCCAGAACCCTGCTTCGGCAGACATGCTGATGCTGAACCCCAGCTGCTCCATGGATTTGGTGAAAGCGGCTTCTGCTGCAGAGGAGGAGAACTCCTTCTTCTCAAGCAGCGACCCTTGCACTGGACCAGTGAGCATGAAGCCATCAGGGATCCTGATGAGTTGCTCTCGCTTTGCCAGCACATCCTCCAGGTTGTTGGTTCGGTAAATACCCTGCAGAGCCAGGCCTCCCGATGCCCGCCTCAGGACCTCCTCATCGGAGATGTTCTCTCTCCTCCCCATGGACTTCTCCTGCTGCTCCAGTTGCTTCTGGATGCTCATCAGCTCATTCACCAGTGCCTTCTCTGGCAGTGCCCAGTACTCCCTGGGAATGTCCATGGCTTGCCATAGTGCCTCCTCTTTCTGTCTTATCATTTCCTTGCTGTGGCTGCGGCTCTTCTGCATTTCTTTCAGCTTTTGTAGGATTGACTTGGCTGCTTCTTGTCTCTGCTTCATCATCTCCAAGCGCTGCTCCTGAAGTTCATCAACAGCTGTTTTGTCGTCTGTGACTCCTAGGAGTTTTTGGAGTGCCTTTTTCTCCCATTGGTGCCGTACATTGCACTCCAGTTTAATGTAGTCATCATATTGCAGATGTTTCAAAGCATCTCTTGACTTAACACCCAGTATCTCTGACAGTTTGGGGAGCCAGTATTCTTCATCAAGTCCTTCCTTCTGAAATTCTTCTGCCAGCAATTTCTTAGCAAGTTGTGCCTTTTCCCCAGCATCTGCTCTCTCCTCCTGTGACCCCATGGCTGTGGAAAGGGAAAACAGGCTTTTGTTACATCAGGTTAGAGGAGGCCACCACCCCTTAGAGGAGGCCTCTCCATAGTTACAGGTCTATGGATTCCTCCTGCCCTACCACTGGAATCCAGCCTCGGGTACCCCCGAGACAGACAGACACAGACAGACACACACACACAACCACGGGCACGGCTACACAAATAGCCATGGGCAAGGTGCTGCCTTCAACAGCACCCATGAATGACCTACCAGGACTGGTCTCACCCGTCACTGGGTCCTCGTCCTTAGAGTGGTCACCCACACAAAGTAGAGAAAGGGATTGCCTGGAGAGATGTAATCTCTGGCCCATCAAGTAGCAACTGGAGACTGGATAGCCTTTGATATTGTATAAACTCATTTTAGGATAGAATAAATCTTGTAGTTAAAATATAATGAGAATAAGGCATCCTCATGTACATTGTGTCTGCTAGCATCTTGTTGAAACTTGAGTTGAAACACATCAAAGGGGGAAAAGACAGATAACGGGATGCTGTCAGAAATTGGAATTAGGGCTGAGGCTGAAACTTGAGATAAAAACACACCAAATGGGGAAAGACAGATAACAGGTTGTCAGCTGCAGCTTGGAAAACAGCCAACCCTGCTGACTCAGCATTTTTTAGCAAAAGGTGAAAAGTGCATTACGAGGAAGACCTACGGTCTTCCTCCCAAAGACCACTGCCCACGTCTCAAAGACCCCTGCTCACAATTCTTGGAAGAATCTGCGCAAGCACAAAGGACTGATAAGCAAATTAGCATACGAAGCGAGAGTAGGCAGGATTAGATAATGAATATGTATAGGCATTAATTGAATATTCATTGTTTTGCTGTATAAATATGAGACAGTTGGTCACTTCAGGTATGCACGTTATGTGGAGAGATCCCCCGTGCCTCCAGCGCTGCCAATAAAGAATACTTCGTCACTAAGAAAATTTCTGACTTCGTTCTTCAAATCACCTTAATGAAGCCAATGCTCTCACTGTCCACATACCCTTACAGTTTTGTCATGCAAAACTACTAACTAAGGGAACAAAGATGGTAAATCGCCTAAAGGGGAAGACATATGAGGAGTGGCTGAAGTCCCTTGGATTGTTCAGCCTGGAGAAGAGGATACTGAGGGGAGACCTCATGGTGGCCTCCAACTTCCTCACGAGGGGAGCGGAGGGGCAGGCACTGCTCTCTTGTCTCTGGTGACCAGCGATTGAACCTGAGGGAATGGCTTGAAGCTGTGCCAGGGGAGGTTCAGGCTGCATATCTGGAAAACTTCTTCACCGAGAGGGTGGGCGGGCACTGGAGGCCAAGGCAGTCAAGGGGGCTCTGCGTGTGGCCTCTGCCCTGCCCAGTGCAAGTCAGCGGGGACCTACCTGCCCTTCCTGGTGCTCTCCAGCTTCTGCACCACCTCAGCCCAGCTTCGGCAGCTTCTCAGCCCAGCTCCTGCACTGCTTCAGCTCAGCTCCTACACAGCCTAAGCCAGCTCTGACCCCACTTTTATAGAGCCCCAAACCTCTTTGCTGGTTAAAGCTTCCTGTTTACACAGCAGGGAGAGGCTTTCTTCATTCTTGGAAGTCAGGCCATTATATGATACAGCATCTGAAAGTGAAATGTGGCAGCTGCTGGCTGTGCTGGGGCTGAGCCAGGCTGCTGGGGCAGCCACATCCCCAGGAGCCCAGTTAGCCCTGGCCATGTGGGTATGGTGGTTTTACTTTGCTGGGCAGCTGAACTCCACCCCAAGTGTTCTCCCTCCTTTGAAAAAGATGGGGAGAAGAAAGTATGCTGGAAAGAAAAACAAAACAAACAAATAAAAAAACACTCATGGGTTGAGATAAGGATAATTTAATTAAATGGAAAAGGAAGAGGGAAAAAAACAAACAAACAAACAAACAAACAAAACACCAAGCAAAGGCTGTATGGAAGCACAGCAAGAGAGAAAACAAATTCTTGCAGTTCCACAATGCCTCCTGCAGTAGTTTGGCCAGCATACAGGTCTTACGAAGACTTAAATCTATATGTTAATAACAAATCTCCACTTTTGGAAGGAGAATCAAGAAGAAAAAGGAAACAGGAATGGAAAATCAAAGTGACCCCCTCCTCCCCAGCCACAGCAGGAACAGGTAGAGAGAAGATGTTTTAAATGCAGGCAGATAGGTCATTTTAAAGGAGAATGACCTGAATTGAAAAGGGAAGAGAGAGATTGTTCACTATCACAAACTCCGAATAGGGCAGTCAGAGGTTCTCTGAAGAGTGGTCCATCCCACCAAGACCCCTTGATAAATTTGGAGCTGGGACCTAATAAAGAAGAGGTTGTATTCTTAGTAGATAAAGGGGCAGCCAGATCATCCTTAGTTTATAATATACCAAGACTTAATTTGACTAGTAATAACTTAAGAGTAACAGGGGTAGACGGATCTGGAATGTTGGTGTCACTTTTTGAGACTACTGAATTAAACTGGGGGACTAAAAGAGTCACCTGGCAATTGTTATATGTACCTGAAGCAGGAACCAGTTTATTAGGGGGAGATTGAATAGTCAAATTAGGATTGCAGTGGAAGACCTGTGAAAAAGGAGTAACAGTGTCAGTGAATTTATTTACAGAGAATGATGAAAAAGAAATAAATCCCAATGTATGGGTATGTGTTAGGACAAAAAACAGTTTGGTTGGTCCAATGTGAAACAGGGATTGTTGTGAAAGTAGCAAGGCAGAACTCTAACCTTGTTATAGTACATAGCACCAGGCTGCAAGTCATCCGCATTGAATAAATACTGCCATCAGCACAGCACACGCTGGGCACGTGGCTGTGCATTATTGTAGTAGCCTGTCAAGGATTGCCAAGTGCTCTCTGAGGCCAGGGCCACCATTGTGCACTGCCCTGGGCTCGGGAGTATGCACAGAATCATAGAATCATAGAATATCCCAAGTTGGAAGGGACCCATAAGGATCATCGAGTCCAACTCCTGGCACCACACAGGTCTACCCAAAATTTTAGACCATATGATTAAGTGCACAATCCAAACGCTTCTTAAATTCCAACAGGCTTGGTGCAGTGACTACTTCACTGGGGAGCCTGTTCCAGTGTGTGACCACGCTCTCAGTGAAGAACCTCTTCCTGATGTCCAGCCTAAACTTCCCCTGCCTCAGCTTAACACCATTCCCATGGATCCTAACACTGGTGATTACGGAGAAAAGGTCATCTGCCTCTCCACTCCCCCTTGCAAGGAAGCTGTAGACTGCAATGAGGTCCCCCCTCAGCTTCCTCTTTCCAGGCTGAACAGGCCCAGTGACCTCAGCCGCTCCTCATACGTCTTCCCCTCTAGGCCCTTCACCATTTTCGTTTCCCTCCTCTGGATGCTCTCCAACAGTTTCATGTCCTTTTTGTGCTGTGGTGCCCAGAACTGCACACAGTACTCGAGGTGAGGCCGCACCAGCACAGGGTGGAACAGGACAATCGCTTTCCTCGACCGACTAGCAATGCCGTGCTTGATGTACCCCAGGACACGGTTGGCCCTCCTGGCTGCCAGGGCACACTGCTGGCTCATATTCAACTTGCTGTCAGCCACGACCCCCAGATCCCTCTCTGCGGGGCTGCTCTCCAGTGTCTCATTGCCCAGTCTGTACGTATAGCCAGGGTTGCCCTGTCCCAGGTGCAGGACCTGGCACTTGATTTTGTTAAACTTCATGTGGTTGGTGATCACCCAGCTCTCCAATCTGTCCAGATCTCTCTGCAAGGCCTTTCCACCCTCAACAAAGTCCACAACTCCTCCAAGTTTGGTGTCGTCGGCAAATTTGCTCAAAATATCTTCTAGTCCTACATCCAAATCATTTATTGAAAACAATTGAAGAGGACTAGTCCTAAAATGAAGCCTTGAGGGACCCCACTAGTGACCATCCACCAGCCTGATGTGGCTCCATTTACCACAACCCTTTGAGCCCTGCCCGTCAGCGAATTGCTCGCCCATCGTATGATGTTTTTGTTTAGCTCTATGCTGGACAGTAGGGTCCTATGGGAAACTGAGTCAAAAGCTTTGGTGAAGTCCAAAAAGATCTCATCAGTTGGTTTCCCTTTGTTGTGCACGGGCACAACCTATAAACAGAGCAAATTCCTCTGCATTGGGGGGGTAGGAACATCAGCTGAGGTCAACGTTGCCTCTGCAGGGACACCTGCAAGACGTTGCTACCTGCCACACCGACGGGATGCCGACCATGACCTGGCTAAGTATCTATGACACCAATGACTGGGAGAAGCATTGTGCACATCAGTACCCTTGTCATCACCCTGGGGTCGGTATGTTAACAAGCTAACTCATTAATAAATTCTTTGTGTTCCCCTGACCGACCCCCACTGGGGCCCTAATCACCCCTGACCTTACAGACAGTTATGCGACCGGACAGCACCCACAGCCGTTTATCCTTTGTACTACATGGTGGACCCAAACAAACAAGCAACTGATTAGGGTGTTAGTGGATACTGGGGAGGAGCTCAGTATTATACATGGCAACCCAGGAAAACATAACGGAACTTTAACTCTGGTGCAGGGTTTAGGGGAGCAACCAGTCACGGCGAAACTCATAAAACTCAAGTTGCAAACAGGCGATTGGCTACCTCGTGACTATCAGGTCATGATAGCTGAAGTTGAAGATCATATAAATGGGAGGGATATACTCTGAGGAGGTACACTAGAAATAGGAGGCACCCTAGGACATAACAGCACCACGCAGTGGCTACATATGCGAGCAGTTCAGGTAGGGAAGCTAGTGGAGGAGGCTCCCATTCCAGCTGTTACTGAGGTAGTTATGTGTGGTGGTTTTACTTGGGTGGGCAGCTGAGCTCCACCTCAGCCACTCTCTCACTAATCCTCCTCAAAGGGAAAGGGGGAGAAAATACCATGCAAAGGGCTCAAAGCTTGAGATAAAGATGAGGAGATTGCTCAACAATTATTGTGATGGGCAAAACAGATTCAGAGTAGGGAGATAATAAAATTTGTTGCCTATTACTAACAGGATAGAAAAGAGAAACAAAGAAAAGAAACCAAAAACACCTTCCCCCCATCCGCTCTCCTCCACCTTCTGCCACCAAGCAGCGCAGGAGAACGGGGGAATGGGAGTTGTGGTCAGTCTATAGCACTTCGTCTCCACTGCTCCTTCTCGGTCACTGTGTCCCTGCTCCACGTGGGGTCCCTCCCACGGGATGCTGTCCTTCCCGAACGGGCCTGTGGGGGTTGCCCACAGGCAGCAGCTCTTCAAGAACTGCTCCAGATACGAGTCCGTACCACGGGGTCCATCCATCAGGAGCAAACTGCTCCAGCCTGGGTCCCCCACGGGCAGCAGCTCCTGCCAGGTCACCTGCTCCTGCGTGGGCTCCTCTCCACAGCCTACAGGTCCGGCCCAGAATCTGCTCCAGTGGGGGTCCTCCACAGGCTGCAGCCTCGTTCTGTGCGAGTCCACCTGCTCCACCATGGTCTCCTCCACAGGTCTCCTCCAGGCTGAAACGTGGAACCCTGATCCATCATGGTACTCCATGGGTTGTAGGGGGACAGCCTGCCTCCTGGTCCTCACCACAGGCCGCAGGGGAACTTCTGCTCTGGCACCTGGAGCACCTCTCCCCATCCTTCTTCACAGACCTTGGTGTCTGCAAGGCTGTTTCACACTTCTCTCTCCCTCCCAGCTGCTGTTCCCCACCAGGGTTTATTCATTCCACTCCCCTGCACACCCTCCTTTTCTTAAATATGCTCTCACAGAGGTGCAAAACAACATCACTTACTGGCTCAGCTCTGGCCAGCAGTGGGGCCCTTACCAAACATGGGGCAGCTTCTGTATTCTTCTCACAGAAGCCACACTTATGGTCCCTTGCTATCAAAACCTTGCCATGTAAACCCACTACATCATGCAAAGACAGTATAAAAATCCCGTGAGGAGAAACAGACTGAAACACGGATGGTTACAGAAGGAGACGATGGCAGTAGTCAGCTGGCAGAGTTGATGGTGGCTTGGCAGGCCATTGACACTATCCCAACCAATACAGATTCATGGGCGGTGGCACAAAGCTTAGTGAACTGGATAGTTAAATGCCAGACGGATGGCTGGATGTTTCAGTGTGTAGATGAGAATAGCATGGGAGAGGGATGTGTGTTGTTCCCCCCCACCCATCTTTCCCCCCTGGTCCCCCCTGGTTGTTTTTCAGGTTGGCCTGGATCGTCCCACAGCCTCAACAGAACATATGGTAACCCGGGCTAATGCCACAGGCCAAGATACTATGTGCCTGAGTCTAGCTACACCACAGAACCTTTTTCCACCTGTCTGGTTGGAGTGCCGTTGGAACAGCAATGTACATTGTACTGGGTCTGACTGGGATGTTAACTTTCCCTGCAGCAGCCCCTACAGTGCTGCGCTCTGCACTTGTAGCTAGAACAGCAAGGGTATCACACCGGTGTTGTGTCTGCTGCTGAGCAGTGCTGGCACAGCATCAGGACTCTCCCCAACCCTCCTAGGGGGTGGGCAAAAATGTGAGAAAGAAACATCACCAGGGCAGCTGACCTCAACCAACCAAAGGGCTATTCCATACCATATGATGTCACACTCAGCAATAAAAGGTGGAAAAAGGAAAAAGAGGGGAGGGGTGGGCTCTCGTTGCGAAAACGGCTACGTGCGTTGAGGCCCTGCTTCAAGGACGTGGTCAAGCATCGCTCACTTGTGGGAAGTAGAGAGTAATTTCTTTCCTCTGCACTTCCACATAGCCTTTACTTGTTTTGTTTTGTTATTCCCTTTCCCCCTCCCTCTTCCCCTTTCCCTTTTTTTCCCTTTAGTTGAATTGTTTAATTAATAATAATATTTCCTTAATAATATTTTTTCTCTTTAATTAAACTATCCTTATCTCAACCTGTGAGTTGTTCTTCCCTTTACTTCTTCCCCTCCTCATCTGAGGAGGGGGAGTGAGAGAGCGGTTGTGGTGTTCAGCTGCCTAGCACGGTGAAACCACCACAGACATTTGTGACCAGTACGTGTCCTGAGTGTAAGTCTGCGAGACCTGGAGTGACTCCTAGAATGGTTGGTTATCCAGAGCTGGGGAGACACCAAGCCTCCCGTCCCAAGGATTGAGCTTCCTGGGCTTGTTGTCAGTGATCTATTGCTCATTTTTCATGTATACATGGACAATGACTTAGTTTCATGGTGGGTGAAGAGTATGAAACCTGGCGTGGCTAGTGCTCGAGCTTAACCACCCTGAATCACCTAGGGTGCTGGCTAAGTAAATTTAGCAATGCCACTAGGGCTGCGCTATCTGGCTTGCTGCTTGACGTAAATTTAATAAGGCATGCTACGCTGCAAAATAGAACTGTGATTGATTTTTTTTTTTTTACTTGTCCATGCTCACAGTTGCAAAGACTTTGAGGGTATGTGTTGTACGAAGCTGTTGTTGTAGCTGTTGCCTGATCGTTGCTGGGATGAACCAACCGGCTTCAGCCCCTGGAATCTAACTAGAAGAGGGTAAAGGAAGAAAATTGTGGGGGACTTAATGTAACTCCTTTAAAACAACTGTTCAAGAAGGGAGTGAAATAGTGAAACAACGGCAATATCCTATGCCTTTTGAAGGAAAAATGGGCCTGAATCTTGTATTGCAAACTTTAATTAGGGATGGTCTTTTGGAGCCTTGTATGTCACCTTATAACACTCCAGTTTTACCAGTACGAAAGCCAGACCATTTGTACAGATTGGTGCAAGACCTGAGAAAGGTTAATGAGATAGTATGAAAACGCCACCCTGTGGTTCCTAACCCTTATACCCTGATGAGTAAAATTGTAAAATTCCTTATGAGCAGGAATGGTTCACTGTTACGTATTTCAAGGATGCCTTTTGGGCTTGCTCATTGGATCCTGAAAGTCAGGATATTTTTGCATTTGAATGGGAAGACCCAGAAACAGGCCATAAACAACAACATAGGTGGACTGTTTTGCCTCAAGGATTCACTGATTCCCCCAATTTGTTCGTCCAAGTATTGGAAAAGATTTTAGAAACATTTCAGATCCCAGAAGGGGTGACATTGTTACAATATGTAGATGATTTGTTGATATGTAGGGGTAGAAAAATCAAAGGTAAAAGAAGCCACAAACGAACTCCTGAGTTTTTAAGAGAACATGGGCTAAAAGTATCTAAGGTTAAATTACAGTATGTGGAAAAAGAAATCAGATGTTTGGAACAGTTAGTCTCTGAGGGCAGACAGAGAATAAACCCTGAAAGGATTCAGGGAATTGTGCAACTTCCTCTACCTGAAACAAAGAAAGAATTAAGAAAATTTTTAGGTTTAAATGGATATAGCAGATTTTGGATAGAGGCATATGCACAGAAAACAAAGAAGTTACATCTCAAATTATAGGAGGAAAACCTCAATGTATTGAATTGGACATAAGAAGAAAAAGAAATAGAGGAAAAATTAAAACAAGATCTGATTACAGCATCAGTCTTTGCTCTTCCTGCCCTAAATAAATCATTTCATCTTTTTATAACTACAAGTGAGGGTGCTGCTTTGGGGATCTTAACCCAAGCGTGGGAAGGGAAAAGAAAACCTGTAGCATATCTGTCTAAATTATTAGATCCTGTATACCGGGAATGGCAAGTGTATTCAGGCATTGGCAACAACTGCCTTACTGGAGGAAGAGAGCAGGAAATAATTGACCTTTGGGGGGCAATTGATTGTTGTTACCCCTCACCAAGTGAAGACCATCCTTACTCAGGAAGCAGGAAGGTGGCTGATAGACTCTAAAATACTGAAATATGAAGCTCTACTGACTGAAAAGGATGATTTAACTGTAACTCCTGAATCTATTTTGAATCTTGCCTCCTTGTCAAAGGGAATTGAAGGTCCAATGGATGTGGAACATAACTGCTTAGATCTTAGAAAAGAGCAAACAAAGACCAGATTAGATTTACAAGATGTACCCTTGGATGAAGGGGAAATATTGTCTATAGATGGATCTTCTAGGATGATACAAGGAAGGTGATGTAATGGTTATGCCTTTGTCAAAGGGACAGATGGGAAAGTTGAGGAAATGGGAAGATTGCCTATTAATTGGTCAGCTCAAACTTGTGAATTATATGAAAAAGAGATAGAAACCTTCAAGAAGTTAGGAGCAAAGAAGTCAGAAGGACAGTGGACTCTCCCTGATGGTAGAGAAATGGTAAATAAACCAATAATGAGGGAAATTTTATCTGTTCTACATCAAGGAGGCCACTGGGGATTCCAGGCAATGTGTGACGCTGTACTGAGAAAATATGTAGGAATGTGTAGGAATGTATACCATAGCTAAGCAGCTGTGTAATAGTTGTATAATGTGCCAACGGGTGAATAAGAAGGCTCTGCAGAAACAGCCTCTGGGTGGATGGGAGCCAGGACTTTGACGTATTCAGAGCATCCAGGTAGCTTTTACTGAATAACATAAAGTAGGCAGATTTAAGTTAGCTAACTGACCAATTGCTAGCTTAATTGACCATTTGTCAGGATGGGTAGAAGCTTTTCCTTCAATATCAGTGACAGCTAGTGTGGTGATAAAGGTAATTCCGGAACAAATAATCCTTAGATATGGGATTATTGAAAATATAAACTCAGATCAAGGGAGTAATTTTCCTTCATATATTTTACAAGGATTAATGAGACCTTTGGGAATAAAATGGTAGTTTCATACTCCATGGCATTCTTCCTCCTCTGGGAAAGTGGAACAAATGAATCGGACATTAAGGAAACACCTGTCTAAACTGGTTTTAGAGGCTAAACTTTTATAATTGTAAACTATAATTGTAAACCAACTTTTTATTTTCAAAGGTAACTAATGAATGTGACTTGTGACTGGGAGAAAGGACTGGCTTGTACAGGATTGGAGTGCCCGCAAGGGGTTTTTATTCTTGTAGCAACATGCATCTTATTCTTCATATTCATAATTATTTGGAAACCTAAGATTTAAAAATAATGACAGGCAGAGGTCAACTATTAGTTTTGATCCTGGTGACTGTAGACCTCAGAGAAGGCCTTGTTCAATTGGCAGCTTGGAAAAAGGATGAGCAGAGAAGGGGAGCGACAGGACACCCTGTCAAGATACAGGTGAATATGCTTGCACCTCAGGATGACTGATTGCCCAGATAGTGTCCTTTCCATTGGGATGGACCAAGGATTCCTGGGGGATGCAATGTATGACTGCACTGTACCAGAAAAGGACTTCCTGGGGGAAATGAGACCTGAAAGTATCTCTCTCTGCTATTCCCTTCCTTGCATGGCATGGATATCAGGGTTCCCCCTGTATTCTCTACAGCTGTAGGTAACCATACACAGCTTGCCTCTCACAGCAACATGTGAATACTACCAGACATCTAGGAGAATATGCCTTGTGCACTGGGACCCAAAATGTTACTGTGGATTTGATGGGAAATTACTCAAGATTTGAGATCCATAGGGCAGATCTCTGATGGTACTGTGGAGGAAAGGTCTTATGGTCTGCCCTACCATCTAACTGGGGAGGCACCTGCACACTTGTTCAATTAGCTATACCCTTCACTCTGGCACTTGAAAGAGAAATGTCACATGTATCCGGAAGAAGTAGAAGAAGCTTAGGAGTATCATTTGATGATAGGATAGAGTGTACCTCGATTCTACTGGAGTTCCTGATGAACATAAAGCCAGGAATCAAATTGCCAAATCAGTCATCACTGTTCTGCTGGGTAACAATCAAAAAGAATGTGGATTGGATTTATAACACTTATTATAATCAGCAGAGATTCATAAATTATACAAGGGATGAGATAAGAGGAATCGCTAAACAACTAGATGCCACAAGCAGAATGGCTTGGGAAAACAGAATAGCATTAAATATGATACTTGCAGAGAAGGGAAGTGTGTGCATGATGCTGGAAAACAGTTCCTGCACTTTTATCCCCAACAATACTGCCCTGGATGGCACAGTAACTAGAGCATTGCCAGGGCTTACCGCCCTTGGTGGTGAATTTGCAGAAAACTCAGGAGCAGACACTTTCATCACAGGATGGTTGAAATCTTGGTTTGGTAAATGGAAAGGGATGGTAGTGTCCATATTTACATCCTTTATGGAAGTAGAATCATAGAATCATAAAATCATAGAATATCCTGAGTTGGAAGGAACCCATAAGGATCATCAAGTCCAACTCCTGGTGCTACACAGGTCTACCCAAAAGTTCAGACCATGTGACTAAGTGCACAGTCCAATCTCTTCTTAAATTCAGACAGGCTTGGTGCAGTGACTACTTCACTGGGGAGCCTGTTCCAGTGCGCAACCACCCTCTCGGTGAAGAACCTCCTCCTGATGTCCAGCCTAAACTTCCCCTGCCTCAGCTTAACACCTTTCCCATGGGTCCTATCACTGGTGATTATGGAGAATAGGTCACCTGCCTCTCCACTCCCCATTGCGAGGAAGTTGTAGACCACGATGATGAGTTGGTAGCAGTTGACAGCCATCAGCTGTTGCTTTATCCGCTGTGTGAGAGGATTGGTCCAGGAGTTAACTGAAACAGCACTACTGAAACAAACGTCCATGGAGCCCCCACCCTACTCAGATAAGATTATGATATTAGAAGAGAAGGAAAGAGAAGAAAGTGAAGAAGAGGAAGATATCTACAAAATTGCACCATAGAGAGAGTTTGCAAAAATCGACAACTTATAAAGAAGAAGAGGGGGGAATTGGTGGGAAAAAAAAAAAGGTTGATTTTTGCATCGGAATTAGCAACGTGAGCACAGGAAATCAAGTCATGTTGCTTTCTGGGAATGCAAAATGTATGGGGGGCAAATGAGTACTAGACTGATATTGTGAGAAAAATCTCAGATAATTTTCTTCAGACAGGATCTTCTGTGAAGCTATTTTATTCGTGATTGCAATGGAGGGCATCCTGTCAATCAGGGGCACATTTTAGTAAACAACTCATAACCTTTTATTCCCTATTATGCAACGCCTGATCACCTCCCCTGTTTCCTCATTGGCTGAGTACTACAGGTTCACAAGCTACTCGACGCTCCTCTATACCATATATGTACAATTTTTCTTTTTTTTCAACCCTTTATGTTCTCCTTTCTTATGTTTTGAGAAATTGTGATCTTTGTTTTACTGTTCTCACACTGCTCATCCTGTTTTTCTCAAGCTTCTACCTTATTTTGGAACAGTGAGGCCTTCTACAGTCTACTTATCTACTTAGCATTTCTCCTTGTTATGACTACACAACTACCTTGGAATAAAGAAACATAATTCTCTACTGCAAAAACACAACTTTGTTTCTCACAATATACAATGAAAAAACACTGACTGGGTGTACGTGACCAAAAGGCTAAAAAGCCATTAAAAACAGTAGGAAGGTTGCAAAAGATAAGAAAAACAAAGGCAGGAATTAAAGGTTGATAACATTTGCATGAAACTTGTAACAAGCGCCGGATAGGTTGTGAACCTGTAGTACTCAACCAATGAGGAAGCAGTGGAGAGAGTAAGTGTTGGGAAATGGCATAAAAGATGTGAAAATTGCTTCTGCAAGTGCTCTCCTGCTTGCAAGATGCCCACCATTGCAATCACAAATAAAATGCTACTTCAATGAGATCCTTGCCTGAGCCTGCGTAGTTGGCTAATGAGTGTTTCTCACGCACAAGTAGAAGCGCAGGGTCGTGCCCGTGGGGAGGAACAAGCCCAGCACCAACACCTGCTGGGGGCAGCCGGCTGGAAGCAGCCTGGCAGAGAAGGGCCTGGGGTCCTGGTGGGCACCGAGCTGAACAGGAGCCAGCAAAGGGCCCTCGGCACCAAGAGGGCTGCTGCTCTGTTGGGCTGCATTGGGCAAAGTGTTGCCAGCAGGTCAAGGGAGGGAATCCTTCCTCAGCAGCGGTGAGGCCACATCTGCGGTACTGGGACCAGGTCTGGGCTCCCCAGGGCAAGAGAGACCTGGACATACTGGAAAGAGTCCAACGTATGGCCAAGAAGATGCTGCAGGGCCTGCAGCACCTCTGCTCCGAGGACAGGCTGAGGGAACTGGGACTCCTCAGCGTGGACAACGGGAGTCAGTTCCAAAATAACCTTGTAACCTCCTGGGCCAAGAGGCATGACACTGAACGGGTGTATCACATCCCCTATCACCTACAAGCCTCTGGAGAGGCTGAGAGATATAATGGACTGTTAAGGACTGTGCTGCAGGCACTGGGCATGGAGGCACTGGGATGCAAATATAGCAGAAGCCACTTGGCTAGTTAGTACCAAAGGAGCTGACAACCATCCTGGTCCTGCTGAAACAAAGCTCCTACACAATGTGGGAAGAGATAAAGTCCCTGCAGCGCGTGTAGGGAAGTGGCTGAGGAAGGCAACGTGGGTTGCTGCTACCTTGGGAAAAGGCAAACCCGTTTGTGGCACTGTGCATTCACTCAAGGACCTGGGTGCATTTGGTGGGTGATGTGGAAAGATGGGGTTATTGGGTGTGTGTCTCAAGGGGATTTAAGCCTGGGAGAAACTAATCTGTCATCTGAATTAGAAGACACTGCAGAACCAGCTTCCTCTTCAAGGAACCTGGCAAGTACAGCAATGACTCGAGCTAAGCTGGTGTTGGCCTCCAGAAATCCTGCTGCTTCTGTCCCGAGTCATTGCTGGTTCTTATGGACATTTTGGGAGAGCCCCATAGAACAGGAAAAATAGCATCTATATATCTGTTAAGGGACAGGGAATAGTGGGCATGAGAGTGTACACATCTGTATGTTGGATGTAACAATGACCAAAGGATACGAAGGTACTGAAGTGTGTAGAACCTGAGTGTGACACAAATGGCATGGAATAAGGGGTGGAGGTTGTACTGGGTCTGGCTGGGATGGAGTTCCCTTTCCCCACAGCAGCCCACATGGTGCTGGGCTCTGCACATGCAGCTAGAACAGCATCTGTCTATGCTTGTCCAACCTCTCCTTGAACACCCCCAGGGACGGTGACCCCACCACCTCCCTGGACAACCCGTCCCAAGGCCTGACCGCTCTTTCTGAGCAGAAATGTCTCCTCATTTCCAGCCTGACCCTCCCCTGGCACAACTTGAGCCCATTCCCTCTGGCCCTACCACAGTTCCCTGTGAGCAGAGGCCGACCCCCAGCTCCCCACCCCTTCCCTTCAGGGAGCTGCAGAGAGCAATGAGGGCTCCCCTGAGCCTCCTCTGCTCCAGACTGTGACAAACCCTCTGTAGCCAAGCACACAGGCTCCGACGAGGATCTCAGTGCAGTAGTCATTTATTTGCGATTGCAATGGTGGGCATTCCCCAAGCAGGAGCGCCCCTACTAGTTCCATAACACAGTTTATATACTATTTTTTATTTTTTTTTTTTACTTGAGGACCGGGACCCTCCTGTTTCCCCATGACTGGGTAATCCAGGTTCACAACCTACCCGGTGCTTCACAGACAATACATAGCTTTCAGTTGCCGGCCTGTTATAAGTCAAATTTCTTTTGCCTTTTATACTCTTTGAGGTGGCAATGTTGCTTACGCCGTGATTTCCGCCTAAGGAGTCTGGTTGTCTGCATTCCACAAGGTCGCCTGCCAAGCTTTCTTATCACTGCGAGCACAGCCCAGTACCGCATCCCTTCCCTCTAAACAACGTAACTCTGCCAAAAATACACTTTTATTCCCGCCAGACCCCCAGCTCCCATGAGGGGATGAAACGAAGGAGGGCACGTTTGGGTCAGGTACAAGGAAGAAATCCTTTATTCTGAGGGCGGCGAGGCCTGGCCCAGGCTGCCCCGAGGAGCTGCGGCTGCCCCGTCCCTGGCAGTGCCCAAGGTTGGGCTGGATGGGGCTCGGGGCAGCCTGGGCTGGGGAGGGGGGGGGGAAGCCCTGTTCGTGCCCCCCCCGCCCCGGTCCCGGGGGGCCCCCCCCCCGGGGGGGGGGGGGGGGGGGGGGGGGGGGGGG
>CM021699.1:116824589-116881682 GCA_011074415.1 Stictonetta naevosa
AGGTCCTGGTGCAGTGGGGGGGGGGGGGCGGGAGGGGAGTCCTGGTCCTTGGGGGATGTGTTCAGGTCCTGGTGCTGTAGGGTTTGTGGGGGGGGTCCTGGTGCAGTATGGAGGGTTCTTGGTGCTTTTGGGGGAGGGTCAGCTCCTGGTGTCGTGGGGCACGGTGCCCTGGCGGGGGGGAGCATTTACCGGGGGCCCAGTGCCATGGGGCAGCACAGTGAGTACGTGGAGCCCCCCCTCCATACTGCTGTGGGGGGGGACACGTGTTGGGCAGTGCCTTTCCCCTCCCCGCTGCCCCCCACCCCCAGCAGCTCCAGGCGGGGAGGGGGCTGCCCGCCCACAGGCTGCCCATCCCCAGGCTGCTTCCCCATGGGGACAAGGCTGCTGCTGGCACTGCTGTGGGGTCCGGGGGGTGCCCGCGGGCGGTTGGTCCCCATCCCCCGGGGTCTCCCCCCACGGAGCACAGGACCACGCTGCTCCCGTCCCGCTCCGGGCGCCCTCAGACCCACGGAGAGGAGCCGCAGCTCGTCCTGCTCCGGTTGGCAGGGGGAGGCTGCAGCGTGTGAGGGGCTCGAGGTGTCAATGCCTGCGCGGTGGGGGGGGGGGGGGTCTCCGCCCTCTGCAGCCGGAGGTGAGCTCCAGAAGGTGCAGACGCCTTGAGCGACCTTCTCGCTCGTGCAGCAGGCACCAGTGACCTGCTCGCAGGTCGTGGTCTTCCTGCAGGTGCCCGATGCAAACCCCGTTGGAGCCAAGTCCGGGAACACGCAGACCAGTTCTTACAGCGCTGGCCACGTACTGGCACCAGTTGCACGCCATCGTTGTGCTTACTGGCCTTGCTGGGAAGGCAGCAAAGGGTCGAGGCGCGATCCCAGCAGGACCGGCAGAAGCCAAGCCAACCACGCGTGCCCCCCGGGGCAGGACTGCGGTCGCGCTGGCAGAAGTAGCTGTGCTGAGGAGGCTGTGGTTTCCCTGAGTCAGTAGGGACTGTGATAGAGGCGGGCGGGCTCGGAGCACGTTTCTGGTGCACGCCGATGCTGAGGCATCGCAGTTCGGTCGGCCGGGCCGTTCCTTGCCTGGCTGGCCCTGGGTCCGTGGCTGCTCTGCTGATGCAGAGCCCGGCCCTTGGTTCAAGGAGCTGCTGGGGCCCGGGAAACTCCCGCAGCAGTCCCGACAGAGGGAGCGAGGAGGGCGCAGCTGGGGGTGTGGGAGGGTGGCGGCGCAAAATAGCGCACGCCATCGATGCTGCTGGCAGGGCGGAGGCCTTGGTAGCAAAAATCAAGCTCTCGCTTCCAGGCTGGGGAGCAGGATGCGAGCGTTGGGCGTCCGGACGCCTTGCTGCTGTTGGGCATTGAAAACCTTTGGCCCAGACCAGGCGCCCTGTCGCTGTTCAGTGTTGAGCGCCCTGTGCCAGGGGAGACGCAGCCAGGCTCTGCTGAGTGCAGACCTTGCAGCTGGACGCCAGCAGTCATGAGCTGCGTCTTAAAAACCCATCTGCAAATCGCTTTCTGGCAGGCCTCTGGGCAGCCTTCTCCTAGAAAACTGTGGTCAGGGGAGAAAATGGGTGCGGAACGTTCACAGAGCTGTCTGCTCTTCCTTTTGCTTTCTCTTTTCTTGCCCTCCTGCGAGTTCTCCGCCTCTGCTGAGCGCGGTGCCCAGAGCTGGGCGCTGCCAGCGGAGAGGGGAGGACGCTTCATGCGCTGCACGCAGTGCTCGTATCGCTTCTCCTCGTGTGTCTCGTGTGTGTGCTGCTTTCTGCCACGTCGTGGCTCCTGGGGCTCGTTTTGGGGGGACGGGTCGCGGTGCAGCTCTCATCCAGCTGGTGCAGGAGGAGCAGAGGAAGCTCTCGAGGGATAAGAGCTGTGCACAAGGCTCTTGCCACGGGTGTAAGCGGCGTTGTCCTCACCTTGTGAGCCGCAGCTGGCTGCTGGACCTGACCTTGGCTCCCCGCACAGGGAGGCGATGGTCTGGGGGAAGCGCCAGCGAAGCAGGGCGCTGGCACCGCTCCTTCCACGTGGCACGGGAGGGACCGAGCTGCGACGCCACGTGTCCTGCTCGGGTCCAAAGGTGGGGCGGGACGCTGTCTCACCCCACGAGCTCAGCGAGGGGAGAGAGAATTGGGGTTGGGGAAGTGCCTTTCAGAGCAAAACTGCTGCACCCCGAAGTCCTTCAGTGGCCGTGTCTAGCAGCAGCGGTGCGGGGGTGGCGGGCAGCAGCCCGCTCACTGGCGGCTCTCGTGAGAGGCTCTTTGTCTCATTACCTGCGTGGGCGCTGAAACAAAGCCCTCGTGGTTCTCCTCTCACGTGTCTGCTGGGCTGAGGCCGGGGAGCAGCTACAAGGAGCCCCCGGGCTGCTCTCTACAGCCGTCCACGCGGAGATGTGCGTGTGCGGAGCAGAGGTGCCTGGCGGAGAGCAGCGCACCCGGTGGCCCCGTACGGGTGGGTGGTTTGTGCCAGGAGGTGCTCGGTGGTTGTCCGGGTGAGAAGGGAGCTCAGTAAGGCATCAGGAGTGGTGGCCCTGTGGGGTTGGGCGAGGTCTCTGCCTGGGACACCTGGCACGCTGGGTGCAGCAGGCGCCGCGGATCCCGTGTCCTGTGCGCATCCCGCGCTCCGGCTGTTGGTCGAACGGTGTCCGTAGGTCTCTTAAGCAGTCGGTGTGAAGTGGGACCGCCGGTCCCACACGGTGTCCTCTACCCTCGAAGAAGAGGGTGCCCTCTCACCCCCTCCCCAGGAAACCCTTTTCCCTTCAGACCCCAAACGCCGCGGAGAGCAGGGCTGCAGATGTCACGCTGCGGGAGGCAGGTGGCTGGGGGCTGTCCTGGCGGCCTCGCGGAGGCTTCTCTGGAAATGCGAGCCCTAAAGAGATCTCGGCGGGGCTTGCTCTGGCGAGCAGGCACACCGGTGTGTGCCAGGGGCTCTTCAGACCAGTGGAGCAACAGCGCAGCTGGCGGGGGAGCTTTTTGGTGTTTGGGTGGGAGGCTTGAGGCTACAAAAAGGCCGGTCCTCGCCGCCCCCGGGCAAATCGCTCGTCTTCTCCTGCAGGGCCCTTACTGGAAGGGTGCGGAGGAGGAGAAGCCTTTGAGCCCTGTTCTTGAATCACTTAACTCCTTCCCCAAGGGCTCCCTAATTGCTCTGAGGCTCCGTGTGTGTGTCTGCCTTTAAACACCTGCTTCCCAAGGCGCCGCTTGCACGGGGAGCCACAAGCTCTGCGTCCTCCCGGACTTCACGACTTCCAGGTGAGCGGCTGTGAGGCGGAGCTGCTTCCTTCTTTCTTCTCCTGTTCTGCAGTTAAATTCAGGGCTTCGTACTTCTGCCCAGCTCAGAGCATCCCTTGCGTGTCTGAAAGCCCCCTCTTGGTCAAAAACCGCCCAGCTGCTGTGGCTGCAGGAGGCAGTGGCATCTCCGTTCCCGGTAAAGCTCCCGGGTGATGGTTGTGCTGCTGCAAACACCCCTTCGAGGGCTTGCCGGCGTTGTTGGTGTGGTTCTGTGTTGTTTTTTCCACTGCAGTCCTTCTGTTCAAGGTGTGAACTGGGTGCGAGGGGTGCCGGTAGCGGGCTCCTTGCCTCATCCTGCAGCAGGAGCCCTCCCAGCTTTGCTCAGCCGCCTGCCGCCCACATCCCTTCGCGTCCTTTGTCCCAGCAGTGAGGGACAGGATGGCTGCAGCCCCCAGACAGGGCTTGGGGACGTCTGCTAAAGCTGGGTGCCTTCCTCCTGGCTGTGTGCAACGGAGGGCTGGGGAAGCAGAGCTGCTTCTTGGCAGCGTTTTGCCCTTCAGGTTCCCTTTAAAGCAGAACCAAAACCCCTGTCTTTTCCTTTGCGTTTTTGCTTCAAATATCTGAGATATTCGCATGCACCTTCCTCCGGAGCCTGCTGGGATGGCGGGGTGAATCTCATCCCGAATCGTGGCTGCGGGGACGCAGAGGGAAGCGATGGCAGGGCAGAGGGATGCTGCTGCGTGCCCCAGCCTTGGGCTGTCGGAGAGGCAGAGGGCTTGTCGCTTCCCGGGGAGGCCCGAGCTGTGCCGTGAGAAGCTTTCCCTTGTGCTGTGGGGTAGGAGAAACCCAAGGGAGGATCGGCCCATCTCGGGTCTTTTTTGTGGCACTGAAAGCCTGCCGCTCTGTTCGTTGCTGCGTGTTGGACCTTGGCTGCGAGGAGCTCCATCCCAGAAGTCACTGCCTGCAATTAGCAGCCGGTGCTCGGCTGCTGGGGCTGCCGGCGGGAGAACCTGGGCACCGCGTGGAAATGGGAGCATCGCTTCCCGTGGCTGGCTGCGTTGTCAGGGCTCCTGGGATTGACCTGACTCGCTCTGCTCAGCACCCTGCACGAAGCAGCTGTCAGGGCCTGGGAAGTAACGCGCCTTTTGCTGTATTTCTCTTCGGTGTGAACCTCCTCTAGCCCTCGTTCCTCCTCTCTGCAAACAGAGAGCCAGAGGGTTATGTGTTCTGGGGTGGGGGAAGTTTTGTCTCTTTCAGATCGCATCTTGAAACTTGGCAGTAGTCCTCCCCCCGTCCCCAGGGGTCCCTTCCTCGGCAGGCAGTCCTGACACGTGCGTGGCTTTGTCTTCCTCTGATAGGTGTGCTTAAAAGCTTGGCTGACCTCTTGATGAATTCTCCTTTCACACCAACACACCTGCTCCCCTGCTTCTCCTTCGGCACCAGGAGCGGGCTCGCAGAGCTGCCTGCTGGGGGCCGATCCCCCTTTGGGCACTGCAGCCCTCCTCCAGAGCCCTGGCGGGCTGTAGACAAGCGTAAAAGGTTTGTTCGGCTGTCACAGGGCTGTTCTATCAGGTTCCTGTTGGTGCAATTCTCTTTCTGCTTTCCTCCCTCCCCTATCCCTGCTCTGATCCCACGATTCCCGCTCCGGAGGCTCGTCGCTGGCTCCGAACGCCTTTCCTGCCCCCGGGGAGGAAGGAGCCTCGGCTTTGCTGCAGTCCCACGTCTGCAGGAGGCAGGGATAACTTCCCAGCTGGTACCCACGGGAGCTGAAGGTTTGGATGTGAGGGTGTTGGCAGGGCACAAATCCTGCTTTCCCAAACACTTCCCGCGCCCCGTGGGGTTTGGGGAGCGGAACGAGGCTTCTGCTCGCCGTGGCAGCTCCTCTCACAGCAGAGGGGCTTCGGCCCTGCTTGTGGGTGTCTGCACCGTGTGCAGTAGGGACTGAAAAACGGGTGAGAGGAGGGAAATGGGGCAGGCACCGAGTGCTGGGCAGGGCTGGGGGACACCTCGGGCACCTCTCCCCGCAGCGTCTCGCTGCCCCGTGCGTCCTCCCTGCCGCCGGCCGTCCCTCGCGCCCTTCCCTGCACGTTCCCCGCTGCCCGCGTGCTCCCTCCTCGTGCCAGCTGAGACATGACCTCGGAAAACAAACAGGTTCACCTCAATAAACCCCGTTAAAGCACGGCGCCGCTCCTGACGCGTCGGCAGAGCGCGGGCATAGTGCAAGGGGGACTTGTTTGCTCTGGCGCGGCTCTGCTCGGCTACGTGCCCTGGGGACCGCCGGGCTCGCTGCCTCGCCTCGGCCCCCATGGGACAAGGTGCTCAGCCTCGTGTCACCCTCGTACCTAAGGAGGTTTGTAGGAAACGGCCTCCTGGACGTGCTGGGGCCGCTCTGCCGAGGCGCACGCTGCCTTGCTCCTGCCTCGGGGCTCCCCCAGCCCCCTCTGGGTGTCTGAGGCCGGGGCGCCTGCACAGCAGAGTGCTGTCTGCTGCTGGCTCCCGGTAATGGGATTACCTAAAAGCTGCGTTGTTTTTCTGGGCAGGAAAGCTATTAGTAGGATCTGGGCTATAAATCTGTGTTTTCTTCCTTGCGCACCTAATTGGATCTTCCAGAAATGTCCTGGTCGTGTGATCAACGTTGGTTTTAAGCTCTACGAGCCACTCGGGTCTCTAAGTCCCGTAACGATGGCAGGCAGCTCAACGCCACGGTGGCACCGTGGCAGCTGGTCCGTAGGACACCCCAACGGTGCCCTTGATGGGCTCCGGCTTAGCACCAGAGCTCCTGGTGCCGGGCTCCCTGCTGCCCGTATCGGTTAGGTACGGGGCGTGCACGTGCTGCCCCTTCCCCACAGCCTTCCTCGGGACCGTGCTCTTCAGCTGTGCCAAGAGCCTGCGATGAGCTGGCGCGTCTCAGCGAGCTCACGCGTGCAGGTAAAGAGTTTCTGAGTGTAAATTACGCTGAGATTCATCAAATTGCCCGTTTACGGCTTTTTTTGTGCATAGGAGCGACTGCTTTTGGGAACGTTACCCAGCAGGGGCTGGAGATGGGGGGCGGCGGAGCTGGACGGAGGGCTTCTCGTTCTGGTAAGGGATTTTAAAGCAGATGGTGGCGCTCCGCTTGGAAGAAGCCTCCCTGGGGGTGAATCTCTGAGCTGATGGGATGTGTCCCATCCGTGTGGCCTGGGGGACGTGGCTGGGAGCTCAGCGGGAGGGACGGGGCGCGGGGAGGCTGCCGCTGCACGATGCTGGCCACGGGATCGCTGCTCCAAAGCTGGCTGGGCTCTGTTCTCAGAAAGTTTAAAACCAAATCCCTGGGGACTGGCTGGGCCGGGCCGGCTCCTTCCTGTTATCATAAGGAGAAGCCGAGCCTCTGCATGGCGCAGTTTCAGAGCAGGGTCCGTTACGCCTGTCCGTCTGCTTTGAGAAGGAGCCTACGAAATTCCTGCTGTCTCTCCCTGAGATCGAGGGAGAAATCAGAGCTCTGATGGCCGTCGTTGGCAGCGATAGAAAATCGCCTTGGAGAAGGGTTCGTCGTGTGTTAGTCACTAGGCAGATGTGGGGAACGGAAAAAGTGACTGCCTGTTAGTGCGACCCGACAGGGACAGGGGAACGGGGAAAGCGTCCTGGGACGTGGGCCTGGGAACTTCCCCCGGGCACTGCCCTGACAAACACGGGCAGACGAACTGCAGGGTGCTTCCCCCGCCTCGCTCCTGGAGTGGCGTTTGTTTTCTTGTCCGAGGCTGTGACGGGGATAATGAGATTTAATCGGCCTCCAGCTCTCCTCCTCCCCTATCTGGTAGTTAGTCCAAATCCTATTATCTCATAAGGCGTTTGGAATTCTGTCCTCCGCCGCTGCATTAAGCTGGGATGGAAATTCCTCGTGGCTTAGACCTCGTCTCGCACGGCCTCGAGCTCAGGGTTTTGGTGCTGCGCTGCAGCTCGCGCGGGGTGCAGCTCCGGCTGTGCAGGTGGGGTGGAGGCTTGGGTCGGGGGAAGAGGACTCCAGACAACGTGATCTGTGCTAGGATGGGGCTGTGAGCTGCCGAGCAGGTGGCTTGGGGCGCTCTTGGGAGCCAAATGATGTCAAATTTTAACTTTCTGGCTGGAAACTGTCCCATGGTTGTCTGGGTTTGTACTTCTTCCCCACCACGTGCACAACCCAGCCACCTCTGATGATCAAAAAGCTTTGGGGTGAGGGGTAAGAACTCCTTCTCCACCCTTCCCTCCACAGAAATCTTGGCTCCATGATGGAGAGGAGCCTTCTGCTGGAAGCCCCACGTCTCCGTCCAGCCCAGGTCACCTGCGTTGCTGCTCTGGGAGCTGGGGTCTGCACCCCCCTGCTCCTCGCTGCCAAATAAATCGTCCTCTGCCGCTTGAACTGCAGCAGGGCGTGTGGGATTCGGAGATGTTCATGGATGTAGGGTGGTGTCTGCGGCGTTCTGGGGTATCTGCGGGACGAGGGAGGGGGCTGAAGGTCTTGCTCCGAAACAACTTCTGTCTTTCTGGAAGGGGAAGGTCTCTTCCAAATGACTGGTGACAGCGAGAGCTCCCGTCCCGATGGGTTATTCCGCACCGAACCACCCTGTCCATTGGTGAACTGTCTCGTGTTTTAGGGCCCCCACCGAGGGGGCCGAGGAGGTCCCTGGTCCTGCTCCTCTGGGAGAGCTGCGTGGCTCTGAAAGCTCGGGGCAGGGCTCGGCAGGGTGCAGGCAGCCAGAGCAGGGCGCATCAAGCTGTCCTCCGCGTGCCGTACCACGGCGCGGCTGCAATTCCTCTGCCTTGCCGAGAGCGCTCCCCGTGCTGCCTGCGGAGGTCTCCTCAGCCTGTCCCGTGAGGGGAGCCTTCCAAAAAACCTCCGTGGTGAGCCCGGGAGCTGTGTGTGGGTCGGTGGCTGGCGTTGGAGCTGCTTTTGGGATTGCTCAGCACCGTCCCTGGTATGAGTCCGTTCCTGGCTCGAGTGTTTGTGCGATGCAAAGATTTGGTGGCAGGTGCCCTCAGGGAAAGCTTGATGTTCAGGATCTTCCTGCAAGAGGTGCTGGAGCCCTGACTATTGTTTTTTGACTTTTATTTCCCCTCTCGTTCACAGTACAGCGCGGTGGACAGCAACCCCCTGTCTCTGTACGTCATGCATCCCTTCTGGAACACCATAGTGAAGGTGAGACCTCGTCCTGCCCTGAGCAGGACAGCGAAACGCGGGTCACCGCCACGTCTTCTGCTCAAAAATGTCAGCAGCAGGGCCCTGCTTGGCTGAACAGACCCGCTTCGTTTGCGGTGTGACTAATTGCAAAGGGCACGGCCTTCCAGCTGGCGGCTGCCCCGAGCTCACTGCATCGCAGCCCAAAGCTTCGCGCTGTCCCGTGGTGGTGGGTGCGCCCGGGCAGTGCTGTCCAGCACCCAGACGACTGTAACCAGGTCTCTGCCGTGGCCGGGAGCAGCGCGTGGTCCTTGTTACATATTCTAATGAGTTCATGTGTTCTTTTGCTGCTTTCCCATAGATCTTCCCTACCTGGCTGGCCCCAAATCTGATAACGTTTTCTGGCTTCCTGCTGCTTGTCTTCAACTTCTTCCTCATGGCATACTTCGACCCTGACTTTTATGCTTCTGGTAAGGCTGCCTTTTTCTGTTTGGACGTGTCACCTCCTCTCCTGTGCCTTCTGGTGCTCGGTGGTGAGCCCCGTGCAGTCGGGGCACTGCTGGGCAGCTGGCTGCACCACAGGAGGGACGGAGCCGAGGGCCTGAAGTTGCCGGGCTTCTCGATGAGGACTCGTCCAGGTGACACCTTCCCTCCGGCTGCTGGGTGTTTGCTCCTGGCTGGCTGCGTGCAGGCGAAGGAGGACAAAACAGCCAAAGTCGAGTAGGATTCAGCTCTGCCTTGGCAGAGGAGAAGAGCGAGTGCCCTCCTTTTGAAACAAAGTGTGGGAAAAGCGTAATGTGGGAAACTCAGCTTTCCGAAGTCAGCAAGCGGAGCCTTTTTATTTGCATCCCAGCTAATTGCCCTCTTGCAGAAACATGCTGGCACCGTATCCAAACTAACAAAAGCAAAGTCCTCTTCTTCCATTTCACCATTTTGCATAATGCGAGGATGTGCACAGCTTTACACTTCTTAAACAGCACCCGTGTTCGTCTGTTACTGAATCAGTTCAGTTGTCTCTTTGCTTGTGGGAGTGTCCCAGGGAAATGTTAAGGCAGCGTGATAACTCTGTCACTTATCAATAGCTTCCTTTCTGTATTTTTCTCTCCCTTTCCCCCTGCCAGGTTTGGTTTAGGCTGCTCAGAACAGTTCATCTAGTTCTAAAACAGGGCCAATCATCAAAGTACAGTTAAGTGGAAAGTACAGTTAAATGTACAGTTAAATGAGAAAAATACTTTTTGTTGTTGTTGTTATAGCCTTCGTTGGTGGGTAGATGAGCACTGTTATCAATATGTGAGGCCTTCAGAAGCTTGGGTGACGTGAGTGGTTATTGGCTAAGATTTGGGCCGTGCTTTGGTCCGTGAGCCCTAGGAAGAAAAGCTGACATAGCTCACGGGAGCCCAGGAATCCCCAGGACAGGACATCAGATGTTCAAAAACTTGTGCTCTGCCAAAGGGGTGGCAAAGCTTATGCCGTAGGACCCTTTTACGTTCATGTTATGGGTGTCCTGCTTGGAAAGAGAATGTTTCATTTTGCTGGTGAGGCCTCCAGAAGCCTGTGCCTTCCTTCGTGGCTGGCTGGTTTGGTGACTTGATGCTCTCCATCTGCTGCTGGAAGGCACCATCCTGCTGCTCAAAGGAAACAAGAAGGTGACGTTTTGGGGCATTGTTGCTCCCCATAGGAGACCCCTGTGCATCCTCATGCCACCAAGAAGCAGCTCCCTGCTTCTTTCAAATGCAGCTTTGGGCTCCCCGAGTTGCAGGCAGCTACGCTGGCTGTCTGCCGAGACAGCACTGGCGGAGGAGGAGAGGTTATTAAGGAGGAACTCGGTTTCAATTGGCAGGGACAAGGTCTGGAGACTGGGAGGGAATTCCCCACGTGCCTGCAGAGGCAGGGTGCAGCCACTTCTCCAAGAGGCTCTGGTGATGCTCTGAGCAGTGCAGGAGGAGTGCCGGATCTGCACACACTTCCATGCCATGCATTTTGGGCTGCAGTTGCTAGCTGCCATCACCAGCTCTTGGATCCTGTGACTCTGGGGAGCTGGGGACAGAGGACAAGTACCTCCTGGTATGCAGAGTCCTAGGATTCCCATCTCTGTGACCCGCTTTCATGGGGAGCTGTGGAGCAGACAGCTCTGCCATCTCTCCCTGGAGAGCTAACATCGGTTTCACTGTTTGAGTTGTGGGGGTGCTTTGTCTTGGTGAGCTGCTGGGCCTCGTTGCCGTGCCTCTTGTGCCAAAATAAACCCGCTGAGTGCACGAACTGAGCTGTCCTCTCCTGGGTCTCTCTGATCTCTGCAGCTCCTGACCACCAGCATGTTCCAAACGGAGTGTGGGTCATCGTGGGTCTCCTCAACTTCATTGCCTATACGTTAGGTAAGAGTTTATCTGCCTGCGGGGGGTTGTGTTGGTCATCTGTTCATGCTGCAGCTGCGTGTCATCTTATCTCCGAGCCTGCTGGAAAATCTTTGATTCTGGGCTTCAGCCATGCCCTGCTCTGATTGCCCCTCGTGCTGCTAGAGCAGTTCCAGGAACCGCTTGGCAAAGCGCATGGAAGGAAGGTGGCCCGGAGCGGCTGACGTGGAAGGAGGATGCCGCACCTGGCTTTGAGGTGCTCTGTGAAATCCTGTCCCCGGTCTGCTTCAAATGAAGTCTTGCCAGGTTTCTCCTCTGTTGCATTTTTCAGTCTCGGATGGAGCTGGGGATGTGCTCACTGTTGGAGGATGAGGGCAGGGGGAGCTGCCACTTGCTGGCTGCGCACGCCTTGGCAGCTGCAGGCTGGCCCATTGCTCTGCGTAGGGGTGCCCGGCAAAGCTTCCCATGTCGGGGAATGTCTGCCCAAACGCTCTGTTTCTCCTTGCTCTCTTCCCAGACGGCGTTGATGGGAAACAGGCTCGCCGGACCAACTCCAGCACGCCCCTGGGAGAGCTCTTTGATCACGGCCTGGACAGCTGGGCGTGCGTGTACTTCGTCGTGACAGTTTACTCCACCTTTGGACGGGGCTCCACGGGTGTCAGTGTCTTCGTTCTCTACCTCCTCTTATGGGTGGTCTTGTTTTCATTCATCCTCTCCCACTGGGAGAAGTACAACACGGGGATTCTCTTCCTGCCCTGGGGATATGACATCAGCCAGGTGGTAAGTACGCACCGCCGCTGCTCGACCTCAGCAGGAGCTCAGTAAAGTGCTGGCGTGCCTGAGGCGCAGCTCTGGTGCCTGTCCAGCCCCCTGTAAATCAGGCCCTGCGGTGCTCTCCGGGGTGGCTGTCCCCAGCCTGCCCCAGCAGCGTGGAGCAGGGCGGTGCTCGGAGCCGTGTGCCCGTGGTGCTGAGCCGCAGCATGTGCTCCGTGCTCTAATGAGATGTGGTGGTAGTTTTGCACAAAATGGGTGGGTTCAGTTTTGCACAAATGTTAAATCCAAGGAATTTTATATGGTGTGGGTTTTTTGTTCATAGTAGCTTTTGCAGATGGACTTCCTATGAGAAACAAGGCTTGAAGAATGGATATCGCCTTGTTTCCTCTGCCGGGGCTCCGCGTGTCCGGGGTACCTAAATTCTTGCTGTAATTAGTTTCCTGCATTACACCCCACGGGTGCCTTCAAGCCTAGAAGTTTGGGGTGCCTTTATGCACTAGCAGGATGCGTGCCAAAGTGCAGCTGTGTATCTAGTTTGCATATTAATCACTGTGCCTGGAGCAAAGGTTCCTAGGGAGGTGCCCCCCCTGTGGCTGGGTAATGAGGCAGTTGATGTTGAGGTTAACAGTGATGGACCGGTTGGGATGTTGGCACTTCCTTCTCTCGTTAAGGACTTCTCTGCAGGAAGCGCTTTCTGAAGAGCCCCAGAACTGAGAGCAAGCTCTGGATGAGTAAAATTCAGCTGTACTGCTCGCAGCTGCCCGTCCTAGCCAGGGTGCAGTCTCACAGCACCGAGCAGCGCACCGTACTCATGTCAGATGCTGGGTGGGAAATGCAACAAGCTGCAAGGAGAGTGATTAATTGCAATAATCATCTTTCCTGGTAAAATAAGACGGTAGCTGGTCCCGTCTGACTATACTCTGACCTTCTGCCCCAGAAGCATTGTTTAACCTGCATGCTTTCAGACCTCTGCCTAGCACAGAATCATAGAATCACAGAATATCCCGAGTTGGAGGGGACCCATAAGGATCATGAAGTCCAACTCCAGGCACCACACAGGTCTACCCAAAAATTCAGACCATGGAAAAAGAAGGTCGGGCTGGAGGGCTGAGCTACCCCGCAGCACGCTCCGTGCACCTTCAGGGCTTCCATCGCAATTCAGGTGTTCGCTGTTAGCTTTTTCCCTGTAATAACTTCAGCAGATGGATAACAGGAGACCCTGGACAAACCTCCAGAGCCCAGCTGCTGTTCCTGAAGCTCCCCAGCGTGCGTTGTGCTGCCAGACTGCGGCCGGGCTGCTGACACCCGCTTCTCTTCTGCTTTCTTTCAGACCATTTCCATCGTCTACATAGTGACGGCCATTGTGGGAGTTGAGGCCTGGTATGCACCTTTCCTGTTTAATTTCTTATATAGAGACCTATTCACTACAATGATTATTGGTAAGAAACTCCATGTTGAAGCCTGTCTTTTAAACACAACCTCTTTCCCAACACCCAATGTCTGAATTATTTTATGCCGCTGTTGTGTTTGCTGTAAGGAAGGCTCTCGTAGGCTGTCACCCAGGTGACTAACGCAGGGCGTTCGTGCAGCCTGCCCTTTGCCAGGTCTTCTGGGGTAGTTAATCTGGAGAAGCTGACTTGCTGCAGCGTGCCTGGGTCAGTGGTGACCAAAAGGGTGAGGAAACGGCACGCTGTGCTCGTGCCCTCAGGAATATTCAGGCTGATCCAGAGGTGCTGGTGCACGGCGGTCAGGGCCAGCCTTGGTGCTGCCCATGGGTCCCTGCAGCTGGACCCAAAATGCTTCCTCGCCTGGAGCTGGGCTCCAGCCCGGGCAGAGGAAAGCTGCTGAGGGAGCAGGAGCTGGAGCCCGAATGCTGTGCCAGCAGCCTTGGGCTGCTGCAGGGAGCGAGGTTAGGCCTGTGGAGGTGGGGAAAGCACCTTGGTGGGTCCTGCCCTCCATGCACCCGTCCAAAAGTTAAATAAAAGGGTGTGCAGCCTTCCTCCAGAAGAGCTGGCTGTTCTCTGCAGCGGTCAGACAGACTGAGTCCCTGGAAAGGGGGGAGTAACGCAGGTGGAGCTCTGTGGCTTGATGTGATGTGGCTTATTCAGAACTTCTTCCTCGATTGTGTTTTCTTAACCTATGCCCTTTCCTTTAGGGGTTAATTATAACTGCTTAATTTCAAGTCAGTGTGTCTTGAATTGTTACATTAAGAGAAGTGCAAGCATCAGATTGACCCAGGTGGATATTTTGAGCTTTCTTTTGGCAGCCACAGAATTTAAGATATGAATAATAAATGCACTTTTCCTTCGTGGAAAGCAGAGCACGATGCGTACACTCAGTGTATTTGTGCGTTTGAATAGGGGTTAGGTTGTTAAAAGCAGGAATATTTACGGGTCTGTTAAAATTCCTACTGCTATATAAACGTGGAAGGAGTTGTGATGGACTTCCATGGGTTTGGGTGCAACAAATGATGTTTCCCATTTAGGTCTAAATTTTCAGTTGTTTAGAGTTTCTGTATCATTTGTCAAGCTAAATCACAAGAGTGTTTTTGCACAATGGGAACTGGAAATGCTTGCACGTGGTGGGAGAAACAGCAGATTGGCTTTATTATAAAGACTGAAACCTCTGCTGTGCGCATCCATGTCGCTTGTGGGGTTTGAACTCACCGTGGGTCCCATTAAAAACAGTACTGTAATTAAATTTAGGAACTGTTTAAAGCGTAATATTGGGCTTGCGAATGCAACTTCTTAAAATTGAAATGTCCTTAATTTATAGCAGACCTTAACTTGTAATTACAACTCTTGAACCAGAACCTTGAGCACCTCCTTTTAAACCTGCTGAGCTGTTCTTGGTGCACCTCTGGGCTATTTTAGTTGCAAGCAGCTTAAACTGGAGCCCAACCATCTGCCCCTCCGTGGGGTGCACGCGATGGCCAACCTCGACGTGGGGCAGTAACGTGGCTCTTTCTCTTCCAGCTTGTGCCCTCACCGTGACGCTGCCGATGAGCCTGTACAACTTCTACAAGTAAGTTCTACCATTTTTAACTCTCCCTACCTGCACTAGCACCTTTGCAAGAACCCCCAGAGCCTCTTAGGACCTGGTTTCCCTAGTAGTTTCCAGATGGGTGTTTTCAGGGTGACAAAGCAGCTTCTGAATATCCGAAGGTCCCAGTTGTGGGGTGCAGCCTGCTCAGCAGGGGCTCGCTGAAGGGCTCCCAGCTTAGGCAGGCTTGTCCAGGTGTTCACAACCCAGGAGTGCAGGTGCCTTTGTAATTCAGGGCTTTCTTGGGTTTTAGGTTAGCAATGAAGGTGCGCATCATCCTCGTGTGACTGGTTATGACTGGCGTTGGCAGTTCTGGGAGGCAGAATGGCCAGTGAGATTTTACAGGGCATTTCTGGAGGCAGGGACCAGGTGTTTCTCAGCTGTGGTTCCAGGAGTTTTCATTTCGCTGTCTGCTTGCCTTGCAGGGCCTATAAAAATAACACCTTGAAGCACCACTCTCTGTACGAAATCATGCTGCCGCTGGTGTCCCCGGTGCTGCTCTTTGTGCTTTGCACCACGTGGATCTTCGTGTCACCCATGGACATCCTGGAGGTCCACCCCAGGCTCTTTTACTTCATGGTTGGAACAGCCTTTGCGAACATCTCCGTGAGTGGCTTTGGCTTTATGCTTCCGTGTAGCCCCTGGGAAGCGTGCAGCCTCCCAGGGTGAAGAAAAACGCCAGTTCAAATGGGAGGAAGGAAGGGAGATGGGAAGGCTTAACGTGAGACAGCTCTGCTATTATGCTGTGACTGAAAGAACGAGCAGGAAAGCAGACAGGGTTTGGGGTCTGCAAATGTCACAGGCATCTGTGCTGCAGCTCTCAGCTCTTGAGAAATTAGAGACATAGTTTGAGTGTGTTTACACACCCATGCATCCTCTGTGTCGCCAGTAGCAAGCTGTTAATATGAAGGAAGTTCTTGTTTCTTTTTTGGGAATAAGCTTAAAATTGGAGGGCCTGAAGCTGTCCTCCAAACCTGATTTAGCTGCATATTGCATCTGTGCCTGCTTCAGACCTCAACAAAGGTACCTGTGCTCGTTCTATCAGACCTGTGTCCGTGCAGCTCTGTGTGTCCGTGCTCTGCCAGCAGCCCGGGCTGCTGATCATGCACAATGCTGCTGGTAAGGCTCGGTCAGCTCAGGGGAACTCCTTTTATCCTTTGAACATGCCATTGACGGCTGCTCCCCTGTCACCTGCGCCACAGGGCTCTGCTCTGTGTGTCTCACAGGAATTGTAATGCAAAGGCAGATCCCAAGCGAGAAGCTCAGAGAAACTGATGGTAGCTGTAAGTGCAAGTAACTGGTACGTGTCCGTGCATGACCGTGCTCTACGCTGCAAACAGCTCCGGGCGTGCAGAGCCCGTGCTGGATGCCAGCTCTGACAGCTTTCTCTCCCTGCAGTGCCAGCTGATCGTTTGCCAGATGAGCAGCACACGCTGCCAGCCTCTGAACTGGATGCTGCTCCCCATAGCGCTGGTGCTCTTCGTGGTGGTGTCCGGCTTCGCGCCCAACAGTGAAACTCTTCTCCTCTACTTGTTAACCGCTTTCCTCACCCTGGCGCACATCCACTACGGCGTGGTCGTGGTAGGTGAACTGGGCACGTGGGCGCTGGGCTCGGCTGCTGCAGGCTCTGATGGGGAGCTGCTGCTTAAAAACGGGGATGTCAGGGAAACAGCTTGGGGCTGCGAGCTCTGTCGGGCTGTCCGTGACCGTGGGAAAGGTGGGCTGCCTTCCTGGTGAGAGGCTCTGGAAGGCTGATAGGGTTTGAAACGAGCCTCGCACAATGTTCTCAGGGGCTCATGTGCCAGAGATGGGTTTGAAACAAGTCCTCGTGTCTCTGCTGCGGTGTTTAACTCGCTGTGGCTGCAGCTTAGAGACCAGCCCGTAGGTCAGCCAGTCTGGGTGACTCGCACCCCTGGGCAGCAGGAGGCACTCCTGGAGATACTCACAGCAGTGGCTGTGGTGTCTGCACGTTGGGAAGGAGTGCCTGGTTCGGGAGCCTTAGTGTAGCGCATTCGTTAATCTGCTGTCAGTGGTTAATCTGCGACCCTGCTGACGTGCCCTGTGCTGGGGACGCGTCCCTTGCACTGCAGCTGCCTGCCTCCTCCTTGCTCCTGGGGCTGATTTGCTCCCCTCACTCTCTGCAAACTCTGCCTGAGTTTTGATTAAGAGAGAAAACAAACTCGGAGGAGACCAAGTCCAGTTAGAAATGCCCTGGGAAGCTGCTGAGGAAGTAGGGCAAGGGCCCAGACGTCCCCTGCAGAGCTGGCTGCTACTACCTGTGTAAACCCTCCTTGGGAAGCCCTGTCCCCTGAGGAGCCCCGGCGCTAATGTGGAGCCTCCAGAGTCAAGTTTGAGCTGTAATTACAGCGAGGAAGTAATACCCAGGTTGTCTTGTCTTTCCAATTAGTGTAATGAGGCTTCTATGCGGGAGGGATTTGAATAGCTAAGAAGCTTAAATAAATTTGGTCTTGGAGTCATAGCTGGAGATGGGAGACCGCGAGGATGGGGTAATCCTCTCTGCCCAGGCCTGCCCATCAGTCAGGGAGTTTTCCAGTGCTCTGTTCCCCTGAGTTTGTGCTGCCCCCTTTCTGGCTTTCCAGGGGCCCATCTGCAGTCTCCTCTCCCAGGACAGAAGCGCCTTTACTGAGGTGCAGAGCTTTTTAGGGCAGTGACTGGGACGTAATCCCCAATATTCAGAACCTGGGCACGCCGGTGTGGACTAGATGCTCTGCCGTGACTTGCTGCCCAGCTCAGCACCTGGTGCTGCTCAGCACTGCTCAGCACTGCTCGCTGTTGGATCTGCAGTGACCGCTACCTCTGGTCACCACCGCCAGTGCCACGCCATCCGTTCTATCCTCCGTGGCTCTGCGCCTCTGCTGGCTGCCAGGCACGCAGGATTAAGCAGCGCTTCCCATGCTAACGGGGCTCTGTGAGCACCTCAAAGCGCCTTTCCCGGTGCAGCTCTCAGTCCTTCGTGGTTTTCTCGTTGCTTCACAAGAGGTGGTGAAAGCTTGCTTCCTCATTCTGGTGTAAAAGGGACCCGGTTACCCAAACGTGGCACTGGGCACGTTCCTCACTGCAGCCTTCCTGTGCCAGTGCAAAGTACTCGACCCCCCAGTTTTAATTGGAAATGGACTCAGGGAACAACTTTTCCTGTGGTTATCTGAGATTATCAACTTAATTGAAGGAAAATATTTAAAACATGGCTGTGAAGGGCCAAGAAGTACTGCAGAGTAAAAGCACGAGTGCCTGTGCTCAGGGCAGGGTGTTTCTGACTCCCATGCCTGAGGAGGGTAGGATGGAGGCAAGCCTGCTCCTGGACAGGCTGGGCTGTTGCTTCTGCTCTAATTCAGCTGCTGTAAAGCTGTGCTGCATAAAACCATCCAGGGAGGGGGAAGGAGAAATCTGCCCTCCTTGATGCAGTGGGGCGATGCTGGGCAGATGCTGCAGTCCAGCTCTGCTGCGCCGGGGGGAGCATGTGGCTGGGACAATGATGGGGAAAGTGGGTGCAAGGAGGTGGCAGGGCTTTGTCAGCCGTGCAGGGATCAGGTTGGGCTCTCGGCCTGCTTTTCTCCTCGTCCCCCTGAGCCTTGCTGACCCTGTCCTGTTGCCTGCCTTGTCCCCAGGTGAGCCAGCTGAGCAGGCACTTCAATATACGACCCTTCTCGCTAAAGAAGCCCACGCCGGATTGACTAGGAGTGGAGGAAGAGAAAATCAGCTTGCAGTCTGCAGAAGTACTGTAAATAACTGCTGCAAATACCTGTAAATACTTCAACCATCACCACAGATCTAAACCTATCCTCTGGACAGACATCAGGGCAAAGTTTGCGCGGTATCTGGTGCAGCCAGGTTGGGACTGGTACGGGACAGCCTCTGCTGCTGTTCAACGAACACAAGCCTACGGTTTTGGGTGAAACTGGACGAGGAGGGTAGCCTTTCAGGTCACTATTACTGTATTTTAGACCAGCTGAATGTTCCCAGTAAAACCTCAAACCCCAGCGCTTGCTCAGATAAAGCTGGTTGGGGATGCAGATGGCTTTACCTGAGCAAAGCACCTTGACCCATCACCTGAACCAACGTAGCAGCTGATTTCTGTGAGGTCAAGGGAACATCCTGGTGGTCAAGCGTTCCTGTCTGTCCCTAATCCTGTTAGCCCTTCTCCCGGGCCGGTACTTAAGGAGCAAATGGTGACAGTTCTCCCACGTTCTGTCCTGCCTTCCTGCACTCGTTCATTTGGGGAAATACTTGCACCTTTTTGTAAAGCAGAAGTAAACACACAGAACTTGCAGTAATATTCTACTTGGGGAGGGGGAGGCTTAGGAATCAGGGCTCAATTTCATGTAGAAGTGGGAAGGCAGCTTCCCCAGCCCCCGCCCGAGCGGTGGGCACCTGGGACCACATCTCAACGTTCCCTGCCTGCGAGCTGGCGCGTGGGCCCTGACCAGCAGTGAAACGTGGCTCACACCAGCCTCTGTAACACGGAGCCAAACTCCCCCCTTCCTGCTGGCGTGACCTGGCTGTTCCAGGTCGGCTCTGCCGGGTCGCTGCGTGCTGCCCGAGCCTCGTCTTCTGCAGCCGGGCTCAGCCTGCGCGTCGCCCTTCCCGCCAGACCACCGGCAGCAGCAAATCCGCAGCTTGGAGAAGCACCTTAATAATGTTGTGTTGGTCGCGTGTGCACTTTCAGAAAGCTCACAGGCGTGTGTGTGGTGGGGTCCTTCCCAAACGCCACTTTGTTTTCAAACCCGCTGTCCCCGGCAGCTGCGTGTCTCATCCAGGGATATATTTGTTTACTGTCCGTTTGTAAAAGGTGTTTGCATTGATTTTTTTTTAAACATTTCTGTAATTGAGTTAATTGAGTGGGGTGGTGAAGACTGAATGCTGATTTTCTTCTCTGTTCACTTTTATTTAATGAAGACCTGTGCTTGAATGAAGAGTGTAGCTTAAACCCAGGTTCTGGAAAGGCTGCATCCGGAAGTGGACAAGCACAGCAGATTGTGCATATGTAATTACCATGGGAACAAAGTCTCTTACACACTGATCATTGTGGGTGATGGAAGCTTGGTCACGGCATTTTCCTTCCGCAGGTGAAGCCTCCTCTTCCTGCTTTAGGAAACCTTCAAGCTGTAACTACTATTTAATGATTTGTTTTTTTGTGTGTTTGTTTGCTTTTTTTTTTTTGTGAATTTGAATCATTGTCATGCAGACTGAGACTTGAAATCCTGAGGCAGCTCGCAGTGTTTGCTGCTCTGTGCGGTGCCGTGGGTGGAATCGGGGTTGCTCGGTCACGGTACGTCCTGCGTGGGGTCGGCTGGGGCGTTTGTCTGGGCTGGCACCACCGGAGGGCTCGGCTGCTTGTGTCTGTTCGTGTGTCTGTACAGCCATGTGTCTGTGAACCGTGTCTTATCCGGGAGAGGGAGCAAATGGTCTTCAGAATGTATTTAATAAAGTAGCTTACTCTATATATTTTACTGACATTGTACAGAAAAAAACAAACCTAAGTGTACAAAGGAATTGGGCTGTGCTTGAATCTTTGACTCTGGCTGTTTAATGAAATGCAGTTGCGAAGGGAGATAAATGTAAGTCCCGCTCGCACAGGAATTACAGGGAATCTCTTAAATGGAACACAACGCTTACCTGTGGGGCCTCTCCAGGTAGCAAATCTGTGCTAGCAGCACTGGCAAAAGCGGCAGTTAGATGATTTATTTTCTAGCTAGACGTCTGCAAGACTAGGGAACGACTGAGCTGTTCCCTCAGCCTTTCAGCTGAGCTCTGGGGTCCCAAGCCTGGAGCTTGTGTTGTCCTGGCTCTTCCCGTAGCACTGCTGGGCCTGAGGACTGGGCTCACCAGTGCTGCGAGAAGATGTCTGATCTTAAACCTTGGGGTGTCACTTTGTCTCCTTAGTACTCAGTTTGTCTCTTGTCTTGCTTGGCTGTGAGCTGGCGGATTTTTGCAGCCCGTAAGAGTATACCTGAAAAAAAGCCTTTGTAAAGCTACAAACACGTGGAAGCAGGACTTCCTCTCTACAATCCTGCAAATACTTGTGCTGTAGGAAAGAGATCTCTCTTAAAAACTGGAACCACTTCCTATCTGCACAGGCTTTATCTTTGAAGAGTCCTGGATTTTTGGTGCCTTAATTTATTGCACCTTGAAGCTAGAAAAATACCTGCTTAAATCTTAAATCAGTGCTGGAAAGTAGGCTCGCTTCTCTCTAGTGCTGCCAGGCTCGTGGCAAAGCGAGGTGAGAGCAGACCTGGTCTCGGTGGACATCCGACTCCGTTTCTGACTCGTGCTGCTGTGAAGCTGGGTGGGTTTCTGTCTGGGCTGTGGTAACTTGGGTGATTTCTGATCCCAGCTTCTGGGGGAACGGAAACGCTTGAGCAGAAAGACCAAACCATCTCGCCGTGGTGGGGTAGCGCATGCTGAGAAACTATTTATTAATAATAATGGTTTTAAGTCTTAAGAATATATTCCTTGCTAACTGCATCTGAGGGTAAATGTGTTGTGGTGCCGGTTGCTCCCCTTGCTGGCTGGGCTGTGTCCTCAGGCCTGCCCGGGGCCAGTCCTCGCGGTTTGTGCTGTCACTTCTTCCAGAGATAGAGTTGATCATAGTTTCTTAATTACTGGTGGACCTGCTGAGTTGATAATAGGACTGGTATGTGTTTCCCTACATCTATTTTGCACACTGTATCTCAATCCAGAGTATTACTGGGGGAAAAATCGTGTTCAGGGAGGGTCCTTCAGGACCCACAGGACCGTCAGGCTCCAGGCAGGCCCCGGTGCTGCTCCTGCTCCTCACCGCAGCCGGTCACCCTTCGTGGTGAAGTGGGGAGCTGGGACACGTTAGCAGGCTGGTGCTGGGCTCGCCTGGCTGGGAGAGCCTCGCAGGCTGGGTTAACGCAGCCTTTTTATCTCAGTTGTGTGGCTTCGTGTCCCAGCTCCTGCCTCTGCACCCACCCAGGGACCTAGCGCAGGAATTCCTCGGCTGGGGCGGGCATGCAGGTTTTGGGGTCTCCTGGAGTTTGCATTAAAGCAGTGTTCACACTAAGAAACGTTTTATAGGTGCAATCACTGCCTGAAAATTGTGGATGTAAGCACTGTTAGCTCATTTCTTCCCTGCGGTGTCTGTGCCGCAGTTGGCTCCGGCTGTCCCACGGTGGTCGCATGGCTCAGCTGCAGCCGCTCCTCTCGCAAACATCAGTCACCCGATACAGCCAGGGCCAGGAGAGCAGGATGCTCTAAGTGTGAGCTTCTAATGCCCTGAAAACACATCCTCTTAGAGCTGGCCTGGTGTTACTCCGGGTGCGGGGAGTACCTGCAGTTTGTAAGCTGAGAGCAGTTTTGATCTTTGCCTCTGAAGAGCCAGTTCTAGCATGACCCCTAACATCTCCTCCTCTGGGAGCATCTGTGCCTGCTTGGGTTAGACCTGGGAAGCCTCTGGGAAAGTAGCAGGTAGCAGAGATTTGTGTGTATACACACAGATCCGAGAGAGCAGCTGCTTTGTGCCCACGTGGGAGCTGTAGCTGAAGCTCTGCTCATCTTAGTTTATGGCACAACCGTGCATGGGGCTTTTGTGTCCTGAAACCTGTAGGAAATTCCCTGAAGCTTTCTCGTTTCCAGTTGTCCCTTTTTGCTTAGTGTGCATCACTTGCTTGAGACGCAGGAGGAGTTCCTGCAGCGCACCCCAGCCCAAAATCTTCCAGTGTCAGTCCCGCTGTGGGCTGGCAGCAGTGCTGGGCCAGCTGAAGGCTCGTTCACTTATTGCTGTCCTAATGCATATCTGCAGCACCAGCGTGGCATTGCAGCCTTGTCTGAGACCCCATGGATCAAAATCTTCCTCTCCCCCTCGTGCAGGGAGCCTGGCCTGCTTCTGTCCCTCGAGCTTTTAGTTGCAGTGGGTGCTGGTTTTGGTGGGGCTCCCTCAGCCCAACCTGCCTGGCTGTGAGCAGCCCTGGCACGGCTGTGGGCCCCAGGACCCCAATTTCTTCCCTGGAGCCGTCCTCTGGCTGGGAGTTTAGGTACTGAAGTGAGTTTGAATTCATCTCTTAAATGCTATTACTGAAGTATTTATTGTGTTTAAAATGAACGAAAACTATTAAAGTTCAATAAAGAATAAAATTTTCCAAGCCTTTTAAGGGTGTGTTTTTTGTTTGTTTGTTTGTTTGTTTTTTCCCTTCTGCATCTCAGGAGGTGGATGTGAAAGGTGATGGGGCAGGGGAGCAGCACATCCTACCAGGCTCCTGCAGGAGCAAAGCCATGTTTCAGACCCTAGGTGGCATCTCCACCACTCTGCAGCCTCCCCAGGGCAGGCAGGGCTCCTCGGAGGACAGCAGCATCTGCTCAGGGCTTTGTCCTCTGCTGCCACGCAGCAGCTCTTTGACAAGGGACAGCCTTGGCCACGAAGCTGTTCCCTGCAGCAGCATCCATCTCTCGGGCATCAGGCTCTGGACCTGGCCTTGCTCCAGGCTGCCTGCCCTGCTGTGCTCTGCTCTGCAACACGTGCCGGGGCCAGCACTAAGCCCCGCGCAAGTGATTAAATCTCTAATGAGCCCTTACCAGTTGATGCTGTGTTTCCAGGGACGGCTTGGGCAGAGCTGGGGCTGCGTGGGGACGTGGCCACGGGGCTGCTGCTGCTCCCGAGGATGCTCTGAGGTGCAGGGAGCAGACAGGCGCTGTCTCACTGGGCAGCCCTTCCCTGCACGGATCACGGCTTGCTTCGACCGCGGCTCATCCCATGTGGTGCTCACCCTGACTCTGCTCACAAAAGCGCCCTGGGAGAAGGAGGAGGCTGGGTGCCGTCGGAAAGGGTGTTTTCCCAGTGCCACCCTGACTGCCCAGATCCTCTTAGCAAAGCAGACAAGCCGGAACGCAGCCCTGCCCTGACAAAGCTGCTTGAGCTCGCAGCCAGCTCTTAGCTGCTGGCTGCAGCACTAATCGGGGCGATCCCCACCTTATCCCTGCACCAGCGCGACCGGAGCCGTGCACGGGGCAGTAAGCTGCTCGTGGTGCTGGGGGCTCCGGGCTGGAGACCACAGGCACCTGATTTAGCTGGGGGGCTGAGGTCAGGAACTGGGGAGAGCGTCCTTATGGGCCCCAGCCTGGCTTTTTGTGGGGGCCGCTGCTGTCACCCAGGTTCGTATGGGGCAGGGACAGGGAGGTGGATACGGTCCTTGCTTTGGCCCAGCGGCTGTGGCAGAGGAGGGGAAAGAGGCATCTTCCCCCCTTCCAAACAGATTCTTTTGTGTGGGGGGTGCCCGGCACTTACTGGTTTTGGTGAAATAGTAGCAATTTGTTGCAGTAAGTAGATCGATATCATTAATCCATCCCGATGACAAGAAGTCACAGTGATGAGTCTACTGCATAGCCAAGTTGCTAAATCTTGACATAAATTAGGTGTCTTCAGGGGTTAAAGGCTCACACACATACAAATGCACAAGTGTGTAAGGATCTCAGATTGAGGAATAACCCTGAGAGCTGTCCCAGCCCAGGTGGGGATCACATCTGCTGTTTCCACAAGGAGAGCTCGTTAGGCCTTCTCTGACTGCTGTATTTATGAGATAAAGCGCTTGGCTCATCGTCAGCCTTAGACTTTTACCACATTGGTTTTGGTCTCTCCATGTAAATTGCTATTTCTCCATGAGTAATTTCAATGGATCACCTGTGCTAGGGCTGTACCCCGTTTTGTGGTCATGGCTGTGAGTAACCGCCCAGTGCTGTTATTAATGAGCTGCCCAGTTCAGGGAACGCTCACATCAAGGTTTCCTGTGGTTTGTAACCTGAGCAAGACATGCTGAGCACAGGAGCTGGGTGTACCCATCGCACAGGAGGGCATCGTGTTTTGTGGCCACCAAATGGCACCAAAGATGAACTGGACGTTGAGGTCTGAATCACTGCTCTGCTATTCCCCCAGCACACCCACTTAGGCTCATGGGTGGCCAAACGGAGAGGAATGGGCTGGTGGCAGCTTTGGCTGGGGCCAAGGGGTCCCCGGGTAAACGTCACAGGGCAGAAAGCAGCGCTTCTCCTCCAGAAGCTCCTGGAGGACACAGCAGATGGGCTGAGAGGTGCAGGGTGGGACATCGCAGCCGGCACGGGCTCTGCCCCCACCGCAGAGCTACCAGAGCTGCTGAAACCCTCGGGGCACGGCACCAACCCAGGCTGCTGAGCACAGTGGGGGAGCGCAGCTTTGGCCAGGCTGTCAGCGCTCGGCCCCTGCGCTTCCCTCTGAGTCTGTCACTCACCCGAACCACGCATGCGGCTGGTGTGACTCCCCCCGGGGGAAATCCTGGGGTTTGGGGATTTGCAGGAGCCCTGGGACCAGGCTTTGCTCCGCAGGCAGAGCCAGAGCAGCAGGTGGGACACGGGGTGCTGGCAGAGCCCAGGGCTCAGGGGCTGGAGCCCTCCTTGGTGCAGGCTGGGGGGAAAGCCTTGAGCAGAGCCCAGGAGCCCTGCGGCCTCTTCCCGCACCCTGGGCTGTGCTCTTTCCGTCCGGGCTAAAGCCTAGGTGTATGTAAATGACACCTTGTTCTTTATCATCTGTCTTGATGGCTCCCTCTAAGAGGATTGTTGCGGTAGGTGTAATATACTTAAGGGATTGTTAATAACAGCAGCATTTTGCAGTGCTCTGTGTGCTGGCAGTGCAGGCTGCGAGCTGCGGGAAGTCGGGTTTGGCCACGCATGGCACAGGAGCTGGCCATCTGGCGTGTCCACCCACCGTTGGACTCACTGGGGTGGGTCCAGGCCAGCAGGGCCAAGTGCTTGTATGCCGGGGGGTCATTTATCATCTCCGGGAACACTGCGGGCAGCGCTGAGCGATTCCCACCATGGGGGACCGACATATGAGGATGGGAGATATCGGAGCATTTTCCTGCGCTGTGCAGAGCTGTTTGCAGCTCTGGGGAGGCAGAAAGAAAATCCCACGGCCTCTCATCTGGTGAAGAAGGACAGAATTCTCTGCTATCTGCCTGATATTGCTCCCATAGACAAGACCAAGTGCTCGCCCCAGAGCCCTGTGCCTCCTGTGTCATGTCCCGGGGGATGCAGGTGATGTGCGTGTGCCGGAGGTGGACTGATCTGCAGTGAACTGCTGAACTTGTCCATCCATCACCGTGTTTGTTGCTGCCCTTTTTGTCCCTCCTGCCCCCTTGCATCCCCCAATTTTATAAGTAGGGGCTGGCCAGAGAGGAGGGGATTTCTGAAGGGACCTGGGGACAGCAGTCCTCTGCCCACCCCAGAGGGCACCGCAGCCATCGCGGTCCCTCCTGGAGTAGGACGGGCAGCTCAGCCCTGGGGACTGAGGCATATGGAAGCGATGTCACCAGCGCATCATCCTGTTTGGGGGGTTTGGGGTGGTATGTATGTGTTGCTTTTTGTTGGGGGCTAACCCCGGTGGGCAGCTGAGCCAGCTTCTCGCTCACCCCCTCCAGCAGGATGGGGGAGAGAATCGGAAGGGCAGAAGTGAGAAAACTCATGGGTTGATGTGCAGAGAGTTTAATTTGGATACAAGGGAAAAGAGAAAAGAAACAAAACAAAACAAAGACGTGATGCAAAAAGCAATCCTCACCGCTAGCTGGCTGTATAAAGCCTGTACAATCTCCATCCCTTATTCCATACCCTCAGCATCAGGCTCAGGTCCCACACTACCCAACACATCCTCATTAGCCACCAACACCCTTCCTGTTTGAAATATACACAGGTATCATTCCTTCGGTCTTTGGGCCACTCCACAAAACGAAGTAGAAGTCACATCCAAAGTATAGCTGCCTCAGCAGGAACACTTGACCCAGGAGAAATCAGCTGGCCATCAGGGAAGAACTTTTGGGGCCACAAGCTCAGAATTCAACAGGATCTAGCCCTCCATCCCAAACAGACAAGAGATCTCCAGATCCCTGATGGAGTCCCTGGACACCACAGAAATCTGCCTGGATCTGCTGGGCAAAATGAACAAAACTACTGAGACTGATGCTCAAGACTTGCACAGGGCACTGAATAAGGTATCCCCTGTCTGCTGGTGAAAAATGCTGTGAGGAATGCGGTGAGCCTCTGCCTGGGGACACACAAGAGGGATTGAGCCTGCCGAAGGGACATCTGAAGAGACCACTTGCCATCGGTGCGCTCTCCCACACCATGTTGATCATGGTGTAGGAGAGGCAGCAATAAATACACAATGACAACCCGTTAGTGTGGCTGGGAGGTTTATTTGAGAAACCCTTGACACAAGTTGTCCTGACTTGCTCCCTCTCCTTTCTCTCAGGTTTTATGATCCCCCATTCTCCTCCCCGCAGCCACAATCACCCCAGTGAGGTGTCCAGGGGCCTGGCCGGGGTCCGTGGTGCAGTAGGGAGGCCAAACTGAGGAAGTCCACCTTGACTACTGCTGAGGATTTTCTTGTCCTTCATGTGACTGGAAATGCTCTCCCGGTATAACTGCTCCTTCAGCTTCCCAAGGATTATGGTGATGATGACCATCTAGCCTGTTGATCCCTGGGTACTTCACAGTCTAATTCATTGCTGTATTGGGTGTAAAAGTCCAGGTATGGGTATCAGGGGTGTGGGGCATCTGCAAGGAGAGGCTGGGGCGGCCCCGTGTCACACACAGCCTGTTCCAGACAGGTCCATTGGCTCCTCCACAGGACACAGCAGAACCTGTCTGTGACACTGGTGGCACTTCTCGGTAAGCGTATTTAAGAAAAGGGAATCCACCAGACAGGTACTGATGAGTGAGGGGAAAGTGGGGAATGGTGAAGGCTGGGAGCAGGGGAGAAGGTGGGTTAGGAGTGAGGGGGGATGCTGGCCGGGGTGACCCCCCCAGCACCCTGTCTGCACTCTGGGCACTGCCGAGGGAAAGCCGTGGTTCAGGCAGAAGAGAGCTCAGCCCCAGACGAGGAGCAGCCATGGCAGCACCCACAGCAGAGCCCCCTTCCAGCTCCAGCCATGCTGCGCGTTCCCCCTCAGTCAGGACAAGGTGGTCAGTGAGGCACCCCATAAATTGCCAGCCAGGGTGGCTCCTCTACCGCACAAAATGGCTGCGTGAGCTGGCCTCGCTTTTGCCAAAATGGCCGCCAGGGGTGGTGCTCTCAGACCCCTGGTGAGGGCTGCGTCTGGTGAGGCTGGAGCTGTGGAGGAGGAGATGGAGGCAGCAGGACCAGAGGCCCTGGCTGAGTGAGGGGAAGGGCTGCCAGGGGCAGGGGCCAGTTGGCAGGAGCTGAAGAGAGGGGAGAAGAGAGGGGCTGGCATGGCCTGGCCCCAGAGGGGCACCAGCTGTCATGGCCTAGCGATCGAGCCTGCCGAAGGGACGGCTGAAGAGACCAAGCAGCAAGGAGCAGCGCGGGACACACTCCACAGTCACCAGATCTATGGCTGTGCGTGGAGCAGGACAGGGGGACTCTCTCCACACCCCAGTCCCCATGTGGCCTCTGCCCCCATGGGCACAGCCACCTTCCCCAAATGCACTTGCCCGGCTGCAGAGAGCTGGGATGGAGCCACTGCTGCAGGTGGCATACAGGGGCCTAGGTCAGGGTGGCTTGGTGCACTGTCTTCTCTAGTAAAGCCTCTAGCACTTCACAGTTTTGCAAGGAGTTTTTTACCTTGGTTAGGGGTGAGTGCATTAGAACAAGCCGTTTTAAGGATCTCTTCTATAAGAACTATAAAGTAACACTCTGGATGCAAGAAAAAGGAGATGAGTTTGCCAAAATAGTCTTCCAGAATAGAATGGTATTACTTTTATTACTAACCTCACAAGTGTGAGAAACTAAGTTGTGTTTTTGCAGTAGGGAACTAATTTTCTGTATTCCAAGGTAGTTGTGTAGTCATAACAAGGAGAAATGCTAAGTAGTTAAGTGGACAGTAGAAGGCCTCACTGCTCCAAAATAAGTTGGAAGCTGGAAAAAAACAGGATGAGCAGTGTGTAAACAGTAAAAGAAGGACCACAGGTTCTCAAAACATAAGAAAGGGGGAAAAAAGGGAAAAGGGAGCAATTAAAGGTTTGAAAAAAAAAATAAGAATTGTACATATATGGTATAGAGGAGTGTTGAGTAGCTTGTGAACCTGTAGTACTCAGCCAATGAGGAAACAGGGGAGGTGATCAGGCGTCGGAATAAAAGGTTATGATACGTTTACTCTAATGTGCTCCTCCTAATTGGTGGGGCGCCCTCCATTGCAATCGCAAATAAAATAGCTTCACAGAAGATCCTGTCTGAAGAAAATTATTGGAGATTTTTCTCACTCAAGGAGGAGCTTGCACTGTAATTAATGCTAGTTGCTGTATATATGTAGATCAAGTGGGACGAAGTTGACTGATCTCAAAAATACCTGGGGGGAAAAAAAGAAGAAAAAACAAACAAAACAACAAAACAAAACAAAACAAACAAACAAACAAACAAAGATCCTACATTGAGTGGCTCAAGATGACACTTCCTGGGGATTTAGAAACATTTGGGAGAAACTAACTTTGTGGTTACCTGAATGGAATTGGCTCAAATAACTATTTGTTGGTATTATAATAATAACGGCATTGTATATCTGTCATCCCCTGTGACATCAGAAGAAAAATATTAAGCCTTAATGTTGGAAAAACTCGAGTGGGGTATGTGAAGAGGTGCAAAAACAACAGGCATAAGAAAAGAAGAGGGAGGAATTGTGAGAAAGTTGTGTTTTTGCAATAGAAGGTGTTTTTGCAGTGGGAAATTCCACTAACCTTGCATATTCAAAAGGGATTGTGTGGTATAACAGTGGGGAGTATGTTAAGCAGATAAAGGGAGGATCCCCCTTTCCCAAAATAAGGAGGATAGCTAAGAAAAACAGGATGAGCAGTACGAAATCAGGAAAAACAAAAATCACAGGCCCTCTACTCACGAGAGAAGAAGGAAAAAAAAACGAAAAGGAGAAATTAGCAATTGGTCAAATAAAGTTGTACATGTATGGAATAGAAGTATGTTGAGTACATTGTGAACCTGTAGTACTCAGCCAATGAGGAAACGGGAGAAAACAGGGCTCCTGGTGGGGTCTCATAAGAGCAGAGCAGAGAGGGACAATCCCCTCCCTCACCCTGCAGGCTACACTGCTTTTGGTGCATCTTGAAAGAGTTGCCAGCTCTGTTCAGCTCCTTTGTCCCTAAGGACAGTGCTCCAGGATCTTGATCACTATGTCTTTAAATAGCTGGAATTTCTGCTCTTCAGAAACTCAGGGCCCTGACTTTGCTCTTCACCAGGCCTGTGTTCCTCGAGATGACCAATTCAACCAGGGCGTGGTCACTGCAGCCCAGACACCCTCCAATCTTAACCTCCTTAATGAGTCCATCTGCATTGGTGAACATCAGGTCCAGTAACACTTCTCCTCTGGTTGGTTTGTCTAGTACCTGGACCGGGAAGTTACCCTCAACGCACACCAGGAATCTCCTGGATTGCTTATGGCCTACTGTGTAGTTTTCCCAGCAGACATCCAGGTGGTTGAAGTCTCCCATCAGGATGAGAGCGTGTGAGTGTGACACCTCTTGTAGTTCAAGCAATAAGGCCTCATCAGCAGGCTCCCCTTGATCAGGCGGCCTGGAGTAGACCCTGACCATAAGGTGTCCTTCATTGGTCTGGTCTTTATCTTTTAGCCACAAGCTCTCAACCTGTCTGTGGCTGTTTCTCAGGGGCAGCTCTTCGCAATCAATCCTTTCCATAACAAAGAGGGCAACACCTCCCCCCACCCTTCCCTACTTGCATGTTCTGAAAGGTTTGTAGCCGTCTATTCCAGTGTTCCCGTTACGTGTTTTGCCAGGATCTGAAGTGAGACAGAAAGGCCTTTCATTGTCAGGGTCTTCTTTCTGTCTTGTCTTGAAAACTGGAACAACATTTTGCCAGATTCCACTTGACAGAGACCCTTCCAGATTGGAGATGGGATGGTGGGCTGCTGCCAGAGACACCAACACGTCCCCCAGGACCTAAGCATCTGCCTTGATGGCCTTCGAGGGCAGGTTGGTGGCATAGCAGCTCCAGTGCCACAAGCACAGCGGCTGCCATGGTGGTTCCTAGGGACCCTCCCACAGACTTTGGGCTGTGTCCTGGGGTGTGATGCCCCTCAGTGGGGGTCTTGGGGCACCTTCCTCAAGGGCTTCATAGCCTCCTGCACCACCCTAGGTGTATATATCTAGGTTTGAGGTTCAGTGAGGCTTGGGCTTGTCCGTGCTGCCCTGACAGAGGTCCCTGCTTGGGGACACCAAGTGCAGCTCTGCCCAGGGTAGGTAGCATGGCAGCCACTTTGTGTCAAGGCGATGTCACCATTACATCACAAGCGTGGCCATTACATCACAAATGTGGGGTTCGGGTCGCTTGGCTGTCACTTTGCCTGCACAGCAACGAGGAATAAGCTGAGCGAGCAGCTGAGGAAGGCGAAGTGTGTTGAGCTGGCCACACTCAACATCAGCTGAGTGCGGTAGTGGAGCTGTGCAGAGGAGCCCGGAGGTGGGTAGGAGCGGGGTGCTCGCTGGGTTTGTCAGGTGCCTAAAGCCCAGACTCCAGGCATCCTTTTGGCTGGGAGGGTTGGGGCTGCTCTCCCAGAGCCACTGTGAGAAGCAAAGTTATGTTTTTGCAGTAGAGAATTATGTTTCTTTATTCCAAGGTAGTTGTGTAGTCATAATAAGGAGAAATGCTAAGTAGGTAAGTGGACTGTAGAAGGCCTCACTGCTCCAAAATAAGGTAGAAGCTTGAGAAAAACAGGATGAGCAGTGTGAGAACAGTAAAACAAAGATCACAATTTCTCAAAACATAAGGAGAAATTAAAGGGTTGAAAAAAAGAAGAATTGTACATATATGGAATAGAGGAGCGTCGAGTAGCTTGTGAACCTGTAGTACTCAGCCAATGAGGAAACAGGGGAGGTGATCAGGAGTCGGGTAATAGGGAACAAAAGGTTATGATTTGTTTACTAAAATGTGCCCCTGATTGACAGGATGCCCGCCATTGCAATCACGAATAAAATAGCTTCACAGAAGATCCTGTCTGAAGAAAATTATCTGAGATTTTTCTCACACCACTGCTAAGAGCTGCATGCTGTGTTTTAGGTTACGCCTGTGAGCAAGGAGCCAGAGGGAGAGCAGTGCGTGGGCTTCAGGCTCAGGATGAAAACTGTGTTCAGGATGAAGATATGGAGGCTGGAGGCCCTGCTGGCCTTTTGGGGCCTGAGCATTTGGGGCCTTTATCTCCTTGGGGTGCCATGCACCCCGTACTTTCTGGTCTTACCTGTTCTGACCAGCCTTATAGCCAGGATACACTACACCAAGGCCAAGGTAGGAACTAGGTTTGGTATCACTCCAAACTCTCGCAGGCACAGCAGAGATGAGCCCAGGGTCGGGCCCATCCCTGGGGCGCTCTGCTTAGGAGGCAGCGGTGAAGAGAGGCCATTTGTCATGCAGCAAGGGTCCTTCTCCACAGCCTCAAAGTCACCTCCAGCCAGCACTGGACTGGGCCCTGTCCCTGTGACCCCATTACCCTTCCCAGGTCCTTGCCTCCTGAGCAGGGACCATCCTGGCCAAGAGGGGACACTCTCCACTGAGCCAGGCTTGCTTTCTGGTGTAGGACACCTCTGGGAAGAAGATGAGCTGGAAAGGCAGGAGGAAGGAGCAGAAGGGTGAGCAGCCCCATCCCAGAGCTGCACCAGGCTCTGCAGCGGCTTCTGGCCATGAGATGCCACTGCCACCTGGGTCCCCACAGTGGTAGCCCTGGCTCATTCTCAGTTGTATTTCTACCCCAACAGTTTCTTCACTATCCTGGCATGATGTGGAGGTGTCTGCAAACAATCTGCTAGCAGGGTAAGCAGAGCCCACTCCTGCGGGGAGCATCCCCCTCTGGGAGCTCCTGGTTGGGGTTGCCCCACACCTGTGTTGCCCTGCCCAAGCAGCTGCCCCTTAGCAGTAGAGCAGGTGCTCTCTCTCTGCTGACATCCACAGAATCTATCAGAGAAAATCTTGAGGTGCAAGGGACCCAATCGAACCGTATTTCTGCAAGCGTTGTCTAAACGCTTCTTGAATTCTGGCAGGCTTTGGCCCATGGCCACTTTCCTCGGGAGCCTGTTTCAATGCCCAACCACCCTCTTGGTGAAGAACCTTTTTGTACTAGCCAACCTGAATCTCCCCTGTTGCAGCTTCATGCTTTTCCCATGGGGCCTATCACTGCTCACTAGACAGAAAAGATCAGTGCCTGCCCCTCTGCTGCCTGTCATGAGGCTGTAGGTCGCAACAAGATCTCCCCTCAGTCCTCTGAGTACCACTGTAGCCTTTCCCACACAGCGCACTGGCTGCCACCATTCCTAGCACCCCTCTCTGCCCTCGGTCCCGGGACCAGGCTGGTCCTTTCCTCCTCGGGCAGGAAGAGGCCCAGCCCCACACTGTGCACGGAGCTTGCCACATGTCCCCAACAGTTTACATCTCCCAGAGCATCCCAGAGCTGGCAAGGCTGGCTGCAGGGTGCAGGCTGCAGGGTGCTGGGAGATCACCTGGTTGTTCTGTAAGGAGAAGCCTAAGGGATGGCACTGGGTCTTTCCTGTCCAACAGCTCCCACCCCAACCTGTTGAGACCACAAGGAAAAGGACAGAGTAGAAGCAACATCCAGAGTGTAGCTGCCTCTGCAACACATTTGCCATGGGAGACATCAGCTGGCCATCAAGGAAGAACTTTTGGGGCCACAAGCTCAGAATTCAACAGGATCCGTCCTTCCGTCATGAACATGCAAGAGATTTCCAGATCCCTGTTGGAATCCCTGGACACCACAAAAATCGGCCTGGACCTGCTGAGAGAACTGAACAAGATTAATGAGACTGATGCTCAAGACTTGCGCAGAGCATTGAATAAGGTATTCCCTGTCTGCCTGAAGTGCCGTCGGTACCTCACTAGCAGCTGTCCACACCACAGCAAGACTGCAGCAACCAATGCTGTGCCTATGCTGACCATCTTCATCCACTCCTTGGACATGCTGGTGCATGAGGAGGAGATGAAACTGAAGATGGGGCTAGGCTTTGAACTGGCTGTCGGTGGGAAGGTAGTACACGAATGGAAGAAAATAATGGAGCTGCCCAAAACTACTGGTAGTGAAGAATGGTGTGAGGAATGGTGTGAGGAATGGTGTGAGGAATGGTGTGAGGAATGCTGTGAGGCATGCAGTGAGCCTCTGCCTAGGGACACACAAGAGGGATTGAGCCTGCAGAAGAGACCAAGCAGGAAGGAGGGAAGGGATCCTAAAACAAATCAGCGCAGGACACACTCCACAGTCACTAGATCTGTGGCTGTGCGTGGATCAGGACGGGGGAACTCACTCCATACCCCAGATCCCATGTGGCCTCTGCCCCCATGGGCACAGCCACCTTCCCCAAATGCCCTTGACCGGCTGCAGAGAGCTGGGATGGAGACACTGCCACAGGTGATATACGTGGGCCTAGGTCACGGTGGCTTGGTGCAGTGTCTGTGGCACTCCTGGCGACGGATGAAGAGCAGAGTGTGGAGACGCACTCGAAGAACGACCGTCCGGCTTCAGAAAGGAAAGAAGCTGGGACGTGCTGGCCCCATGGCAGGGGACCAGCTGACATCACTTGAGATGGATGCGCTCTCCCACACCATGTCGATCATGGTGTAGGGACAGGCAGCAATAAAATATATGAGAATGCGTTGGTGTGGCTGGGAGTTTTATTTGAGAAACCCTTTTATTGCTGGTGCTCCCTGCACCACAGCTGTGGTGTGGAAGAGCTCATTGATCTCAAACAGCAGATATACATAATGCACACCAGATATAACATGAGAATCCTGTAACCAGATGGCCTGTCCCAGTTGGCAAGGGGGTGGTACTGGCTATGTGGCCATAAAGCCAGGAAGGTGTTGCCCCTAGGATGGAAGGAACTTCTACCCTGGGGGCAATAATTCTAAATGTAACTATTATTGAAGACCCACAGAGTCAAACCCCCTTGAGACCACACGCAGATTTAAGAGGACTCCAGATAATCCTCTAGTAAAAAGAAACGGCATTTCACAGTTTTGCAAGGTGGTTTTTACTTTGGTTAGGGGTGAATGAATTGGAAAAAGGTATCGTAAATATCTCAGCTATAATTGAAGAACTAGAAAATAACACCCTGGATGCAGTACAGGCATCCAAAAGGAGGTAACAAGTTTGCAAAAATAGTACTCCAGAATCAAATGATATTAGATTTATTAATAACCTCACAAGGAGAAGCGTGTACTGTAATTAATGCTAGTTGCTGTATACATGTACATCAAACGGGACGAATTTGACTGATCTCAAAAATATTTGGGAAAAAAGCAAGATCCTACATTGAGTAGCTCAAGATGACACTTCCTGGGGATTTAGAAACTTTTGGGAGAAACTAACTTTGTGATTACCTGAATGGAATTGGCTCAAATAACTATTTGTTGGTATTATAATAATAACGGCATTGTATATCTGTCATCCCCCGTGACATCAGAAGAAAAATATTAAGCCTTAATGTTGGAAAAACTCAAGAATGGGGTATGAGAAGAGGTGCAAAAATAACAATAGGAGTAAGAAAAGAAGGGGGGGAATTGTGAGAAAGAAAGTTGTGTTTTTGCAATAGAAGGTGTTTTTGCAGTGGGAAATTCCACTAACCTTGCATATTCAAAAGGGATTGTGGAGTATGTTAAGCAGATAAATGGGAAAGTCCCCCTGTCCCAAAATAAGGAGGATAGCTAAGAAAAACAGAATGAGCCGTTCGAAATCAGGAAAAACAAAAAGGGCCCTCTACTCACAAGAGAAGAAGGAAAAAAAAAAAAGGAAAAAGAGAAATTAACAGTTGGTCAAATAAAACTGTACATATAGGGTATAGAACGGCATCGAGTAGATTGTGAACCTGTGGTACTCAGTCATTGAGGAAACGGGAGAAATCAGGTGTCGGGTAATAGGGGATAAAAGGTTAGGATAAACTTTTGCTGTGTGCTTCTGCTTGCAGGACGCCTGCCATTGCAATCGCGAATAAGTTAGCTTCACAGAAGATCCTCTCTGAGAAAATTATTGAGATCTTTCTCACAGGACCCTTTTGCCCACTGAGGCTGGGAACGGCACCCTCGGGGGAGCTCAGCACCCTGCTGCAACGGGAAGGGGAGCAAGAGCTGGGGTTGCATTGCGGGAGCCGTGGGAGCGCTGAACAAATGATCCTTGAAGGGACATTGAGAAATGGAGCTCTGGTGGTGTGCAGGGGGCAGCCCTGCCCTGCTCTGCCCTCCATGGGGCACTGGCACAGGCAGGGAAGCATCCAGCAGCACAAGCATCTTCCCAGGGCCTCCAACCCAGCACGGGTGCTGGCTGGACACCCCTGGGGCTCACAGCCAGCTCAGACAAACAGGCCGGAGAAAAGGGCTGATAGGAGCCTCATGAAGTTCAATAAGAAGCGCAGGGTCGTGCCCGTGGGGAGGAACAAACCCAGCACCAACACCTGCTGGGGGCAGCCGGCTGGAAGCAGCCTGGCAGAGAAGGGCCTGGGGTCCTGGTGGGCACCGAGCTGAACAGGAGCCAGCAAAGGGCCCTCGGCACCAAGAGGGCTGCTGCTCTGTTGGGCTGCATTGGGCAAAGTGTTGCCAGCAGGTCAAGGGAGGACAGATATTGAGGAGTGAGGGAAAAAGTGGGAAATGGCGAAGGCTGGGGGCAGGGGAGGAGGTGGGTTAGGAGTCGGGGGGAGACTCTGGCCAGGGTGACCCTCCCAGCACCCCTCTGCGCTCTGGGCACTGCCCAGTGCCGAGGGAAAGCCCCGGGTCAGGCAGAAGAGAGCTCAGCCCCAGATGAGGAGCAGCTAATGCAGCACCCACAGCAGAACCCCCTTCCAGCTCCAGCCATGCTGGCTGTCCTCCCCTCAGCCAGGACAAGATGGCCACCAAGGCAGCCATGGCACCTTGCAAAATGGCTGCCAGGGTGGCTCCTCTACCCCACAAAAAGGCAACCCGCTGGTGTGGCCAGGAGTTTTAATTGAGAAACCCTTGACACACGTTGTCCTGACTTGCTTCCTCTCCTTTCTGAGCAGGTGCCGGGCCCTCTGGTGACCCAGCTAGCCCTGCTTGCTCCCAGTGCTCCTCTGCACCCTGTACTCCATCCTGCCCCAGGACTGCTGGAGGTAGCGCACCGTGCTGCCCTTCCTCAGGCCCTTGTCCTCATGGTGGCTCTCTTCCTCTACAGCATGCCAGGCTAGATGGTCAAGAAGCTCCTGGGGGCATGAAGCATGGGGGCAGCCAGCCCCCACCCCAGTGCCACCACCTGCCCCAGCCCCATGCCCTTCTCCTGCCTGTGGCCTCGCAGCAGCCTTGGGGGACATCTCGCTGCTGCTGGCCCTCCTCTGCTGCATTTGTCTATGGATGCCATTCTTGGCTCCACTCTGAGATGAAGGAGTCTGGAGGAAGGCTGGGCATCTTTCCCCTGGGCTAGTAGAAGTGACTAGCTGGCTGCTGCGGGGCACTCAGGCTGGGGGGGTGTCAGACCCTTCTGCCCACTGAGGCAGGAACCGATACCCTTGGTGCTGCTCAGCACCCTGCTACAACGGGAAGGGGAGCAAGAGCTGGGGCTGCGTTGCGGGAGCCGTGGGAGCGCTGAACAAATGATCCTTGAAGGGACATTGAGAAATGGAGCTCTGGGGCTGTGCAGGGGGCAGCCCTGCCCTGCTCTGCCCTCCATGGGGCACTGGCAGAGGCAGGGAAGCATCCAGCAGCACAAGCACCATTCCAGGGTCACCAACCCAGCACGGGTGCTGGCTGGACACCCCTGGGGCTCACAGCCAGCTCAGACAAACAGGCCGGAGAAAAGGGCTGATAGGAGCCTCATAAAGTTCAATAAGAAGCGCAGGGTCGTGCCCGTGGGGAGGAACAAACCCAGCACCAACACCTGCTGGGGGCAGCCGGCTGGAAGCAGCCTGGCAGAGAAGGGCCTGGGGTCCTGGTGGGCACCGAGCTGAACAGGAGCCAGCAAAGGGCCCTCGGCACCAAGAGGGCTGCTGCTCTGTTGGGCTGCATTGGGCAAAGTGTTGCCAGCAGGTCAAGGGAGGGAATCCTTCCTCAGCAGCGGTGAGGCCACATCTGCGGTACTGGGACCAGGTCTGGGCTCCCCAGGTAGATACCTGCTAATACAGAGACAGAAGAAAATGCCTTCCAGCCTGGGAACTGCCCACCTGAAACCCCAGTTTGAGAAGGAGAAACTTCCTTGGAAAGGCGCAGTGTGCACCCGGGAACTTTGAGCAACCTGAGATACTGAAGAGAAGGGCGGCAACAAGGAACTGAAACAGCAACGCTTCATCTGGACAAGAGAAAAACATCCAAGAAGGTAGGAATCAGTGACTGCTGTTGGCCGTTTCAGCTGGAAGAACCGGAGAGTGATGTGGGGAAAGCAGAAGCTGCTGGAGCGGGCAGGACACAGCCCTGCCGCCCGGCCATGCAGGCAGAGCGCCCAACAGAGCAGCGCCTGCCGGTGCTGGGGTGCAGGGACCCGCGCCCTCTTACATGTCTGCGGCACAGAGGACTCGTTCTCCACCCCAAAAAGCCTCTCCCCGAGCCCTTCCCATGCCACACAAACTTTGCCCTTTCCCACAGTGTTCCCGACAGAAACCCAGCCTGGCTGGGGAAGCCTGGCTGTCCCTGAGCCCCGGGACGCTGATCGACCTCGGTGTGGCGCTTTGTCATGCTGGGCCCTGAACTGGCCCATTGCTGAGGTCGGCTTGATCGAGCTCTGTACTGGTGACATTTTGAGGGTATGTGCACACGTGTACAGATAAGTAAGCTATCATCAGTATATTTGCTACTATACTAGTGGTAAGTTCCTGTAATGTTATATATTATATTATAAAATATACTATAAATAACACAATACATTGTGTATTGTATATCATATATTGTATATTGTATACTATATATCATATATATGATATATCACATTCACATATCACATATCATATACATCACATGTATTATATATTATATATTATATATTTTACATATGTTATATATCATATATATCATATATCATATATATTAATAGTGCTACGTTCCTGTATATTAATGTATGTATACTTTATATATATATATGCACTTGCTACTATACTGTTGATTGCTGCTACTATTGACAATATAGATCTATCTATATATAATTGCTTTCTTGGCAATAATTCATAATGGCTCGATACACATTTGCGTTATTAATTATACGTACACTTGCTAGTGGTGGTTGGCAGTAATCTGTAATCAGGAAGGGAAATTAAGGGGATAAAGCCTCAGTGTCTGTGTACCATGGACCCCTGTGAACCCGCAGCCGTGATCTCCATGCACCTGCAGGCCAGAAGGAGAGGGAGCAGGTCAGGACAACTCGCATCAAGGTTTCTCAAATAAAACTCCCATCATGAGCTCATTTCTCAAATAAAACCATGCTCATGAGCTGCCACGGTGATTTTTACGGCCAGCTCAGAGCCCAGCCCCACTGGGACCTGAGTGCCCTCCTGAACCTCGCTGTGCACGGACGTTGCCCTGCGTGTCCCCAGATGTGGGACAGCCACACAGCAGAAATACCTCCTGCGTCAGGGAGCGCAGCACCCACCGGACCACCTCAGTCCCAAACCAGGACCTCAGCTGACGTGTGATCCCGCTCAGCCCCTGCCTACAGAGCCTGTCTTCCTGTGCCCAGCCCAGCCCAGCCCTCCTGCTTTGGGACCACCGTGACCGGCTCACCCAGCCCCGCAGAGCAGAGATCCTACAGGGGCTTCGAGCAACCCCAAAGCCCTTCCCTGACACCCCCTTTACTCCTGGCTCCTATCCCACCCAGCCCCTCGGCAGGAGAGAGGACTCGCAGCCGGGAGAGCTGCCTGTAGCTGACTCCATCAGGGAGCTTCGATTCCCTGGGAAGGCAGCGTCACTCCCACCTTCAAGAAGGGCAAGAAATGGAACCAGAGCCCCGTCAGGCCCCCAGCTCCTCGGTGCGGGGTCTGGGGGACGTGCTGGTGGCCCTGGCAGCAGCCCCCCACTCCCGGCCTCCTCTTCTCTCCATGGTAACAGCAGACACAAAATCCATGGCAACCCCATGGCAACAGCACGGGGATGCCACCGGTTCCGCAGCCGAAGGCGAGCGGATGCCCGGGCCACCACGGAGCTCCGTTCCGCCAGGTTTCATGGCCACCACCCTCCCACCCCTGCTGTCGTGAGCACCAGCGGCTCCGGGTGGAGAAGGGGTTGGCCTGCAGTCATGAGGTGGCTGGCCACGGTCACTTCGGCCTCCTCCATCGCTGGGCTGGGGGGCAGGACCCCCGCCCGGCACTGCTCTGCCTCCCCGGGGCTGCAGGTGGGGCGTCGTGTCCTACCTGGCCCCCAGGGACCCCCTTTCCGAGGGCGGTTATTTTCCATGGGGTGGGAGCGAGGAGTAACCAGAAGGCATTCCCCAAAGTGTGGGGGTGCCGGGGAAGGGCTTTGGGGCTGCTCCAGGGCCCGGCAGGATCTCAGCTCTGCGGGGCTGGGTGGGCCCAACGCCACGTCCCGAGGCACCAGGAATGAGAGCTGGGCTGGGCTGGGCTGGGGAGGAGACCCCTGGGTCTGTAGGCAGAGGCTGAGTGGGGTCGATGAGCAGGAATATGTCAGCAGATAAATTGTGGGGGACCCTACTGGTTTGGGGACAGCCCAGCCCTCCCTCCCCGCTGCCTGCCTGGCCCCTTTGTGGGCGTAGTGGGGGAAAAATGCTGGTCAGAGGTCTGAAAGAAGAGCAGATCTAGCCTCATTTGGGGCCCTTTCCTGCTAATTCCTTCATTCTTTTCTACGTCTGAGGGCCTGACCCTGCTGCTGCCGAGGGCTGAGGAGAGATGGGGTGCCGGTGGGGGGCACCCGCACGGGGGGAGATGGGGCCTCCATGCTGCTGTCTCGAGCAGCTATGCTCCTACTGGGGCGCATCGCTCACCAGCAGAACATTTACCCCGGCTCCCAGTGACACCCCCTCCAAAAGCACCCCGGTGTCACCCATCTTGTGACCCCGTTGTCACCCGTGCCAGCCCTGCTGGGGTGTCCCTGTCACCGAGCACTGCCAGGGAGCCGGCTTTCGGGGGCGACGTGGGGGTGTCAGCGCTGCGCCCGCCCCGCAGCCGCCTCCCGCCCTTGCTCCTGCTGCTCTCAGAGCACCGAGGACTGCGATTTTTCATCCCCGAGAAGCAAAAGCGAGGCCGGGTTTCAAAGCCAACAATGCAAATCGCTGCTTTCCTGGGACTGGCTTCAGCTGGCGGCCTGGGGAAGCCCGGAGGGTACTTCTCCAGCTCAGGTTGGCCGTCCTGAAGATGGCAGCAATAACATGCAGCAGCCGTGCAGCGGCTCCGAGCGAGTGGGGACCGCTGCATCCCACCCTCCTGCTCGAAGGACACCCCCAGCCGCCTCTCCTGGCAGCATCTCCCCACTTCTGCCTGACTCCGGCGCGACGCAACTTCTTCTGCTCCTCTCCGGTGTTCCCGGCACGGCAAACATCTGCTGGAGGCCCCGGAGCCACCACCAGAGTCCTCCTCCGTCGCCCAGACCCTCCGGCACCATCCCCGCTCCCTGGCAAAAGTAAGTTGGTGCCTTTTGGCCTCGAGCAGCCCCGTGCTGGGATGCTCGAAGCCGTGCCGAAGCACCGCTCCCTAGTGATGGGAGAGGTGCTATTAATAAATCCTGTCAGATTTTATCGCTTCTCTCTGTGCCAATGAAGAGGGTGGTTTGGGGAAGAGGGGGGAGGCGGGGGGAAACCTGTTTCTCTCAAGCATTTCTTAGCTACGAGCTCGCCCTCGGTGCAGGAGCATGGGATGGCTCAGCAGGCTGTTAAACCAGCTCTCCTGTAAGTCTCGGGGCTGAAGCCACTGTGGGAGGCTCGGGGAGGGGGGGTTCATTTTTGGCAGGGATCAGCAGGACAAAAGGGTTGCCCTGCTCCCTGGGGGCCGTGCTGCCCAGGGCAGCAGCGTCTCAGTGGCCCTCCCAAACTTGCGAGGAGCCCAGGCACCTCCTCGGGAGGGCACGGGGAGGGAAAGGTGTGCGGGGGGCTGCTGCACCTCTCCACGGAGCCGTGGCAGCGAGCAGAGGGGTTCCTGGAGCCGGTGGTCTTTGCCCCCCCCTACCCCAGCTGCCCCCGCTAGCGGGGGGCACCTATTGCCCACCGCGCTCCCCCCTGCCCTTTGCCGGAGACGCTGGCCCGCGTGGGGCGTGCGGAGGTAGCTGCACGGCTTTGATGGCATTTAGGCATTGAAATAGCTTGGCTGGCAAGTGGAGAGTGGGCGCAGGCTGTCAGCGCTGCTCCGCGTGCGTGGGAGAGCCGCCGCGGGAGCTCTGGGCACCGCCGGGGGCTGGGCTGGGCAGAGGGTGACGGTGGCCTCCCCCCGGTGTTCATCCCCAGTGCTCCTGTCCCCCGAGGGGGGGGTCGCCGGCGCCCAGAAGCCGTCTGGTCCCTGTGGCTCCTTGCTCCATCCCTTGGGGTGCGAGGAGGTCCTGCCGCCCTCTGAGCCCGCCTGCGGGGCTGCTCCGGCTGTGTTGGGCGCATGCAGCGAGGGGGCTGCGCTCGGGTCGTGCCCCGTATCGCAGGCATCGTGCCTGGGGGGGTGAGCTTGGGGCAGCAGGGGAGGAGTGAGCTGAGCCGAGGAGGAAGGGATTGGAAGGAGATGGTGGGGTGAGAGCTGTCACTGAACGCCTCTTCCCGAGGCACCCACGCAGGGAGGGACCCCACCGTGCCCGGCCATGGGGCGGCATGATGGGGTGCAGCCGCTGATGCGCAGCTCGGCAGGGAGCTGTGAGCGATGGGCAGGGGACCCCCGGGAGGCCACGGCTCCCCCAGACCCTCCTGGCAGTGGGGCTGGGTGGCCTCAGCTGCGATGGGGTCCCGCATGGATGGAGCAGGGGCTGCGCCGCGCCGATGCAGCCCTCCTCCCCACGGCACGACCCAGCCAAGGAGCTAGATCGCCTGTGGGGAAGAGGAATCACTGCCGTGGGGGTGCTGGCCAGGGGGAGCTTCTGAGGAAGAGCCCGTTAGCCCACGAAGCCTGCGGGGCCGCAGCAGATGCAGTTTGTGGCTTCTGCCTGCAGCGCTGGCGGCAGAAGGGGAGACGCCTGCCCGGGCTTAGGGGAAGTGCCCCGCTGCGGCTTCGCCCCGCCGCTTCCCCCATCCTGCTCCGCTTCGCGGCTGTGCCCCCGCCGCCCCCACGGCACCCCACCGCCACCACCATGGCAGCCCCCCATGGCGGGGGGTTCGGGGCGACCCCTCCTCCTCCTCCTCCAGCTCTTCCTCGGCTCCTCGGTGTCCGAACCCAGCTGAGGTTAAGTTTCGGCGTTGCTCCGGGGCTGGGGGCGGTTCTGCAGGCCGTGGAGGGGGTCCGCGGCGAGCGAGCGTTCAGGGGGACCTGGTGCACCCCCCAAGCGGGGAGGTGGCGTGGGGCGGTGGCGGTGCCAGACCCCACCCCGCACCCCCGGACGTTGGCACAGCGGCTCTTGCACCATCCTCCTTCCTGCCTCGACCCTTGCGCAGCGCCGGGGCGTCCCGCCGGGGCTCCATGGGGGCAGCCTGCCAGCTCTTCCCAGGTACGAGCGGGGAGCGGGACCAACCCCAAACACCGGCCTTCCGGGCTCCGTGCCCAAATTCCCGGATGGGGCCTGCCCCGATCCGCTCCGCGGGGCCTTCAGGGGTGGCTGGGTGGGCAGGTGAGGGATCCCGGGGCCTTCCTCGCCTGCTGCCTCCTCTTCCTCCCCGGCGGCGTCGCGGCTCCCGCCAGCCCCGGCGAGCCCTATCCGGAAGCGGGCGGCGGGGAGGAGTGGTTTCACCACCGGTACCAGCCCGCGGGACACGCACCCGCTCGGGCAACCCTCCCGACGGCGAGGCTGCCGAGGTGCCCGCGGGGCCGGCCCGGGCGAAGGCGTCCCCCACGCGCCCCTTCCGCCAAGGTGAGCGCCGCCGCTCGCTTTCGGGGTGCAGGGCGAAGAAGGGGGGGGGACGCGGGGAGCCGAGGGAAGGAAGCGGGAGCGGGGCCGTTGCTCATCCGTGCCGGGGTGCTGGGGAAAAGCTGGGCCGTGGCATGCGACGGGAGGCGCCGCTCTGCTATCTGCTGCCAGCTCACTGTTTGCCCAGGGGCAGGGCGGTTTCTCCCGGCGAACCTCGAGAGGAGCAAGGGGGGGAGCCCGGGGACGGGAGCGTTGCGGTGCGAGGGGCTGATGCAACACCCCCGTGCTCACAAGGTGCCGGCGTGCCTGAGCCCCGCTCTGCTTTGGGTGCCTCCCGTTGCAGTTTCCTTTTCCCCGGTGGGCCGGGGATGTGTCATCCAAGCAGGACACGCTGCTCCTCCGAAGCCAGCCCCGTCCGGGTGATGCAGCGAGTGAATCTGCCCGCGTCCCCTGGGTGGGAAGGGTGTCCCCAGGGCCAGGTGCCCTGCGACTGGGGTGGGGAAGGGCACAGCGGGCTCGGGATTGGGCTGGGACTGCCTGGAGGAGGTGGCAGAGTGACGGTGAAATGGAGCAGCTGGGGAAGGCCGGGCACTCCAGCCACTTGGACGAGGCTCTGGTGTTACGGTGGGGGGGCAGGGACAGCTCAGCACTGGTCATATAGCTACTGCGAGGGTCCTCCTGCCCCTCGCTGCCCCCAGACTGCCCCGTTCAGGGGCAAAATCTGCTGCGGTCTGCTGGGGGGCAGCCAGCTGCAGTGCCCTTCCACATCCTTTATGTGTCCCTCCTCATCCTCCTGCTGGAGGAGAGCCGTGGGGAAGGGAGATGGCTTGGAGAGGAGCAGGGACAGCCCAGGATTGGCCCCGTTCTCACCCGTTGCTCCCGCAGCGTACCTGCATGGCACGGCAGCGCACCTCCTGGCACAGCATCCAGCCCGGGCGCCTGCCCGCTGCTGCTCCTCTGTGCCAAAGGTGTGGGACAGGGCAGGACGAGCTTCAGGGGTCAGGTTTTCGGAGAGCCACCGGTGCCGGGACAGGAGAGGAAGGCGCACAGAGCTGGGGATGTCCCACGGGGGACGCATGGGGCAGCGGTGCCGTGCGGGATCACCCACAGGGGCTTCACGGCACGGCTCCGAAGGCCAGGCAGGGACGCACGCACGGCCCGTGGTGTTGGGGTGTGTGCGTGGCAGATGCAGGCTCAGCCTCGCTGGCGGTGCCTTGCACACGCTGGTGTGAAACCTGGCGAGACACACACGTGGTGCGAGGGTGCGTGCGGGTCCGGCGTGCGGGGGCACAAGTGCCGCTGTCCCCAGGCTCTGCGTTTCCATGCCTTCGTGCTCAGCTGCTGTTAATATTCGGCGTTTAGGCTCTTTCAGGCGGTGGGGGCTGGGGAGGCAACATCTGAATCATTTTGCTTTTTCCCTGGCACGGTTATTACTCACGAGGAGTAGATGGAGACGTGAGCCTTCCCTGCGAAGCCTTCTTGCATTCTTGAATGCAAGCGTGCATACGCAGGTCTCCTCCTCCGCTGAGGCAGCCCGGGGAGCAGGAAGGGTAAAACCTAGGATGCTCGGCACAAAAATCACAGGGAGCTGTTTCTCTGGGGAAATCTGGGGGCAAAATTTGTTTATTTTCCATAGGAAAATCCTTCCCGGGGGTGACCGTCTCTCTGGCTTGGCCATCTCTCTGCAGCCCCGTGGGGCGGGGGCATCACAGCACGGCCTCGGAGCTCTGTTTGGGGAAGCAGCTTCAAAGGGGAACAGGAACACGTCGCGTTCGAAACGCAGCTCCTGTGAGCCGGGGAAACCCCACAGCATTCAGCCATGTTTTTCACTTTGGGGCAGCGCAAATGCTTTGTCCCAAGGTGCTTCCAGCAGAACTCTGCTTCCCGCAGGGAAAACCCCGTGGCCTCTTCGAGAGGGAGACTTCTTGTGGGCTCCCCGTGCAGCCGCTGGAAAAGCACAGCCGCTGGCTGGGCATGATTCATGTCATCCCGAGATGCAAGCTGTGGCCTACAAGTGTCCTCTTCCCCTGGGTGAAAAAGTTGCTGGGTGACGCTGTGCCCCGTGGAGGTGGCTTCCAGGGCGGTCATCAGCATCGTGTGCCCCGTTAGGAGGTGCAGGAGAGCTCTGCCTCCTCCCTGCCCTCATCCCTCCCCGCAGGGCTTCCCAGCGCTCGTCCTGCCTCGCTCCCCGTGCCTCCCACGCAGCACCAGCCCGACGCCTTGCTCACGCAGCTTCGATCGGCTCCCATTTCAGCACGAGAGCTGCCACGGCCAGGAGCTTCCAGGGCGAGCCGGCCCCCGCCTCGCTTCCTGGGCTGCTCTGCCTCCGAGCCGCTGCTCACCTGCCGCACTGCACATCCGCCGCGCTGCGCAGCCACCACGATGCGCAGCCACCACGTCGCACGCCCACCCCGCTGCACAACCGCACCGCTGCCCCCCGGGCACGCTGCACGGCCACCACCTTGCACCCCTAGCACCCTGCACCCCTCTCCTCGCTGCACCCTCCTCTCTCCCTGCTCAGCACCGCCCCGTCCAGCAGACGTCCGTTCCCTACGTGCAGGGTCTGTTCCCTTTTCGGGGCACGCAGGCTGAAGCCGGGCTGATGCTGCTGGTGGTGCTGAGTTACAGCTGGCAAGGGCTGGGGGCTGGATGAGGGGCTGGGGGGGCAGGTCGGGGGTCCGCCCTCTGTGACCCACAGCAGCCGAGGCAGCAGCAGGGGCATAGCAGAGGAGGAAGAGGAGGAGGAGGATGGGGGGGTGGGGGGATTTCCTACAGCTCCCTCTGCCACTACAGCCAGAGGCGAAATACCTGCGCCTGTCCTCACGGCCGGTTCCAGCCACAGGAGAGCGGCTGCGAGGGGAATTTCCACCCGGCAGGAGCTGGGGCCTTCTGCTGCCTGTTGTTATCTCCAGAGGCTGAAGCACCGAGGGATTTCAGATGGGAAATCCCCCCCCCAACCCCCATTCCCAGGCCCTGCCCCACGCAGAGATAGCAAAGGGCGTGCAGCCACGGGAATGCAGCGCCGCTGCCCACGGGCGACGTGGGAGCATCGCTGCCCCCCGTTTGGAAAAGTGACAGCATCGCTGCCCCCATTTTACAAAGAGAGCATCGCTGCCCCAGCCGTGGTGCTCGGAGACGGGGGGGCAGAAGGAAGCTGCCCCCGTCCCGCAGGAGCCGTGCCGCTGGGCACAGGGGACGTTTGGGACGCAGGAGGCCGGGTGCTCGCGGTGCCGCCCGGAGCACTGCCAGGGAGACATTTAATTGAGGGTGCACGAGGAAAAGCTTGAGTTTAAATCCCAGGGGCCGTGCACTGCAGGTCTGCCGGAAGAGTTCAAAAATCTCCCGGTTTGGGGAACTTCAAATAAACATCGCCTTCTCCCTGTGCTGGTGTCTGCAGAGCGATGAGCACAGAGGGGCAAACAGCAGGAGGCACCTCTGGGGGTCGTTCAGCTTATTTCACCTTTAAAATTGTATTTATTTATTTCTGACAAAATGTTGCAAACCTCGAGCTTTGTGGGGACCTTGTCCTGCATAAGCCCATGCGGCGGCGTGCCAGCGCGCACTGAAATGACTGATGGTAGCAAAACAGAATGCTTAATTAAATTGCAGAAATTAATTTCCCCAAACTGAATTCCCCCGAGAAACGCAAACTTCCCCACGTTTGGCAGACCCAAGCCCTGCTGAAAAGCGTGCTGGGCTGGCATGGCTCTGCCAGGGGGCTGTTTGGTGCCGAGCCGTGCTGCGGCCGCCTGGGGTGGCGCAGATAAAGCGAGGGGCACGGCGGGACCCGCTCGTGGGCACTGCCCAAACGTTCAGAGCGCCCCGTGCCGGGGCCTGGCAGTTGGGAAGGGGAAATGACTTTGGGAGGGGGGCTCGGTGGTGGCTTCCGAGCTGGTGCTGGGCGCACATTGCTCCTGGGAAGCCGCTGTGGTGCTGACCGAGGCCGTGGCTGCTCCAGGCTGCGGAGCCGCAGCTCGGGCTTGAGCACGAGGGGAACGGGTGCGGATGCGCTGGGGGACCTGCAGCTTGGCACCCTCCGGCGTCATTTCTGCCCCATTACAGCCTGCCCAGGGGGTTCTGGAGGAGCTGAGTTTCCCTAATAAAGCTGACGTGGATCCAGGGAGCTTAATTAGTGTGAGCGCACACAGCTCCAGCAGGGTCGGGCGCTTCAGGTACCGGTGGGAGAGGAAGGATGAGCGCAGCTCCGGTCGGAGGACCCTGCAGGTGTCACGGCGCAGCGATGCCGGCCACGTCCCACAGATGATGCCCCACACCAGCCCCAGGTATAGGGTGGGCTATTGCCCCAGACCCTCTCCCCTCCCCAAAAAAAGGATGCAGGAGCAGCATCGCGCGGTACCCGCGGGTTGCCTGGCGACCGGGATGCCTAGCGACCGGCACCCGCCTGCCAAAACCGATGCTGCGAGCCCTCACCCGCTCGGCTTCCTTCTCGCACAGAAAGGTTACCGGGAAATACGCCCACCCTGTTCCCGGGAAGCTGTTCCCCTCCCCGAGGGGAGGCTTTGTGTGCTGCTCGGGGTTATTTTTAGCCTGGCGGCGCTGCGCCAGCTTCGGAGGATCGGTTCGGTCGGGAGGGTTGAGGCTGAGCCCTGCTGCTGCCATGGTCCTGGTCTCAGCCCCGTGCTCCTGCATTGCCCCGAGGGGAGAGCACCTCCAGCACCCCCCTGCAGCTACCCTCGGGGGCTCGCAGACCCTCCCGGCCTGATTTCGGGAGCTCCTGTAATACAGTGCAGGATTAGTGCACATCCGCAGGGCCTTGGGAGCACCCCGGCACGCCTGGTCCCGGCTGCGCTGCTCGTCCCAGCTCCGCTCCTGGGGCTGGTGGCTGGGAGCACGGCCGTGGGACGGGTGCTGCCCGTGGCCCCGCGGGTCTGGCAGCTGCAGGCACAGCACAGTGCGAGCTGTGCCTCTCCTGGAGCACAAGACGAGGCCAGACCCTGCTGCCCACAAAGCCTGGGGATGTTCCAGGGGGTCTCTTGCCCTGAAGCTTGCCTGGCTGTGCCAGGGGGCTGTGGGCTCGCTGCTAGCTGGAGCAGCAAGGAGAAGCTGATGGCTGTGGCACGGCGAAGGGACAACCCTTGGGCGTTTCTGGCCTGGAAGCTCTCGGTCAGCGTGGAGACCAGCAGGGACTGTTGTGGCAAACCTGGCGGCTGAAATCTGAGCAGAAACCACCCCGAGGAGGAGGCTGGGACCCCCCTGTACCACCCAGGGGGCTGCAGGGGCACTCTGCCCGGGTGGAAGCAGTGGGAGCAGCCGGCAGGAGCTCGGCGGGGACATTTGGCCTTCAGGACCCCGTCCCTGCTGTGCACCCCGTTGCCCAAGCACTCGGGGGGGCTGGGGTCTGTGCTCGCAGGGAGCCTGGTGGCGAGCTGTTCCTGCGCAGATGGCCGCGCCGCGTCCCCTCGCCGGCTCCGCGCCGGGAACACGCAGATCTTTCCCCATGCCTGAGTCACCCCCTCGGGGAGCTGCCGGCCGTGGGCGTCACGGCAGCTCGCCGCGTCTTATTCCTGATATTCGGGAGCGTGCTGCCCGTACCGCCGTGCCCAGCTGCCTGGGTGCAGCCGGCAGCCACAGCACCCCGCTGGGAGGTGGGATGCGTGTCCCGGCACAGCCCTGCGCCACAAAAACACCCGCATTGATGGTTTTCCCCCCTGAAAATGGGGGTGTGTTGGGGTGAGGGGGGGATAATGCCCCTGCAGCACGAGAGGTGTCAGGTGGAAACGTGCTGGGACCCATCCTTGATGAGGTTTCGGGGGTGCTTTTTGATCGCTGGCAGCGTTTTTGGTTGTTGTGGGGAGCAGGGGGCGTCAGCAGGGGTCGGTTTAATTTGGGGTCTGCAAGCAGGGAGGACAGCACCCCCGTACCTGCTCCAGCCCCCCCGGGGCAGCCCCACAGCTGGAGCTTTTGTCATTTCCTCTGCTTTGCGAAATGGGCTTCCTCCGGGCCATCACGTGGCGGCCCCGCTCCCCACGGTGCCCCAAGGGGCTGAGCGGGGCCGGCTGGGGCAGCAGCACCATCCTGCACACCCCAGCCCCGCTGCAACATGAAACTCATCCCGGTGCCCCCGTCACCCCCCGGCCCTGGTGTGTTTGCCTTGCCTTCCCTGCCTGGACAGGCGGCAGTCCCCGAGGCAGGGCATGGTGCTGGACGGGTTGCGCTCCCATGGGGTTCTCGGGGCTGTACCGGGTCCGTCTGGTGCAAAACCAGCCTGGGACAAATCCCCTGTGGGTTGGAGAAGGGGATGGGGACTGGGGGGGATGTGCAAAGGGCTGGGGCTGGCGCACCAAGTCCTTCCCCGGAGGTCTCGGCAGCACCCCGAGGCCACGCAGGGTGATTTTGTGTTCCTGACCCTGCGTCTGCAGCGGGGAGGTGAAATCCTGCTCGCCGTGCCCGCGGGGGACGGGGCTGGCGTGATGGATGGGAGCGGGGCAGGGCGGGTTTGGGGCAGATACGGGGAGCAGGCACCTGAGATAAGGCAGGGACCTGCAGGGAGGTGGGCTGCAGAGCGCCCAGCCCCATTCCCTGCTGCCGGCTCTGTCTGTACAGGGCTGAGGCTGGGGTCCCTGGGGTGTCCAGGGTCCCTCACCCTTTCTCCCGGGACTGGCAGAAGGAAGGGGAAACTGAGGCAAACAGGCTTGGTGCGGGGACCTTTGGCAAGCCGCCTGGGTGCCCAAAAAGCCCCCGTCACAAGGTGCGACCCTGGGGTGTGGGCGCTGCGCTGCTCCAGATGTCACCGCCACGAGAGCCCTGGGCTCCCGGCACCGTGCGGCTGCTGCCGTGAGTCATTAAATAGCTGCACGGATGGGGCAGGGCCGGGGTGGGGCGGGCAGCGCTGCGGGGCCCCCCGCTTGTCCCCGGCCTTTGGGATCTCGTCCCTGGCCATTGGGATCTCATCCCTGGCCATTGGGATCGCCACTGCCCGGCGTGCTCCGGGGGCACCTGGGCACGGAGCGCAGCGCTGCAGCCCCCAAGGGGGGCAAGGGGCTGGGGGCTGCAATTTTGTTTTCTTTTGGGGGGGGTCCTGGAGCGGAGCAGGGAGCAGGCAGCATGGCTCGGGGTGGCATACGCTGGATGCCTGCATGAGGGATGGAGCCCCCTGGCCGGGGACCCTCCTGGGGGGCCGGGGTAAGTGGTGGGTCCCCGCTGCCCCTGCCCTTTGGGAGGAGGGGGCTTGCAGCCCCTAAGCTGGGGGTGTGGGGTGGAAATGCCGCAGGTTTGGGGTGCTTTGAGGGAGCTCTGAGGATGTGGGGTGCTGGGGGGGGTCAGGTGATGGCCATAGGAGGGGCTGCGTGGACCAGGGGCAAGGGGGCTGTGCAGGGGGGACACGGGGCAGGACGGGGAGCACGGGGCCGGAGCCGACTGACCCAGCGTTGAATTAGGGGGGCACAGCGGGGGGGTCCTTGCTGCGGGGTCCCGCGGGCGGGCAGGGATGAGGATTCCCCCTGACATAGCACTACTGGGCTGGGTGCTGCTGCCCGCCTTCACCGCGCACCCGGACCCTGCCCCGGGGTGGGGGGGGGGGGCAGGGGGGGGAGCCGTGCCTCAGTTTCCCCACCTGTACCCCGAGCAGCGTGGGCTGCGTGCCGGGCACTATGCAAATGCCTCCGCACAGCCTCGCCAGCCGCAGCAGGAAGAGGCAGCGCCGGCAGCACGGGCTCGGGGTGGGGACGCAGGGGACGGCCCCCCCACTTTCCGTAAGTGCCCCTCGCCTCCTTCTCCGCCCCCCCCCCCCCCCCCCCCCCCCCCCCCCCCGGGGGGGGGGGGGGGGGGGGGGGGGGGCGGGGGGGGTGGTGGGGGTGCACGGGGATGCGGTGGCAGCCATCGGCCCCAGAGCTGCTGGGGTTCGGGTAGGGCTGGGGGAAGCGGTGCCTGAGCAGGAAACTTCTCCGCGTCCCCGGAGCGAGTGGCAGCGACACGAGAAGCTTCCTGGTGCGCCCTGTGCCAGCGCCCGGGCGGCTGGGTGCAGCCGGGGCGTTTTGGGGTGCCCCAGCAGAGCCCCAAGGAGATGGGGAGGGTCTGTAGGGGGGCACAGGGACTGCAGCGGGGGGCTGCTGGTGGTGCTGGGGGGTGCAAGGACTCGGTTTCACTTTGGGGTCGCAGCTGTCCCTGCACTGGGCTGTGTCACCGCTGTCCTCGCATGCCACCGCTGCGCCAGGGGCACTCTGGACAAGGGGTCCCAGGGGTGCCCGGCCAGTGGGGATGTGCCCCAGGGTGCTGAGCCCCCTTCCCGGCTCTTTTTTGTTTTTCTCTGGGCATCTCGTGCAGGGATGTGTGAGAGTGTGGGGTGCTCTGTGGGGTGCTCCCCACGTCACCCACCAGGGTAGGGACACGCAGGGGACACCCAGCCCCGGTCCCTTCCCGTGGGCTCAGCCCCGCCGAAAGCGCAAGGGGACGTGTCGTGGGAACGGGGCTGGGGAAAGAAAACCGAAAATGATGAGAAGGTGGGGAGAAAGGAGAAGCAGGCAAAGCCTTTCTGCTGCACGCACCCTGAGAAACGCCGGCGCACCTCCTAAAGCTCTTCCCACCCGGGAGCTGAGCTCTCCGGCCCTGTCCCCACCGCGACACCCCCGGGAGGGTGCCCCTGACACCCGGGGGACACGGGGCTCAGCCGTAGGTGTCCGGTGCTCGCAGGGGAAGCTGTTGTGCAGTTCGGTGAGGAATTTGTGAATTTGGGGACGCCGAGGGGCAGCGAGGGGCTGGCCGGCCCTCCTGGCTGGGAGGAGAGGTGTCGCTGGTGGGGGGGGACCCAGCCTCTGCTGGGTGCTGAGCGGGGGGGGGGGAGCAGCAAAACCCCAAGCGAACATTTCTGCCAGAAGGGGCTTGCTAATTCTGCTCGGCCCTATCGCTATTTTGATCTCGGTGAGCAGGAAGCAGGAGGCCAGCGCAGCGAGGCCGGGCGGCCGCAGCGCGGGTGCTCTGCCCTGGTCAGGCACACCGCGGCCACCGTGGGCGGGGGGGGCACCGGCTGTCCGCGCTCCCCCCCAGCCCTCCTGGGGAGCAGGAGGCCGCGAGGTGCCTCGATGCAGGGACAGGGGCCGTAGGAGGGCTCTGCAAAGGATGTGGGCTGCTGCGAGATCCTCCCTGCGTTGCTGCGAAGCGGAGGAAAAACAAAAAAACAAAAAACCAAAAAAACAACAGCGGTGTGAAACGTGTGAAGTGCGCACACGCACAAGCCCGTGCCCTTGGGCACACGGGGCTCGCTGCCAGCCCGTGATGGAGCTGGGGGTGCCTGGTTGCATTTCCCCTGCCCGGGGGTTGCTGCCCCGGTGTCCCAGGATCATCTCGGCGATGCTCCAGCACAGCCGTGGCGATGCGGAGCCTCCTCCTTGCCCGTTCCCTGGGAGGAATGCAGGCTGTCCGTGCCGGGGGAGGAGAAAAAGATGGGGAGGAAGAAAAGCCACCGGCCAGCCTTGAAAATGCTTCCTGCAAGCAGCGCCTCGCCGTGCGCTTTCCTTGCTTTCCTCTGCTTGCCTCTCCTCAGCCGGTGCAAGGTGCACGCTGGGGTTGCTCCTGCCCCGTCCCCAGCTGTGCCAGAGGCTGTCACATCCCCCTGGGCACGCTGGGGTTGTCCCTGCACTGTCCCCTGGGCACGCTGCGCAGAGCGGAGACCCCTGGGGTCCCACCCGCCCCGTCCCCTGGCACCTTCCACGTCCCCGTGCCACCTGCCTGGATCTGCAGGGCAGACCCCCCCCGGGTGTCCCAACATCCTCCCCAGCCCCCCTGTGCCTCCAGAAATGATGCCTCCAGGGCAGGGACCCCCGAGCCGGGGCCGTTCCCCTGCGGCAGCCCGGGGGTGACGCAGGCGGGTTCGACCCAGGAGCAGCCGGGCTCCTGTTTGCAAACAGCCTCCTGCCTGTTAATCAGTAACTCGAGGGCCGAGCTCAGCAAGGGCTTGGACCCGGGAGGGGCCTGGCGGGTGAATTTCCGCATTTATTGTTGCACACCCAAGGATCAGCGTGCGGCAGCTGCCCGCAGCCTGCGTTGGCCCCAGCACGGAGCGAGCGGCCCCAGGGCACGCAGGACAGGGCTTTCCCCGTCCCTCCTGCCAGCCCTGCCCAGCTCATGGCCCAAACACCCCACAAAGAAAAAAAAAACAAGATTTGGGATCTGCTTGGGATCATCCAAGATCCCACGCCGCGTTAGATCGAGGCAGGCTGGATTTTATTTTTTTTTCCCAGTTTTTCTCAGTAAAACGCAAACTCAAACCACTTCCCCTCCAGCCCGAGGGACGCTTTTCGAGCAGGCTACCCTTTTTGATGACCTCTAAAAATAAAAGAGCGAACCAGTATAAATCAAGTATTGCCCTTCCGCGTAGCGACGGGCCCGGGGTTGCTCTCTCCCCGTTTCGCTCTTGTCTCTGCGCGAAGCCCTCTGCTAAATTCGGCTCCGCTAGGAAGTCGCGCTGCGGGGCCCTGCGCTGCGCACACTTCCGCGGCCGACGGACAGAGGCACGGGGCGAAGCCTTCGCCTGCTTTTCTGGGGCCGTGGACGGAGGGAGGCAGGGGTGAGCGTGGGACCGGGCGTGCGGGATGGAGGGCGAGGGGTGGCCACGGCGCCGGGCGAGCCGGCGCTGGTGAACGGAGCCCAAACCCCACGTGCACGGCGGTGTCCGCGTGGTGAGGGACAGCAGCGACCTGCTGGGGACACAAGTGTTGCTCCAGAGGTGCTGGGGATGCTGGGGTGCTGCTCTGGAGGTGAAAGGACACGGGGGTTTTGTTCCAAGGTGCTGGGCACACAGTGGGGGTGTTGCTTTGGAGGTGCTGGGGACCCAGGGGTGTTGCTCTGCAGGTGACAGGGACATGGGGGCATTGCTCTGGAGGTGCTGGGGACACAGAGGAGGTGCTGGGGACACAGGGACACTATTCTGGAGGTGCTGGGGACACCGGGGTGTTGCTCTGGAGGTGCTGGGGACACAGAGGAGGTGCTGGGGACACAGGGACACACTGATCTGGAGGTTCTGGGGACACCGGGGTATTGCTCTGGAGGTGCTGGGGACACAGGGACACTGATCTGGAGGAGCTGGGGACATGGGGACATTGCTCTGGAGGTGCTGGGGACAGAGGGACACTGATCTGGAGGTGCTGGGGACACAGGCGTGTTGCTCTGGAGGCGACAGAGACACAGGGGCATTGCTCTGGAGGTGCTGGGGACACCGGGGCGTTGCTCTGCAGGCGACGGGGACACAGGAGAGGTGCTGGGGACACACAGATCCTTCCTGAAGGTGCTGGGTGCTCAGTGGCCGGGGGAGCACACGGGGAGGGAGAGCACCCTCGCTCGCACTCCTTTCTCTTTCTCTTTCCCTCTCTCCGTCGCTCTCCATCCCTTTATCCCTTCCTTCCCTCCCTCCTCCCCTACCCGTACGGGTGTCCCTGCCCCGCCCCCATCCCCCCAACTCCCCGGGGTGCCCCCCGTCCCCCTCCCGCCGCCCCCAGGCCCCCCAGCAGCGTGTCTTTCTGTCCGCAGGGAAGGGATGCTCAGCTCCTAGCGCCCCGGGCGTGCTGAGGATGTCGGCGGTCCCCGAGCCCCTGGGCCGCCCGCGGAGCAGCTCCTTCCGCAGCCTGGGCGGGACGCTGGAGGCCACGCTGGGCATGGGGCCGCTGGAGGCGGACCGGGAGGAGATGCGCATCCTCAAGGTGTGCTTCTACAGCAACAGCTTCAACATGGGCAAGAACTTCAAGCTGGTCAAGTGCCCGGTGACGACGGAGATACGGGTACGTGGGCACGCGGGGCCGGGGAGGGCACAGGGGGCACTTTGTCCGTCTGGCGTCAGGGCGAGCTCCTGGCAGGAGCCTTTGCCACGGCTTGGTAGCCCCCAGAGCTTGGCTCCAAACCCTGAGGGGCAGAGGGAAGATCTGGGGGTCCCCAGCAGCCCAGCTGGGAGAGGGCGAGGGCTCCTCAGCCCCGCTGTCAGTTCCTGCAACGAGGCTCAGCCCCACCGAGTCTCCTTGGCCCCTCTGCGGACAGCAAAGAGGAGTTTGGCCGTGGCTCATCCTGCCGTGGAGAAAGCACTGCGTTTGGGTGCTGTGGGGATGGTTTCCAGCATCCCAGGGGGGATGTGGGGGCAGGGGGTGATGCTGCTCCTTCTCGGGGGGCAGCACGCTGCGGGAAGCCCAGGTGGAGGGGACCAGAGCGCGGCTGAGCCGGGGGTCGCTCCCGGGACATCCCCTCCTCCTGTCCCCGGGAGGAGCTCGTGGCATGGCAGAAAGGTTTGGAGATGAGCACAGGAGTGGCTGGAGAAGGCGAGGATTCATCAGGAGATGCCTCTGGGGAACGCAAGCGAGGACAATGAAAGGGAGAGGGTCTGGCTGTCCGCTGTGCTGGGCATGGGGCCGGGATGCGGGTTGCTCCCCCCTGGGATGAGCTGGGCCATCACCGAGGCCAGACGCTGCAGTGGCTTCAAGCAGGACAAGCTCAGGGACAGAACTTCCCCGAGGGCTCCTGGTGGCTTGTGAACCATGTCCGGACTTGGAGGTCCCAAAGCTACAAGTAGCTGGAGACTGGGAGATTCATTTCAGAAGGCCTTGGTCTGACCGGTGGACCCAAACGCAACCGCCAGCATTTCACACCTCCCCAGGCTAGGCGCGGCGATCACTGCAAGGCACAGCCGGGGCTGTGCCATCAGCCAGCACCTCGTGCTTGCTTTTTGGCCTCAAGCCGGAGAGCAGAGGCCAGACAGAAGCTGCAGGGCCATGCGTGCCGCCCCGCTGTCCCCACACCTTGGGCACGGTGCCCGCGGTGCCGGCCGCGGCGAGGACGGCGCGAGGAAGCGCCCACCCCGGCAGCCTGCCACACATCGGGGCAGCTCTGCTCAAGTGCCGGGCTGGAAATGAGCCGCTCAGGCTTTTTGTCCCCAAAAACCTCGGTCACCTCGGGGCTGTGTGGCTGCAGAGCAGGCCGGGCGCTTCTCCGGAGCTCGAGCTGCGGCTGCGGGGGCCGAGCACGGGGCTGCGCTTGCAGCCGTGCTGGGTTTCCTCCTCGTGGCTGAGCTGGCTGAAGCTCGTCTGCAGACCTCGGCGGCTTGGTGTCAAGTTGCTGGGGCAGGTGGCGATAGCAGTTTGGGCTCGCAGTGCCTGCGTGCGAGGACACGCTGCGAGGGTGCCCACGCTGAAACCGCAGCAGCTCGCAGCCGGAGCTGGCTGCAGAAGGCACCGCAGCGGAGGGGACACGAAGGGGGACGGGGCTGGGGACGGTCCTGGGAGCCTGCAGGGTGCTGAGCCCCCGCTCCTCCCTGCCCCTTCCCGTCCCCAGGAGGTGATCAAGTCCATCCTGGTGAGCGGCCGCATCGGGCCCGACATCAAGCTGGCCGAGTGCTACGGGCTGCGCCTCAAGCACGTCAAGTCGGACGAGATCCACTGGCTGCACCCCGAGCTGACGGTGGGCGAGGTGCAGGAGAAGTACGAGTGCCTGCACCTGGAGGCTGAGTGGAGGTAGGGGACGGAGCCCTCGGGGGGGGGGTCCCTCTCCGTGTCCCCAGCCCACCCGTGGGGACGTCATCGGGGGCTGTCCCCTGCCTCCAGGTACGACCTGCAGATCCGCTACCTGCCCGAGGACTACATGGAGCGCTTCACAGAGGACAGGACCACGCTGCTCTACTTCTACCAGCAGGTCCGAGGCGGCCCCGGGGGTCCCCCAGCACCGGGGGCATCACCTCCTCCCCAGCAGGACCCACCCCCCCCCCATG